>JAODLC010000015.1:8463356-8494444 GCA_026781145.1 Hippopotamyrus pictus
GGGGAACCTGATATCTGAAGGCCAGGGGCAGAAGGTAGGCGGGCACCAAATGAACTCCCACACACGCTGTCGCTCCCAGTACACGGGCTGAACAGGGAGAATGAACAGGGGGAAAAGCGGAATGTAAAACAACTGCACCTCCCATCGAAATCCAAGCAGAGCTCTCTGAAATACAGAGGGACTTAAAAAGAGGAAAAAACACCCCCCACAGGAAAGGCTTCGCAGACTCACATTTCAACACGTATCCTGAACAAACTGCAGGCAAGAGAGCCCCCATCCAGTTAGCTCTGCGAGTTTTAATGATTTCTTAATAAGCTCAGCATGCTGAAGCGCATATAAAATAATGGGACGCAAGGAATTCTGGGATACGTTTGATAAACTCAGCTATCGCGCGTCATTCAGTTACCTGAAGATTTCATTATGAAAAGTAATAAAAAAGAATATCAGAGGAATCCTATAATAATCCTATAGTACAAAAGGAGCAAACCAAGTTCTGAATTATCTCCTCCTTTATTTTCATCACACTGCTGTTTTTGGTGAGACTGACAGTGCACCTGCATTTCACTGTTTTTAAGGCTGGTCATCACTTGATTCCATTACACTTTATTGCTCCAGGTCCGCAGGCAGTAACACAGTATTCCGCGATACTCTTTTTCGAAGCCGAAATCTGATTTCGCTCGGCGACATCCCTCTCCGGCCCGGCTGTGGTCCGGATCCCGGCTCTGGCCTCTCCGGCGGTCCACGCTGAGGCTCCTCCACTGGCCCTGCGTCTCCTGGGAGTCAGTCGCCAGGTTACGACGCCAAGTGATCTAATGTAACTGGTTGCCAGGGAAACCGAGGCATGAGACGAGAGGGTCAGAATATTTCGCAGAGTGCGCCGAAGCACAGCGGGGGTGGGGGCAACAAAAGGAAAAAAATACTACACAGAGATGCCATTACTGCAAAAAGCGTTTGGACAAGCTAATACTGCACGCTGCTCCCCGCGGCGCCGTTATCCACGTTCATGTGCAGCAGGCGAGCAGAACCCTTCATCGCAAAGCGACGTGCGAGTTTCACCCTTCGATACAGCTGGGAGCTTCCCGCCAATGATTCAGATTAAATACCTTACTCAAGGACTCTGGCACTCTGACTCTCCCTAGGGTAACCTGGAAAAGCAAATTCCTGTACCCATCATGTACTGGCAAGTTAAAATGATTCGGCAACCGATTCTGAACTACGTGTTCCAGTTCTTAGCCATTACTCCACCTACAGGTTCAGTAATGAGGGTAGTTAGCTAATGGGGCAACCTGCAGAGGTAATAAGATGTGATGCATAGTGACATGGGGGGGGGGGGCAAACCAGCTGTGATCACGGGGGTTCTAGCACCCTGAGCTCCAGGAAGAACCTACCCAGACAGGAAGAGTGAGCTATCAAAAAGAACAACAGAGGATATTTCCCATTCAAATTCATTCATTCCCCAATTCCCCACAGTGCTTATCTTTTTTTTTCCCCCCTTAGCTCTTTACGTTATGGTTTTCGGCTTCACTATTGCACATGCAGGCCGGCACCAAGAGTGCAGAGCCCATGCTCTCTAGCGCCCCCTGGAGTGGGATGTGACATATCACCAGAACCGTCGATCCAAGGTTCATAACTCGAAAGCTGCAGCAGCAAACGAGTCTACAGGAGAAGATGATGGGGCAGCAGTCTGAGGGACAGGAGTGCGTGTGTGTTTGGGTTGAATTGATAGCATTCAGGTAGCTATCGGCTTGGGGCCCAGTCTCCTTCACCGCTTCCCCACCATATCTCGTTACCGCCACAGCTCTGCTCCCACTGGATCATCCAGACTAGTGTCCCCCAGACAGCATACATTTTTGCCCCATCTCAGCACACCTGAATCATACAAGCAAACAATCAATAACACAGAATCCCTGGTCTGATAGGAGCTGAGAGGGAGCAAAAATGTGAAGCATTTGGGGGCCCCTGAGGACTGGGCTGAAAAGCACCAATTAAAGCAG
Source organism: Hippopotamyrus pictus (assembly GCA_026781145.1). Taxonomy (NCBI): domain Eukaryota; kingdom Metazoa; phylum Chordata; class Actinopteri; order Osteoglossiformes; family Mormyridae; genus Hippopotamyrus; species Hippopotamyrus pictus. The sequence goes on from JAODLC010000015.1 coordinate 8,465,351, forward strand.
AAAGGGAAGGAAAGTTCTGAAACCCGTCACCATCAGCTGTATCGATGACCAACCGCCACCTGTTGAGTATAAGGGTCCGTCTTCCCATGGTTACAGAGCTACCTGTGTCACATGTGGCAGGAAACACGCCAGCAATGTGAACCATGTGAACAAGTGACCCTACACGACAAAGGACGCTTGGATGCCGAGAACTGGTTCTGAGTTCCCAGGTACTCACAGGCTTCCGCAACCGCGTAATGAATGTGAGAAATATGTACGGTATCACACAGAGACGGGACATCCAAGTGGGGGTGTTTTAGGCACGTGACCATTGGTGTTTACACCATCCCATGACCAGGGGGTGGGGGCTCGGTTCCATCAGCGTACGGCTAACATGTGGCACTTTTGCATGGGGGTGCCAGAAACCCCACCCCCCCACACACACTTATAGAAGAGCAGCTCGTGACCAGTTCCCTCTCACTGGACCAGGTCCAAAATCTTGTATGTAGAAATCACAGATCACAACTCACAAATACCTTCTGTGCTGGATCGTCAGGGTGCAAACTGAGAACAGACAAAACTGGCTTCTGACAGTCTAACCCTGACAGGTGAAACCCCACTGCTCCGTCGCTGAGGAAACCGTGAGTTCAGAGCAGGAAAAATAACAGGTTTCCGCGTGCCAGGGATCTGACGATGTTAACGGGAAGACTCCTTTGAGTTTGAAAGCGCCCTTAGCATGGATCTCTGTGCAGGAAATTACAAAGCATTCCTTAAGATGCACAAATCCAGTGCCCTAAGCATTCCTCACTGCATAAGAGAGAAAATACAATCTGCAGAATTGTGTTGTGTTACTTTCATAACATTTTCTGCAGAAATCACACCTTAAATTTATTTCTCTTTTGTACAAAGTGATGTACGAGTGAAGATGAGAGAGCAGTCAGACAGCTTTCCTGGGGCAATTGGGGTTAAGGGCGTTGCACAAGGGCCCAATGGTGACATCACTCTGCCAGTCGCAATATTTGAACCAGTGACATCCCAATCGTATGGCACAGTCCTATCCCGCCGAGCTGTACATCGCCCCCTACTGTTCACATTAAGAGAGCACACTAATGCAACATCATTCCCCCAGTGAAACTGACCCAGATCTATGCCACTTTGCAACCTAACCAATGTCTTCAGATACTAATTAATTAATTAAGTTTGACTGGGTCGTCACAAATCATAGATCCGCATGTATTTAATAACTGCAAGCAAAAAAAAATAAAAAAAATTTGAATGCAAAATTCACTTGCAAATAAATAATACAAATTAACATCCAGTGTTAATTAGTCTCATCTATCTTCCAGGATCTTAATTGCAGAAAGGCAGAGAATTCAAGCAATAATTAATATGCCATAATTAAAGCTGGCACGTTATTCGTTTTAAAAAGCAAGAAAATATGTGAAGACTGAGCAGACACCTTTACATTCATCAGCACCAACCGCACCCACAAAAACAGAGGAAATTCCAAAAAGCAGCCCAGGCAAGCTTGACCGCTAGACAGATGAAGAAGCCGTCATCCAAAACCACCCCCCTCCCGCGACTTGCCATCCACACCGTCATCTTGGCCACCCAGCAAATCTGTGGCAAATCTGTGTGGGGTCCCCGTCAGTCTCCAGCAGAGAGACAGGGGCTGGCCCAGCGGGCCCGGTGCCAGCGATCGTCACTGCGCCGGATGCCCGAGCCCTGCCTCCATCACCCGCCCCCACCATTTCAATTCGCCTGTCGTCTCGTCGCATTAAGAGGCCGCCAAAGAGTGCGAGGTCGATAGGAGGATTAAATGAAACAATCCCTCCCGGGAAAAAAAAGAAACACCACCTTAATGAAGCCGGCAGGGGGGGGGGCAAATACATGCTGATTATACAGCCAAGCCTTCGCTGAACTGACAACAGACTATTTCATGACAAAATTTTGGGGGGGGGAGTTTTACTTAGCCAAACATGTTCTGAGGTCAAAGGAAAAAAAAAATTATTGGTTCAGAGAGATAGCCAATCAGATTGGGGAGGAGGTGGGACCAACCAATGAGCCTCCTTTAGTTGCGTGGACCCACCTCCTCTCCAATCTGATTTGTTATCTCTCTGAACCAATAATTTTTTTCCTTTGACTTCAGAACATTTTTGGCTAAGTAAAACTCCCACAAGCTCAAATGTCAGACTGACCCCTGCCCCCCCAAGACACCCATTATCCCCCACCCCGAGGCCTGAGGGACACACACTTCAGTAAGCTGTACACTTACAGGCTACCATTACATGCCTGATCATCTCACACCTGTCTGCATAGAACCATAATACAGCTAACAGTGACCTTCACAGTCTTGAGTCTAAAACCAAATACCTCGCATCTTCTAACAGAGAATACTCCAAAGGTGTAGTGTTCATGTTAATGATACCACAAGTGGCACGGCAGCACGGGTGGGGGTCCAAATCCTACCTCTGCTCTGCATATGGAATTTGCACATCCATCCACATCACAGGGGGTTTCCTCCCGCCGGCCAACGACATGCAGTGAGGTTAACCAGGTTAACCATATTAAAACAGGGCGTTGTACATAAACGTGGGTATGTGCCTGGAAAAGACCGGGCATCCCATGCAGGGGGTTAACCAGCCCGGAGACTAGGGTGTCAACTTTGGTCGGCTGGCTGGGTGAGATTTTCAATTCGAGACAAGTCTGCATGCACATTTACATGTATGTAAGTTTTATTACCTTGTAAACAGTCTACAGGGTCTGCAAACTACCCCAAGGCTTTTGATGTAGCTAATTTTAGGTTTATAATGGAATAATATAGATCTGCCATAAGTTTTCTTGTGTTCACAGTGTGATTTATTAAGGTGGCATAATGTCACAGGAAAATCCAAGCCCATGACTAAGGTGTAGAAAAATTTATGGCTATGCAATGGACAGGCTATAGCTATGCTATGCTATGGAAAGGTTATAGCTATGCAATGGTTTTGCTATGCTATGGATAGGCTACAGTTATGCTATGCTATGGATATGATATGGCAAAGCTGTGGTTATGCTAGGCTATACCTATGTTATGGCTTCACTGCAGCAATCTTATGACTACGCTGCAGTAATGCTGCGGCTACGCTAGGTTGCGGTACACTGCGGCTAGGCTGCAAAGCCTCCCCTGCACCCTGGCAATCTGTCCCCTTTCATCGAGGTGGAAAGGATTAATTAGACAAAGCCCCCCCCTAATCACTGTGTTTTCTGGCAAAGCCTGTGTCAACAGGAGATGGCATTCTTCACGCTAGTGGATCGGACTGGGCCGGAAGGTGGGAGGGGCTGCTTGGTGGAGGAAGGGAGGGCTCGCGTTCGGCGCTGCCATTCCTGGAACGAACATCGTTGGGTGGGCGGGAGGGGAGACAGGTGGCCGAACACAGGAATGAAGCAGGCACTCGGTCAAATCTCCCATCCAAACAAGCCCCCGCCCCTCTCTCCCTGCCCTCCTCCCGCGTCCCCGAAAGTAGGCCAGTGCTCTGCTCCGTGGAGCAGCACCGAGCCGCGGGCCCCGCTGGCGGGAAACACGCACCATCTTTCGCCAGACGATACAGGGGAGCCTGGGCAGACCCCAAAAGATCCCCGACTCGGCAAGTGCCGTCAGGACCCTTTGTCTCTGGGGTCAACGTTAACCCTGGCTTGGGGTTGACAAGCCTTCCGTCATGTTTCTGGGTTATCGTCAAACCTAGAGGGTTCCCCCAACCATTATGTAACAATTTAACTCCATGGCTACCGAGCAAATCATCGCACCTAATTACTCGGCTCGCTTTAAAGCCATATAAATAGAAGGCGCCCTGTAACTTGAGACGGCACCTTGCTTGAAGGTCTACTTGGACTCATGTCTAGTTAGGTCGCACCAAAATAGATGGGCCGCCCTCCTGTCATGTCACGCTCGCTTCATATGCCTGGCAGGGTGGCCGAGGTGCGCAATGGCTGATGAAGAGGATTCCGGAGCAGAGTCCCCAATTTGTTGGGTAAGGGCTCGCCCTTGGATCAAGCGGACGACCGTTTCTGCTCCTGCGGGCAATCAAAGGCCAGACGCAAAAATCCCCAGGGGCACTACTGCAAGGCTGGACAGGACAAAAATACCATGTCAAACCCCCAGCACGCACCTTCACATGGGGGTCTGGAGGGCACGGGGCGGCAGAGGGAGGTTGGCAAGCAGAATCCTCTTGCGGATATCCAAGCTGAACATGGGCCAGGGAGCCGGAAGCTCTTTGTTGGGCCACACGGCAGCGGGCCCCGAGAGGAGCGCCTACACTCTCAGAGACACCCACGCTGGGGGGGGGCTTATTCAGAGAAGCTACAGCGAGCCACGAAAACAAACAAATGAAGTGGAGGAGAGAGAAAGTGCGTGGGCCAACGGAGTCGAGCACCAATGGTGGGCAGGTCCAAAGAGGGGGTCCATCTCTATATGGTCAGGTGGCAGAGAGCCGCAGGAGGGCACAGTTCCAAGGCCCGCTCCCAGGTTTGGGGGCTGTTGACCCTGGTTGCTAAGAGCTGCCGTCGTCTAGCCCCGCCACCCTGTTGATTAATGATCCTGGGGTGGTGTACTGGAGGAAACACCGGCTCAGGCTGGTGGTGTCTGACAGTCACCTCCTTAGTAAGTCAGCAGGTCGTCCCGGAAAAGGACACGGCAGCCTCTCCTGAGACTGATTTAATGGGGGTTGTGGCAGGTGGGGGGGTTGAAGAGTCCAGCAGTCAGCTGAGGCAAGGTTGTTCAAACCAGTATGGCCCCTCCCACAAATGGCAGATGAGGGTCCCTCCTAGATATTTGTTATTGTGCACCAAAAATATACAGCCCCCCCCAGAAATTACTGGAACCACGGACACAGACTGAAGAGCATTCCCGAGCCACTTTGCCGGGTTTGATCTCTTCGGCGCAAGGGAATATGATTCTCTGGGGCGGTGGACACAAATTTATCTGTCCCCCTCTACACACATCTGGCAATAGCGACTTGTCATTACTTACAGAAACAGGCAAAAGCTGAGCTTTAAATTCTCCCTTTTAGCCACTGGAGTAGATAGGTAAAAATATCAAGGGGATTTGGCCAACAGGATTTTATTATTTTTTTTCTCACTTGATGTTTTTCTGAAACGCAATCCTCAGCATGCAATTAGGACCTCTGGGCTCGCCTTAAACTCAGCCTTTGTTACGCAGCTTAATGCATTTTCCTGGACTGCTTCAGTGGTGCAAATGTCAAACGCGCTGGAAAGAACGCGATGCCCGTGACCCAGAATTCTTTGCTGCGGGACAATGTTACGGTCAGATGTCAGCCTCTTATGTCCATTTACTTGCAGGCTATTAAGTCTCTTTTCCTTGTTATTGTACTACAATTAGGTAGGCTGGCTTAATTAGTAAATAGACAGATGAACACCACAGAATATGCAAAGGGCAGAGTTTTGCTCTAATTTTAACATAAAGCATGAAGAAAAACTTTGACGCCGCACGACTCTCCAGGGGTCTCCCACTTGAACTGGTGGAAATGGTGGAAATGGTGAGATACCGTCTCCATGTTTAAGCCACGTCCAGGGGTTTCACTTCCGTGACCAGTCATCATTTCAGCCACAATCAGGATATTACACAACCAACATTAAACTACAGAGACAATACACTGGCACACAGATCACCTGGCAAGCTACTGTTAAACATTGACGTCTTTATAAAGTTAATTTTCCTAGAACACACATGTAAAAACTAATTTAAAAAAAAAATGCTTAATTCATAATGAATGAAGCTCTTTAAATGTGCGAATGTATTTGACTTGGATATAGAGTAATTGGTAATTAAGAGTGAATTACTTGTTGAGAGAATAATGCCATGGCTGGATTTAATTAAAGCGTGCCTATGTGCAGAATTATTAAATAAGCACTTTTGAAGCTGGTCTCCCAGGGGTTTCTACAGGCAAATCTCATTACCACACGCTTCCTGTGAAGTTATTCCAGCACCAAGAGAGGAGTAGAATTCTAAGTCTGGCGATTTGCAGAGGTTCTTTGCACTGGGATCCCTGGTGCAGCTGACAGGGGGGCCCAAGCCGCCAATTTTGGCACCTTCCATTTATACTCACGGGGTCCAGTCATGCGACGGTTTAGAATGAGAATTTAGTGATCAGTGGCCATTGTTGACACACCACAGCACACAGCGCACACCATATTGTGTCCTCTGCATTTAAGTCATATTTGACATTGTGACATAGCAGGGGGCAGCTAATTCAGCGCCCGGGGAGCAGTGCTTGGGGGCGGTACCTTGCTCAGGGTACCTCACTGGTGCCTTGCTGGTCGGGGATTCAAACCAGCAATTAACTATTAACTATTAAGACACAACTGCCCACCATTTGAAGATGTCACGCTGCGGGAAACATGCTCAATCTGCACAGTTTGGGGACTTCATTAACAAGATAATTGATTATTACCAAGGAAATTAATGGAAAATAAAAAGATTTTAACATATATTGCTACTTTTTACTTAGACCAGCAAGTGTATTCCGTGAGGACATTCCCCAGAATATTCCGAGCCAATATTCTGGAAAAATTATGCTCAGAAACAAACGCACGTACATACGCAGATGCATACGCACATACACACCTATACACGCATGCAAGCACGCACAGTGGAGGTCTTCACACATCACAGGAACAATCAGTAAAGGCTCAGGTGTTCAGTTACCGACCAGAGTGACTTGTACTTTAACTACCCCCACTGTTTCTGCGTACTGACACGCTGAGATAAACAGCGGGGGGGGGGGGGGGGTTTCGCTGCAGGGGTGTATGAGTGACACTCTTGGCACCTGTTCACGGTGAGGATGACAGTGGCGTTCGTCTCCGAGGTTCCCGTCACCCTGGGGGATGCCTGTGTACGCGCTCTCACTCGGCCCCTTGCCGCTCTCTCACGGGCGGCAAAGCACGCAGCCCCCGCTGGAAGGGAGGAGGTACGGCAGGGAAAACAGCTGGGGTCCCAGCGGCACCGCTAAACAGGCTAACGTGCCGGAGACACCGGAAGAGCCCACTGGCGCCGGGCAGGAGGGCCCTGTGGCAGGCTGGGGGGGGTGGGGGGTGGGGAGCGATCCTCGAAAGCTCAGCACATTCCCCTAAAGAACAAGCTGCTTGCGTCTCTGCAGGCAGCTTCACACATCTCCACAGAGCCAGAAAAAGCACACAGCGAGCGGACACGTTTTTTTGGAGGGGGCCAAGCGTCTCACCGTAGGCCAGGGGTGGGCGGGGGCATCCTCGCTTCCCTCACCCAAGGAGATCTGACAGCACTCCTCTGTTCAATCCTCCTTTCCATCTCTCCCTCCCTCCCTCGCATTTCTTCTTCCGCACACTTTCACGACAGAGCTTCTGGCGAACTACGGGACAATGCCGAATGATAGATTTCAATTTACCAACATGTATGGACTCATTGGATGAAAGCAAATATGGAAGAAAAATCTATGCTGGTGCCTGAATGTCGTCATTTTAGACTGTTAGTAAAAGGGACTCCGCCCAAATGCATGAAACGGCACACGCGCAGTCACAGACGCACCCGCGTAAGTCCCAGACTCACTTGCGTTGCATAACACTGCGCGCTTAAGACACGACAGCAGAACGGGGTGAAAATCTTCAAGCAAATTATGTAAAAATCCATTCGGAAGGTGACAGGTGGCGACGGGATTCAATTTTGCAGGGACTAAAGTCAACAGACATAGAAAAAAAAAAAAGACTGAATCAGTACAGGAACTTAGGCAGATGCTCGTACGGCTTGACGGTTCAAATTATGGATCTGTGCAAAGTCAATTATGACATTCTCAAGCATTCAGAGGCCGTGAACGCCAACGGAGAAACTGATCGATAACAAATGACCGGCAATGGTTCACCGCAACCGTAAGAGCTCTGGAGAGCTTGACATTAACACGGTCATTAATGCAAATGTACCCCTCGTACTGAAGCAATTACACTATTTATGAATTATTTACTTTAAATGAGATCTCATAAATACATTTCTCTGACAGTTCCCAAAACCAGGGGAAGCTACACATTATGGTATTGACTATGTTCATGCCGTCTTCAGGAGGAAAGCCCCACACACTGCAAAAGGAAACAACATCCATCAATAAATGAGTTTATGCGGGAAAAGGCAGGTAGGGGATCCGGACAGGCATTTTGTTAGACGCCTAATGGAGAATTTCATGGTGAAAGATCCACAGCAACACTCCAGGGTGAGCAGAGATGAATGCTTCACCCTGTCAGAATGATGTGTCCATCTCAGGCACCAACAAGCAGGAGAGAGGAGGACAGTACCAGAAAGGGCCTTCAAAAGGCGATGTTAAAAAGCGAAAACTTTTACGGGCAAAAAAAAACGCTGAAAAGGAACGGAACGTGTGTCCGTACTGGTTATTGCCGAGAGAAAAAACTGGGATCAAAGCCAACGTTCACCTGACGGGGCTTGTTCATACAGACCCAGAAGCGTTGTAAGGGTGGTGTTCAACTGTGGGAAGGTTCCTGGGTGTACAGGAGAATCAACTCATCCGATGCCGAAGCCTGTACATCAGGACTCAATGTCAGCCAGTCGTTGGGGGGGGGCACGCGGTCTTGTGCAACCCTAGCTACAGAGGTGCAATTTCTCGTGGTCTGATGTTTATATGGTGAGGGCCCCTCCCTCAAAGCATGCGGCATGGTGACAGCACATGCACCCCCCCCCCTCCCCAGCCAAATCTCTGTTACTTTGTCACAGAGAGAGGGTGAGGAAGGCGCAAGGAAGCGAGACTAGGGAGCGAGGACCTTGCGAGAAGGGTGCCGCACGTGGGGCTATTACCCTCAGCTGGGGGCAGGGTCAGCAGTAGATCGGGGCCGATAAAATAACGTGGTCACTTTTGGGGGGACATGGGAGGTGAAGGGAACGATGGGTGAAGAGAAACAACCCCCCCCCCCCCCCCCCCCGTATGACAGTCTCTGCAGTGTCCTTGCACTACCACCGGCGAGATCCTGCCGCTTTGGGCAAGATGCCCTCCTTATGTGCATGTGATAGAGTGTGTGTGTGTGTGTGTGTGTGTGTGTGTGTGTGTGTGTGTGTGTGTGTGTGTGTAGGAAGCGGCCAGCGTCTGAGCCAGCCCAGTTTTGCTGAAGATGCCGAGTCACACCAGAATCTCCCCCGAAGCCCCATCGAACCCCAATCCCTATGCCCCACGTGAAACTTGCGCAGAGAACCCGTCCAGAAGGGCTACATTCGGTGAGGGTGGCCGGGGGCCGCGTCTTACGGCGTCTGTCGCCGGTAACCTCAGATAACACGGGCCCGCTCAGCTGCCATGGTTGGCGTGTGGGCGGGGCGTGTGGGCGGGGAACACGCTCCGGGCTTGCTGAGGGCGTCGTGGGACACCAGAGTCACATGGCAGATAAACAACTTCACAGCCAAGCACAACAGCAAAGGGCCATTTTAAAAGTCCGCATGCCGCTTTAGTATTTCCCAATCTCTCTAAAGCATACAGCAGAGAGCAAGTCAGTTTATCAGTCCTTGATGCTTGAGAGGTGCTCTGCTCAATCACAAACATTTAATCATAGAACATTCAACTGTTCACGGGGCAACACTATTTATTTCTATTTATATACCACGGAATGCCGCGCTATACTTAAACACATTCTTTGCACTTATACTATTTATCGTCATTTATTATTTATTGGTACTGTCTGTTACAATCTATTAAGGGCTTATTCACCATCTAAATGTGTTGCCGTATTGTAAACCTGCAATTTCCTTTGGGATTAATGAAGTAGACAGATCTGTGTTTCTCAACCCGGTTCTCAGGGACCCCCTGAACCCAACAATCAAGAACACTTCATACCTGTAATGGGTGTTGGGAGCTGGTAGGGAGCAAAAATGTGGATTAGCTGGGGGTCCCTGAGAACCAGGTTGAGAAGCACTGATCAATCTACATTTGATCAAAGTCACAGGAAAATCTGCTTCTTAGTGGTGGAGCCGAAGCCATTCCGGCACCTTCCCTTATGCTAAACTCATCAAACTCAAAGCATCAACCCATCTCAGCAAGGAGTCTGCATTTGTGAACCGGCGTGATTAAATATGGCAGCAGGCTTTGTAACACAGCCTGCTACGCATTTCCAAAAACTTCTGAAAATATTCGGGATCATAAAATCTACAATCTTTTGCTGCAGGTTTCCTTGAGCAGCCTACAGGAACCCCTTTTCCTTATTTATTATTTTATCGGTGATATTTATTATATAGAAAAAAAGTATTGACAACTTCTCAGAAAAAGAAGGCATGTGGCAAGTGGTTTTATCTGTGTCTCTTATGACATCATCACGTGTACAAAAGCACGGTGACAGGGGGAGACAATGCCCCTTTCTAATACCTGAGCCGTTAAACAAACACCAGGCCCTTTGTAAAAACACCGTCGCCAAGACTTATGGGTAAAAACAGCAGTTGGCAAAATACAAGTTTGGCGTGTGTTTACATTTGAAAAACCCTTCAAATGGCCAGGAACAACACACACACACACACACACACACACACACACACACACAGAGAAGGAGAGGGGGTCTGGCTGCTTTGGGCTGCCTCAAGTTGCCTAACCGCGGAGATCACGTTACACCCTCGATGGGTAAATCGTCCAACGCCTGCTGATTGACGGGGTGCAGGAACGACCCTGGCGCCCCAGGGATTGCACTCACATGAGGTCATGGTATGAGACCGACCGACATTTTTGTCTGCTGGGTCTTCTGCTGACCACAGATTTTAATAAAAGGGAAAAAAAATAGAATAAAATAAAACAACAATAACAGAAAACAGTTGGTGAAAACTGGCTGTACGTTTTCCCAGTGCTGTCCCTCTGTTAAATAAAGCTCCTGAAGGCAACACTCACCAGTTAGTCCATCAACCCCCCCCCCCCCCCCCACTAAGAGTCCATCCAACAGTCCCTGCAAGAGGCCGGTTTTTAAACCCACCCGTGAATAATGCATGGCAACGCATTAAAAATGCATGCAATAAACGAACACACGGAGGCGCAAAGACAGCAGAAAATGCAGCAGCGCCAGGGGGCTGCCGTGGTCTGGGGGGCCAGGAGTCTGTGCCAGGCGGGCACCTCAGGAGCCGCGGATGACAACAGAGGCACAAAGAAAAGAAGCCGCAAGTCGCCGGGCCGGCTGCCAGTGAATCGAAGAAGCTTCGGACGGAACGTGAGAGAGCAAAGAACACATATATATCAGGCGAGTCTTTGGGGTGGGGGGACAGCCACAACAGAACACAGTGAGATGGCATGGGGAGAGAATGCTGCCATACACATTGTGGCTCCCATGGTATCCCACAATGCAAAGCGCCAAACTCCCCTTCCTGACGTGACAGGCAGCCTCCTCTGTGCCCGGCTGAAGCAAAGGATAACACCTGATTAAATCTAAACCGTGGGCAGTTTCCTGTTCCTCCCTGAAGGCTTCAGAGCTCGTCACAGAACAAACGTGCTGATACTACCAAAGAACCACCAAAAGGTCTACCCAAACAGAACCGGACCCGGGATCTTGCCGTCTGAAGACACCACGGCCAGAACGGTGGAGCAGGGATTGTACAGGCTACGAGTGCCCCGCCCAACTCCATACTCCCCTTGCACGCTAAAGCTATATACTGTAAACACCCCTTCCACTCCAAGCTTTACGCTCGGCCCCAAGATCTCAGCCCATGGTCCCGGAGTCAACACTAAAACGGGCCCTGCCCACATGCAGAAAGAACAAAAACCGAGTCAGAATGTAAGGGAGAAGGGTGGATTCAGCAGGGGATGGGACGGGACAGGAGGGGCAGAGAGACGCCGGCTATGCCAAGGTCGGTCAGGCTACTTAAGACCCTCACCAGAATATAATCCCTGATCTCGGGCGTCATGTGCAGAGCCGATGTCAGTGTAAACACCACAAAATATGTCCTCCACTAAGGTTGCAGAACCGAAATGGACTGACGCGGGACACTTCGGAACCCGGTTTGCACACCAGTGCTTCCAATTATCCGGATGCGCCGGCGCCACACGAACCGATTGGAGAAAAAAAAACCCAAAAACAAACACCGAAAAATCGACAAAGATGCCAGATCGTTTCACTTAATAGCAGAGCAGAAAGCAGGTGTCTGACACCAAACTGGAACCAAGCAGGGTGACCCAAATTATCCAACAGAACATATTCCTCAATCTATCACCAAAACTGCCGCCAGTTTAGATGCAATAAACAGAATGGCCATGTTTGTCTGTAGCGCACCTCAAGTCTCTGAAGCTTGAAAGAAAACGGATTTGTGTTAAAAGATGGAATAAGCCAACACTCAAGGATAGTAAAGCAAGTGAATAACAGTTATCAAGATGATTACATGCAGGACAAACAGTGTCAGTATCCTGTTCAAAGTAAAGAATGCAGCTGCTATCTGTCAGGAACTCTCATGCTTATTTATTTAGCGAGCCTCCCTGTCCTCGTACATGTTTATGTTCCTGGGTATGTTTACTTGCTATACTGGCCAGCGAGTGCTCGAAACGACCCCATAAAGGCTCGCTGAATGGCAGGCCACATACAACGGGGACAGACAATAGCTACCAATACCAAACACGGACAATGCCAGATCACACAAGCCATTAAACACGGCCAAATTAAAAAGTAAACACTACTTGTCTAAGCCTCACTGCACCACGATTTATCCCAAGACGATATAATTTCTTCCTTTTTTGTAATCTGCGGTCTGTTTTTCCAGGGAGACCTGCTAACAGTGAAAATAAAAAAATAAAAAAACAGCAAACCCCCTGGCCCAGGATGTCAAATAAGGTGTTACTGATCTTCAAGATTGGTGGTGGAGCTTATTTCTATTACGGCCACTGAAATTACAGGAAGGGGAGCAACATTTTACACAAGCAAAAAGCAAAGAGACGTCAGTATTCCGGACTGCTAGATTCCTTCATTAATATAACATTTCACCAGAACCCATTACATCCCATAGTGTTGACTCTTACAAATAACCTTATACCTAAATAGCTTATTAGTACTATTATACTATTATATGAGTAATAGCTGTATTAGAGTACTATTATACATAATACTATTACCCTTGCTTTTCACCATTAGAAAGCGGGCTGCACAATGTCTCAGACATTGATGACCATTGCTCGAATCATCATTATCATCATCTTTATTACTACCAGCATTATTACTGGTTAGCATCATTACTACCGATTTGTTTTGTAGATATTTTTACCTGAAGCTTACAAATTTCCCTCCGGGCTTCAGTTCGCCTCGTTTACCAAGCTGAGTACTCAATGATGCCAGTGCCTTTTTGCCCAATGGCATATCAACAGGTCTACATGTCTACTTTATGCCCAAATGCCGATCTCAGTAAAGAAACTACAATTTGACTGCTGATTTTAAACATCTACGGGGCAGACTTTTCACACTCTGTGGTGAGCTTCCCCAAACTCGGTGTCCATTTAAGGGCAGAATTGACAGTTGGACGCCAACGGAGCCGGGTCCGAAAACCACGGGGAGAGGACACGCAATTCGCTGGTGGTAGCACCCGGCACAGAGCAGCAGAAGATCTTTATTCCTTGTTCTGCTCCAGGTGCAGCACTGAGCGCGTGCAGAGGCCCGGACACCAAGCAGGTTGGTGTGGAATGTACCAAGACAGCCCAAAAGAGTTCTTAGTAGAGGGAAAACGGGGGAAGAGCCATTTGCACATAACCACCGGAACGTGGCACCGCGGTACCAGCTGTGACTCATCTTTGCGTGGCTCTGCTTTAATGTCGGGTCCTCTATCTAGGGCCTGCTGGCCGAAACGGCCCCACGTCAGGAGGCAGAATACGAGACACGATCGCCCGGAGATCCGGGAAGGAGCGAGAGCCTGCAAGCGTGGCATTAGGCCTGGATGACGGGAACCAAAATACATCAGCGCCAGGGGCGCTACAAAGGGGGTGAAAGTTAGGATGACTCCAACGCCCCCCCCCCCCACCCTCGAGTGACAGGGGCACTAAGAAATTTAGAACGTAAGTGGATTGCTCTGAATTGGGGGCCCAATATGATATGGTTTCATGAGGTCCAAAATCTCTAGCTGCACCCCTGCACGGGGCCACAGTAGACAAGGAAAGAACCAGGCCACATCCGGATAGCGAGGTCCCCTTTCGGGACGCCAGAGCCGCACATCCGTGGATCAGATTACCCCCCCAGGGAGGTGGGGCTGTGGATTGGCTACTTCTAGAGTTCCATAAAGGGTTTCCCACCTCAACGCCGATAGAGGAGAGAAAGGGAAAGGGAGACAGAAAGGGACGGGGGATAGGATAGAGCGAGAGAGAGTGCTGCAAGCTTAACAGCTAAAAGTAGCTTTTGGATAAGGAAAGCACATTCCTGCAAGGAGTCCAAGCAAGGAGGAAATGAATATGTCCAGCAGGGGGTGTCCTCTGGGGTGCCACCACTGGCAGGTCTTCCCACGGGGGTCGTTTTCACCCCGCCTCCCAGAGGAGGAAACTCCATCATCGGTCCGTTTCTGTAACGTCCGGCTGCTGCACGTTTGCAGGCCACATGCAATCAGTGCCGAGGTGGCAGGGCGAGGGGCCTCCTCACTGCGACGCATCAAACGGCGCGCCACGCTCTTCTGGCGAGTCCCACGCAGCCTCGTTCTCGAAGGTGTCTGGGGCTCCGTGCCTTTCCCTGCCCCACGCCGTCATGCCACACAAACCAACACCCACCTGGTTACAAGGCCATCATCCAATCAGGTGGGTGGGCTGAGAGTCAGGTGGGTGGCAGATGGAGTGTGGCAGAGCTGCACCGTACCTGCCCGTGACGCGAGCTTATTTGCTTACGGGAGACTTCCAGATAAACAGAAGTCATAACTGAGGAGCACTAACAAATTTGGTGGGGGCGGGGGGGGGGCAGGGGGGTTTAAGCACAGGCAAGCTGCAGCATGCCTGCACCTTCTGGAAGCTTCTGGCGGATTCCCCGTAAAAGGTGCAGCGGAGCCAACACTGCCGGTGGCCATCGCCCGGGCAGAGCTGCAAGCGTCAGCAACCAGAGTCAGTCCCTCTTCAAAAGGTCAGATATCAGGTGCCATTTGTGTCACTTGATAAAACACCTCAGACAGGAGCCGTCCAATGACAACACACAAAAAAATCCATGGAAAAGAAAACAACAATCGCACAATCTGATAGGCTGCCTGTGAAATTGTGCAGCGAGCCAATCGTTTTGCTTCTTCTGATTTACAAAAGGCAGGTCAGCATCTGGATATTTCAAGGCATGTTGTTTTTTGTATTCAATAACCTAAAACAACCCGCTACAGCGATACAGATGCAAGGGCGGTAGAAAGAAAGAAAAAAAAAAGGTGTCACCCAGTGATGGCTCTGTGACTTGTTAGCGCAGCGGTTGGCGGCAACCGCGCAGCCAGAACTTGAAAAAAATGTGCCGTTACAGAATCAGCAGTTTTGCAGAATGCCACGCGTCAGGTGGGGACCCTCCGAATCGCAGTCCCGTGACTTTTGGCGAGCGCCCGTCACAGAGAGTGGCGTCTGCGCGCGTGACGACTTGCATGGGCGGCACTCCTGCGTGGCACCGCGTCAGACCTGCTGCGTCACGCGTGCGGCAGCCACCACGCTGCTGGCTTCCATTTGGGAAATGGCACCGTCACAGGTTCTGCAATGTCAAAGCTGTTGCGTTATACTGGAGATGTATGCATTCGTGGGGGGTGGAGGAGACCTTAACAGCTTCCCAAAAGAAGCATGACTGGGAGGGAAGTCAGAGTACTATGGGGGGGCTCTTGCATGTGCATCACAGGTATTGCACCTTAAATTAATATGCACAGGTGGGTGTCTGTTAGCAGCCACATACACGAGCTTGGCACTAAAAATAGTGGGGGGACGATTAAATGTGCAAAGTTTGTGTCTGCGAGCTGCAGACACTGTCGCAAAAAAATGTTAATTTAAAAAAGATAAAAATGTACAGTGTCATCCTATCTGGCCTGAATTTTTCATTAAGGAGTATAAACCACACTGAAGAATAAGGCATACATAATACCCCAACCTGCCCTGCCCCCCCCCCAGCCCACCGTGAGACAAAAAGATACTGCTTTCTCCAGCAAGCAGCGGAACTTAAAAGGCCAGAGAAGAGAAGACTCAGGGTGACAGTGGAGCTCTAACGGGAGGGGCCCGGGGACCCCCGGCTCTGAGGCTGCACTGTGCGTGATGGACCGCACGGCACAGGGCGGAGACACCAGCGGCGAGCCGCGACGACATCACATACGGCCGAAACATGGAACCACCCATCCCCCCCACGACGGCCGGTCCTTCATGGGCTAAACACGAGCCTAAGACATTTTAAAGCACAAGACTTTTTTAAAAAAAAAAGTTCGTCCACAGAATTTAAGGAGGAATCAACAATCGTGTTTGAAAACAGAAATAACATACGCCCCCTGCTCCAAATTTTCTTGGAGATTTTTAATACCTGTTGATAACTGCAGAGCCAAATGGCAATAAAAACTAATCCTAAAGTGGAACTATTAACGATGCAAAACGGAAAAACTAATTAGCAAAAGACTTTTTCCCAGCTGCATAATAAGTGCATGGAAATATCTAGGGATGTTAAAACGCTCATTTAAATGCAATAAACATTACAAAGTATACCCGTTAGGTTTCTACATGCCACGTAAAAAAATGAAGTGAAAGGTGTCCTCTGACCTTTGTATGGGAAAATTATGAGGCAGCAGTCAGGCTGCATTATTGCCTTTCACTCATATTAATCTGAAATAGGGCACGGCATGAGGAAGCGCGTGACCAGTCACCCCTCACCCCTAATACGCCCTGCTTGTTCTTTTGAAATATTTAATACACATACACCCCCCCCCCCTGTTAAAAGTGTTCTCAGCATGCGTGCCTCTTATCGGCTCAGTTAATGCGACGCTGGGATCGTTTTCCCCCATTACATTTGCAAGGCGCCGATAGATAAACATAGTAACGGATTTACAGCATAAATTAATCTATGCATAAGGATGACACCGCAAATGCAACTGGAGTAAACCAGTTATATATTATAAAAGAACGATCTCCATAAACCGATAGACACCCACAATGACAAAAAAAAAAAAAAAAACGGTGGAATAATTTTTAAAGGAATCTGTCGAAGAAAGAAGGCGATGTATATTACATATGTGTGGAGACGGGAAGGCAAGGGGCTGCGAGAGAGTTATCCCGGGTATGAATGCGGTCCGTTTCGGGCTCATCGCATACGGTGAACCGCTAATAATTTACTGACTCTTGTAGCTAAACTGTAATCAGGGCACGTCTATTCGGCGGATGCATTTGCACAAAAATACGATTTCGAGTATTCCAGTCTCCTCTTTTAACTATCAGCAATGCACCGTCCTCGCAAGCAGTATCTCTATTACAATTCAGTGGAGAGTGAATTAATTGACCTGGATCCAACGACGTATTTTTCCCCAATATATTGTCGTGTGCAATTTTTGTTTTCTTTTTCGGGGGAGGGGCGGGGGGCTGTTGTAGCAAAGCAAACCTGTCGCAACAGCATACATCATCTTTAAAAAAACGGTAATAAAACAAAGTGAGAAATACGGAAACGGCGTGACGTTTCTGCCTGACTGTGCAAGCAGCAGCAGCAGCCGTCTCTCTGCTGGCGGACCGAGCAGCAATACGGCAAATAGCACACTGTTAGGGCAGGGGAAGCAGGAACTGGCAGATCGCGGATAATGCAAGCACATTTCCAGAATTACATAAATAAGGGTGTGATACAGATGGCCGAATATCCAACAGCTGTGGGAAATATGGGGGAGAAACTGCAAAGCGCTTTCGATCGGACGCATTACAAACTCTGGACATAATTACCTCTACTTCCTACTTTACGCTAATACGACTAGCTAACAGCCTTTCCCCCCGTGCAAACGCTTCTCATTTTCGGTATACCACACAGTTCGAAAAGACCATCGACTATACCCTCTCGCAGACACAAGCACTGCTGGCCCCAAAATGTTACCGTCTTTAAAGCGAAACGCGATTACATCCCTTGAACCGGCGATCGCTGTACAGATATACTTACATTTCACGACCCTGTCCGTCGTTGACAACTTCGGATCATCATTCGGCTTGTTTTCGGACATTTCCAGCGTGATATATATCAATTAAATTTAAACTGTGATTGGAAACGATCCGCGGTGGTCCTTGCTCAACAACTCTAGTCTTTCCCAAATGGGAAACCGCTGTGATCTCACTCGCTTCCTTCAGTCGCCAAAAATACTTGCAACAGTGTAACAAATTTCTACACTGTAAGGTCTCTCTCTGATTTACTGCTACACTGTATCAATTTCTCTGTCTCCCAGCGCTGGGCGCAACCTAGTTTAAAGTTCAAATAGATCCGCCTTCTATCAAGACGCGCCTGCCAATTGGTCTTGTAAACATCTTGTTCAGACTTTCTCTTTTCGCCGTACGGACGAAGCGCCTGTCAATCATCCCTGGTTAAAATTCATGTTAGATTACGCCGCTCGCTCGCTCTCTCGCTCGCTAAATAGTGTATTCTGTTACAGTATATTGCTGCAGAAGACAGTTGTCACGCTGGTAGAAGCAACAGTACATTGATTGTGGGTAGGGGTAGCATATTATTTAATCGTCTATGCGGGTTGAGCTTCGTCATTCGTTTTTTTTGGGGGGGGGGCAAGGGAGGTGTCATTCTGGAGACAGTTATGACACAGAAAATCAGCACATTCATGCCTTAAAATGGACTAAATCTGAGGCACACAATGCGACTGAATAGCAATGGCCCTCATTTACGATCCCAAAGCTAAGACTCCTTTCTGGTGTAAATTACGGTAGAAATGTCCATTCAAAATGTGGTGAAATTTATAAAAGAATTGGATTGGATTTTGCATGTGAGGCAGGAAATACGTTCCGTTTATGCAGAGCAAAATAAACGCCTATTATTAATGAGCTGAGTATTGACTTGTATGAATTTGAAAAGGATCTGTTTTTTCTGCTCAGATGTTTGGCACTTTTACTTACAGGACGTTTTCTTTCACCGTAGCGCCCCTCCTTGCTGTGATTTCATGTTAACGAGGTGTTCGCTCATCCGCATTCCTTGAATACGTGACCTAAGTATCTCGGTTTGACACTGTCGTCAAAGGTGTGGCTTAGAAAAGAACTGGGGCAAAGTGGAAATAGATGAAAAAATGTGATCTACCACCATGATTTCGCGACCCGGCGGGTATCAGTTCGCGTTCGCAGGTTGCACTGTCTATGTTAACACATTCGGTCTCAGTAGGAGGAATATCGTTATATTGTCTCAAGGGTTAGAAGAGGCACCTTGAAGTGTGTATTGAGGTACAGGTTATGGAGTAGGGTTTTAATAAAGCCCTTCTGTGCACTGAAAACATCAAGTAAAGTGACTTACTATCCAAATTCAAGCACTCCCAGAAACACCTGAGAACTGCATTGGCTGCGGGGGGGTCTGGAGCCAATCCAGGGGTCTATGGGAACAACCCAGGTTGGGGTGCCAACTCAACACAGGGAGCACTCACACACCACCATTCACTCACACAAGCACATCTATGGACAATTTGGTAACTCCAGTTAACCTCAGCATGTTTTTGGACTGTGGGCGGGAAATCAGAGTACCTGGAGGAAACCTCATGACGACACAGGGAGAACGTACTGACTCCACCCACATGGAGCCATGGCGGAGACTTGAACGCTGGTCTGGTCCCAGAGTAGTGAGACTCCAGTACTAAGCACGGTGCCACCATGCAATGCTGAGTATTGGCTGTGGGTCTGAAGCACAAAACCTGACAAGGTACAATTATGGTAATACCTCTAACCTGGTCCTTTAACTTAATTACTTAATTAGCCATGTCTTGGAGCTAATTACCCCTACCCCTTTTTGTATGTTCTGAGACAGTAGAAACTGGAAGAACTTGCCATATCTGTTGGACAGAAAGCAGAGGTAAGTCCTAATTAAGGACAAAGTGGACCTCTCTGGGGAAGAGAAAGGTTTGAAAGAGAATCTGTATCCACAGCACCCAGTAGGGGTGGAGATTTAACAGGACTGCCATCGATGTGCCCGCCTTTGAGAAGGGTAGGCCTCTTGTGAACTACAGCCACCACTCAGCTTGTGCTCCAGACGCATGAGTATTGGTAAGTGCTACACTGTGTTTGTGCTATGAGCGTTTCCCATCTGTAACCCAGCCAATGCCGCCTCACTGTTACCCGATCCAGCAGATTTGCTACCTTGTAAGCCAGCCGTGTCCCCCGAGCACCTGCAGCCTTTGATTCTTGAGCTTCAGGTACATAATTAGGCCAACCATCTCCTTCACCAAACTAAATCAACACTGTGGGTTTGTTTTATGCACTGTCAGAAAGAAAGAGTAGCAGTTTGTACCTTTTGCTTGTCACTGGGGTTGCACCCTCAAAGGTCTGTCAATTGTATCCTTTGCTGTAGGTAACTGCACCTTTTAAGGTAGAGAAATGGACTCTGAAGAACATTTTTTGTACCACTGGGGTACATTAATGTTGTTTGTACTTTGGGGATGTTCCTTATAGGGTATATTTGGCAGAGCCTTGAGGGTGCAGCCCCAGTGATGAGCAAATTGGTACCGACAGTAGGGGAGTAAGGAAAACCTGGGTCCAGGTTGGGTCATCCACAGCTACATCTCCAGAACCTCTAAGTTTGTGTCTGAGACCTGACTGGACATCATCATCATCATCATCATCATTAAAACCGGCTCATCCGCTGCAGCAGATGATTGTAGAACGAAAAGTACATTTTAGTGTAATTGACCTGCTCTAACCAATAACTGGAAGAAGACTGAATAGAGAATGAGCAGATACTCTTACAACTGAAAAATGTCATCAACATATATCTGTGAAATGATTCATATTGTTACATTTGACAGGAAAGATATTTATGACCTGATCAAGAGCCAAGGATCAAGGTTGCATGCCATTCTTACGATGTCCGGTGACGTGCTGACAGCTTGCCCTGCTCTATACTTACGCTTAGCTTGGATCAACTCCAGATCACTGTAACCCCAAATAGATGAGTGATTATTGAAAAGGATGGATGGACACATTATATCAGTGTTTCACAATCCACTTCTTAGGGACCCACAATCCAGTCCACAATTTTGCTCCCTCCCAGCTCCCAGCATTATACAAACAGTAGAAAATATTTATGGCAGGGGTGGACAATCTTATCCAGAATGGACTGCTGTGTATGTGGGTTTTCAATGCAAATCCCTAATTAGATTATTGATTAGAGAACTGATTGGCTGAAGAGTCCTCACGCCTGGGTTTGAACAGCTGACCTAAAGGTTATCTCAAAAACCTGCATACACCGTGCCCTTTGCGGATAAGACTGGCCACCCCTGATTTACAGTGTTTTGGTAAAGGAGAGGACATCCTGTCTTAGTTACCACGAGGGAAAATCACATTTAACTGGTGGTACATAAAACAATAATAATCTCCCTCACTGCAAAGCTGCAAATGTGCTTTAGTGAACATGACACATGGTAAGCGTCCATCAGCGTAGATATCAGGATCACCGTTACGAAGAAACTGCGCAGTGTCAATGGGGCCGGGGCAACATTAGCAACGTGGTAGAAAAGAAAGAGGACTGAAATGATCGTGTTTTCCAGGGAAGTCGATATCATTCCTCAGCTGCTGGCGTACAGATACAGAACCCAGTCAGGGTGATCGATATCCATCGCTGGGATTTTGAAAGCTGCAAGTTTTATTAATAGAGGTAAACTGCCAAACCTAAATTAAAAGTAGAAATTTGAGAAAATGTTTTTTAAAAATGTTGGGCCGGGCATGTCCAACAGGAAGGAGATCCCAGGGCAGACCCGGGACATGCAGGACAGATTATATGTCATAGCCAGCCTGGGAACGCCTTGGTATTCCCCCGGAGGAGCTGGAGGAGGTGGCTGGGTAGAGGGAGGTCTGGGCATCCCTGCTTAGACTGCTGTCCCTGCAATCTGGACCTGGATAAGCGGTGAGTGGATGGATGGATGCATGCGTGCGTGGATGGATGCATGCGTGCGTGGATGCATGCGTGCGTGGATGCATGCATGCATGGATGGATGCATGCATGCATGGATATGTAAAAATATACCATTTCACACCATTTCTGCCAATGACACCCACAGGGTCGCTCGGATACCTCACACTGTTGCTTCTGTACCCTATAAACATTGGCAATGTAATTAGTCTGATTGTAAGACATATGAAAATATGCACATTGGATGAGCTAGTGGGGGTGGTGTGTAGCTCAGCGGGTAAGGGCACTGTGCCTGTGATCAGAAGATCATTGGTTCAGATCCCACGGATGGCAGAATAATGTCGTCATTGGGCCAGGGACTGGCTGACCCTGCTGTCTAATTTGTATGTCACTTTGGAATAATGCATCTGCTAAATATGTAGAAAGGTATGATTTCCCCCCCCCCCCCCATAACTGTGTTTTCTTTAGTGATGCCTGCCTGGGATACAGAAGGAGTCAAGAATTTTTGTTACTTTCAACGTACATGTTGGATACACAGTCAGACAATAATCTGCAGTTGTCAACTCTGCCATAATACAAATGGCAATAGCAAAAAGGAATAAATAAAAAATATATACACTATAATATATGACTGGATATCCGCTGTTACCCTTTAAAGACTAGCTGCACTTTCAACCATGTTATGTGTGGATGTATAGACATTCACAACTGGTCTGGGGGGGTAATTCGACAGCAGAATAACTCAAAACCCTCGCTCACATCCCAGACACCATGACCGTCCCAGGAGTCAGACAGGGAGGTGCCAGAATGGGGGTTTTTGGCGGCAAAAAATGACTGGATATCCGCTGTTACCCTTTAAAGACTAGCTGCACTTTCAACCATGTTATGTGTGGATGTATAGACATTCACAACTAGTCTGGGGGGGTAATTCGACAGCAGAATAGGGTGACCACCTCATCCATGTCAGGGAGGACACTCTGAGCCAGGACAGGAATTGTAAATTACCATTTCAATTAAAAGGACCTGGATTTCACTTGAGCACTGAATTCTTGCTGTGTGCTGATTGGTCAGTCTCCTATAATCATGCATGTGTCAGTAATGTTAATGTGAAACAGCTGGATGAGTCTTTCAGTCAAGGAAACAAACCAGTCAAAGCACAAGAAGAGCTGGACTATTTAGCCGAACACAGGAGCCTTTCAGTTTAAAAGTAGTTTGTAAAACCTGAAATAGCTCAAAGTGTCCTCCCTGACATGGATTATCTGGTCACCCTAGAGCAGAGGATCACTGTGTATCAAGGTTTCTTGAACAATGACATACCTACCTGTATAGATTTCAGCCTTTTGTCACGTGATTTTCATTCTGGCTGTAGAAGTCTGACAAAGTTTACAGTTCCTAAGCAAATTTGTGTGACATTCAGATGCTGCAAATTACACGCCATAACTTACAACATTCAACAAGTTGCACATTAAAAAGTCATTAAAATGTTGAGCCAGCCTGCCATTAATTCAGTTGATATTGCCAATCTGTTTGTAAACGAAACTGTAACTGTTATCTTTAGGAGAGCTGCCTAGAGTACTTACACAGGTTTCATACAGTTATTTAAGTTGTTCCATAATTAATCACTAACTCCATTTATCTGTCGGATCAGTAAACAAACCTGATTTAAAATCCTTTCCTGTGGATTCTTTAGCATCTCTGATGTAATACAGTAATTTGTAGGCACCTAATGCAATTTATTGACAGTTGTGCTGCAATGCGACATGGGATTTTGTCTGTAATAACTCAAAACCCTCGCTCACATCCCAGACACCATGACCGTCCCAGGAGTCAGACAGGGAGGTGCCAGAATGGGGGTTTTTGGCGGCAATTACGTCTGAAACCAAAGACTGTGACAATGGATCGAGAGCAAAGCTAAACAAAGCAATAAATAATGAACCAATATTTGTGGTGATAGAAGGAAATTATTACATTTCTTAAATTAAATTTATTAAACTATTTGAAATAAAATCTTTGTAGGTGCATTGGGACCAGGATTGTAACCAGGTTAACTGTAATACAAAGACAAGATTAGGTCAAAACAACATATAGGAAGAACAAACCTAATTGATTCATCAGGTATGTGGGCTGTTCCTGTTGTCAGAACTGGAATTAGATGGCAGTGTCTGGATGGATATTATACATCATAGGTGGATTCAGGAACACATGCTGGTTGCATTTCACCAGAAACACTCTGTGAGAAAGCAAAATATCCAAATATGCAAATAATACATTTTCTGTTGGGAATCTTAGATGCAACAATGCTACACTGGATAAATGGTTTTGGAATCTGGATGGATAGATAGATGGATGGATAGATGGATGGATGAATCTTATGCTTCTACTTGTGGAAAATTGCTTTAAATGCTTATACGTGCAGCTGCTTGGATATTGTAAAAACGGTACAGTACACCACCAGTCATCTTGAGGATGACATATAAAAAAATACTTACACTGGCTAATAAAGAGTGACTGAATAGTGAAGTGAGTGAATTAATAGACCAAAACACTAAGATTTCCAGAACAACACTTGGGGCTTTGACATGCCTGTCTTTAGTAATATCCCTCTTGTTCTCCATGTTGGCAGAGAACATGAAGACATTGAGCACAGCTCTCGATAGATTATCACGAGGTGTCAAGGCGAAGCTACACAACGTTTCCAGCCAGCATCCATCTCTGTCTGACTGACTTCTGATTGGCTGCTTCTGGAGCAGCAGAGAATGAGCTAATGTACTCAGAAGTGTCAATTTGCTTCTGGGTTCCAGCATGATGAACAAGAACTGCACCCATGAAGTACTGAAGGGCTTTTTTATAGTAAAGCCTGTGCCTTGGAATATACCACAGTAGAGGGTCATGGGGGTGGCCTGGGAGGCTGTCCTAGGCAACACAGCAGGCACATAGCCAGGTAGTGCAATTACAAGTTTAAATCCCCCTCGAAATTTTGTTCAGGTCCCCAGTCACCAAAATCTAAGGAGGGGGAAGAACTAAAATAATACCTTGTGATAATGTGCAAACTTCATACAGATACCCCAAACGCTGTAGATGTGAGCCAGCAGCACTCCCCACTTAGCCACCCCGTCACGATAAGCTGAAATTTTAAAACATATCAGCTGCGAGTGTGATTGTTCCCAGACAGCTCATGTAATGTGATTCTGGCACAAATTGAAGTGATGAGTTTGATGTTTAGAGGCTCTGGGATGATGTCCTGTATATCACGCTGTTAGGATTTTACCGGGACGGTATTCCAGCTTCTGTGATGCCCTTGTCATGACGTCCAGGCTCCTGGGGAGGTCCTATTACCTCGACATCGGGACGGGGGGGGGGGGCACGGTGGCTATTGCCAGTTTTTCCCTGGCTGTTATTTAACCGTACTCAGATCGCAATCAGCTGGCTGGTTTGCTCAGGTGCTGCTTGCAGCAGTGGAGACAAAATGAAAAATGGTGTCAGATGAAAACAAAAAAGTTCCATCAATTGTTTCAAAAAAGATTCTGGCATCGCAGTCAACACATAATAAACCCAAGAGGTGTCACGTTGGCTTGAGAGGTGGGTAGAAGCGGAACACGTTTGTGCACATTTGTTTGTACGTTGTACATGTTTGTTTGTTTGTTTGTTTGTGTGTATGTTTGTTCGTTTGTGTGTTTATTAGCCTCAGTCTGGATCTTGCGGAGTAGAGAGGCCTCAGTGGACTGAGAACAATGAAATGAGAACAGTCAGAAGCATGACCCCCCCATTCCCCAGTGCGAGCAGGGAGGCTGGGGGGGGTGCCACGGACAGCAGGGGTTAAAAAACGGGCCGGACAGCGTGGCGCAGGGGAGCGCGGCCGCAGACCCCGAGAAACAAAACGCCAGCACCAACCCTCTGGCACAGCAGGGACTGGGAGTAAATGGCCACTGAACACAGCAAAACTATGTGATTTATTCATGCGGGTTGTGCGATTTCTTTTATTGCCGCAATGGTTAAATTATGCATGTGGGTCTGTCTAAATTCAAGGAGTCCTTCTCGATGTAAAATTCCATCTGCGAATTAGGCCTAAACCCAATAAAACATTTTGACTCACCAGGGCAATAACAACCATATAGCGTTACATTAAAGAAACATATACCCATGTATGATGGTGTCTGGGTCCAGGATACGGTTTCAGCCTGGTCTGATGCAGTGTTTGTACACAGAGGGAATCCTAAGCCTGATCAATAAATCGGGGGGCGGGGGGGGGGCATTTCTGGATAACATCAACTCACAAAGAAAGAGCGAAGAGGCACTTTGTTAGCTGTCCAGGGAGGTGCATGGAGGGCGCCGCCCTGCAGTGAGAGAGTGGAATCTACATCTCAGAGGCACCCCGAGGTTCTGTGCTTATGTCTACCGTCAGTAGCGAAACATGTTTCAAATTTCCTGTTGCCTGTTTAAAATTTCATATTTTAAAAACAAACATCAGCATTCGTATAGGGACTCAGGTTATTGTTATCATTTTGGGGCCATATTTTATTAAAGGGATCTGGTGTTTTCGTCAGTATTTGTACTTGATGTTTAATTATATAGCTCCTTACTCGGTGTTCCAATGTAGGTCTTTTTCCTGAATTTTGTTATATGCTCTAATTATTCTATTATATATAATAAATAAAATTGAATGAAAACAATAAGAATAAAATCCATCAATACATCTTGGGATTATTTAAAAAATTTCCTTCCCAGTTCTGTGTGGTGCGTTACCCGAAAGCAGGCGAATCAGTAGTTTTACGTGTGTTTTTTTTTTTTTACAAATAGACTACCCATAATGCTCTCTGAGTTTTCGAGTACACACACACATACAAGCGGACATACGCGCACTCTGCGAGACAGGCATGTTCCCGCATAAACGCGCCCACACACACACACGCACACGCACACACACACGCCCACTGCACATAAACGCTCTTTACAGTCACTGCCTGGAGGGTGGCTGTTGCCGTGACAGCAGTGAAGTGTGGTACTGCTGCCCTCTTGTCTGGGGGGCTGGCAAACACTGATAATGCAGCATATCATTAAGGAGGGCCATGTTGTCATCAAGGGCCCTGGAATAATCACTGTAACGAATCCCAAACCACACGTGTTAACCCCTCTGCCACGTTACCGCCAAGCCAGACGACATCGGCAGGCGACGCGCCCCAAACGCCTCCAGAGAGAGGCCCCCATGCCTGATTGCCACAGCGTTTATGTGTGGCAAAGGACCCCCAGGAAAGAGGGAGGGGGTCTCAGGGCTGCCAAGCTATGCAGGGGAAGCACACTCACATCAAGGCTTTCAAAGGGCCCAGTCTTCCTTCCAGAAGCTTCTTTCCTATTAATGTCGCTGCCCAGAATAATGTTACATGTACATAACACACCAGATCAGAAAAGCCTGGAAAAGTGTCCTTTCATTTGCATTTTTTTTACCCTGTAGCAATCTGTAGTAGCCCTGTCGTGTTTTGTCTGCAGGCGTATACACACATGTCCCCCCCCCCCCCCACATTTGTAGAATCATAATCTTGAAGCGTTTGTGCAGCAGAAAAAAAAAAAATCAATACAAACGTGATGAAATAATTTCTCACAGCGAGGGCACATTGAACGGAGACCGACTCGCTGCCACGGAAGCTTGCGACCCGGAGCTGAAGCTGACCAATGGCGGGAAGCTTCGCCGATCACGATGTCCGCCATATGCTGCCAGTTACTGGCGAGTTTCCCGTCATCTCCAGCAACAGATTAAGTGATGTAACCCAGCAACTCTTCCCCAGACAAGACAGAAAGGGGCATCTGTTTCGGTCCTGAAATGGGGGCCAGAGTCGTCTCAGCTACTGCCAATCAGCAACTCCGCCTGAAAGACACACACAAAGTTTCCCCTGCTGGACGCCAAGTCACGGCATAAACAAAACTGACGTAATCTGCTACCCTCTTTTATGGACAGAAGGTTATAAATATTAATTTTTGGAGCGCTTGTTTGAACCTGAATGAATCAATTGGAACTTACACAAGGATTTTGAATTATTTATATATGTCTTCAAAATGGCATAATTTGGTTGCTTTTAATGTCTTGAAGGATATCATTTGAAAATGGTTAAAATGATGCAACATCAAATGAAAATAGCCAAATGTGAATTTCAGTCACTTGATTTTAACAAGCATTAAAAAATCATGTGAAAGTAATATGTTATTTCTGATTCCTATGAAAAACATCTATAAAACACATACTGTTTATGGGCCAAATCCTATTCATATTCATAAATATTACCTATGAAAATATTAACAAAATAAATACAACATATATTGCATATACACAGAATAGTATACATATGCAAAAAAGCTTAACATACGAGATTGTTATAGATCTTGTCCCTGCGGTTTGTGATTCCATAAGCAGTCCTTTTTCAACCTTCAAAACTGTAACTTGGAATGAAGTTAAGCATTGGTTACATGGGCATGCTGGATCTCCAGACCATCAGTTGGACACGACGGGCAAAGCACCAGATCACCAGATCCCGGTTAGCCATTTGCCAAAAGCTGACCATCGGGGCTCAGTTGGCTATCACTAGCATTTCAGGGCTTTCAAAGGAAAAATTCAGTACCAATTCAAGTACCTGGAGGTGGCTGGCGCCCCCTGGAGGTGGGGGTGTGCTGAAAAAAATGGAGATGAAGTGAGATCATTAGGCGTGATATGAGTGGAAATGGTGAAGCCTATTTGTTATTAGCCAAAGACCTTGGTGCCGTTCTCCAGGAAGGATGATATCATATCCACAGCCCCTCAGCTGTGCCGGGACGAGGGGGTGGGGGGTCTTGAGGGAAAGCGGCGCTGGTAAGCATGACTCTGTTTACGTTCGAGCGCCCTACATAGGCATCACTGCCAGGTGAAGATTCTCATTCTGCGGTCAGTTTGTCCCAAAGCTGTCAGGGGGGGGCACCCAATGGGTTAGGCCAAGAATCTGTCGTTAAGGATCCTGAAACTGAAATCTGCTTTTTCTGCTCTTGCAAATTTCCCAAATATGACTTGGCTAGAGGAGGAGTATGGATGGAGGGGCAGGGTAGGCTTCTATGCTGATGGACACCCCCCCCCCCCCCCCCCCCCCC
>JAODLC010000015.1:8494544-8505168 GCA_026781145.1 Hippopotamyrus pictus
GGACCCCCCCCCCCCCCCCCCGCTTTTAAAAACAGGCACATCCCCTCTTCCCAGCCCTCCCCCAAACCCTTTTCAAGGGCTCCAGCTGGAACAGGTATGACCTCAATTTTTTGTTTTCCTGGGACTCTGAAGGTGCCTTTGTCTGTGAGGGGAAAATGCTTTTTTCATTCAGCAGGGACACAAAAACTGCTAAGATATGGGTTCAGAAATCGAAAGAAATTTAATGCACAGCCTGGCCAACCAGCAAATTATGGCCGTTTTAATCATTTGGTGATTGTCCTGGCTCGGTCCTGAGCTTGCTGTGAGCTCCGGGCTCAGACAACAATACGCAAAGACAGACAAACGCCTAAACTTGTAAACCTCGTTGAGCCATTTTGTTACTGCAGTAATCACTCACTTAAAGACCCAATCAAATCAAAATTCAGATTCCCCTGAATTTGCACAACCAAGACAAGCGATATTGCCATTGTAATTTATTGAATGGCAGTAAATATACACGCCTCTCATACTGATCAGGTTGCTCCAGCTGGAGATTTTGAGGACCTTTCCTGACACAAACAGTGGCTGTTGTGTTAATAGACTAACGACAGTTTGGGTTGTTGTACAGTTAATTAGGGGCTGAGACACCGAACAATAATGAATATTCATGACTGTGCCCGGATGGTCCTAGTAGTGTCTTTTCTCAGGAAAAACTTAGAATTTAAAAACTTTTTTTCCAGTTTATTTTTCCTGACATTGATTTGAATAGGCAACACATAGCAGACTTGTTGTGACCTAGATATAATTTAGAAAAGCACTGCAAATGACTGTCACTTTTCCTGTGGTTAAACAACGTTCCCGGTCAAATTAATTGTCAGCTTCTTATAGCGCCAACCTCTGATGATTTCCAGCAGGCCTAAGAATGCCACTATAAAAGCAATGTAAACACTGGCTCTGCTCATGACACAAGGACCCTCTCACTCGCCTTTGCTTGGCAGGCCTATACCATAACAGCATCAAAATAGGGGGGTTGCCAAGAGAGCTGGGGAGATATATAGCCAACAGCCACTTCAGTAAAAGGACTGTGAGCAATGGTTTTCCAGAACCAATCTTTAAAAGGCAATAACAAGAGTGATGCGTCTCCAGGGGCAGATTTACATATCGGCCCCGAAATGTTATCACTCAGGGCGACCCCCGGACTGTCGCTGTGACGTTTAGCATTGCTACCCTTCTTAGCATCAGGATTAGTGCTGCTCTGTTAGCACTGCTAGCCTTTTTAGCGTCATCATTACTGCCGCTCTGTTAGCACCGCTAGCCTTTTTAGCGTCATCGTTAGCGCCGCTCTGTTAGCACCACTAGCCTTTTTAGCGTCATTGTTAGCACTGCTCCTGTTAGCGTCTCCATGTTAGCCCCTGATGTTCACTATCAGTGAGGGCCTTCAATGGGGGAAGAAAAAACAACGGCCATGGCTGAATTTAAAGTGCCGTTGCACTTGATGTATTGCAAGCCTACTATTTAATGTTCTCTGAGGGCTACAGCTAGCCAGTATTTTACTTGGAGAAAAGAAGCTGGAACTTCTAACCCCGGATCACCTTACAACTGTGGCCGACCAGATGTATGCGAGATCTTGGAATATACGTCCAGGTATTAATTTAATTTGCATTGCATATTCTAGAGCTCGAAACTGGACAAGTCTAGCAGGCTCTACAATGCTGCCTTATTTCTGCAGTACCTGTATTCAAATCAGCATGCCTGGAAGCGTCAAAATATTAGCATGCAGTACATAAACACATTGACCAATGAAAAAATAAATGTTATGACAGATCGCAATCTGTACTCATGCAGAGGCGTCTCGCCTGGTCTGACAAATTCTCACTTCTCACAAAGCCCCATGCTCTTTTTTTTTTTTATTACATTATGCAAAAGAATTTTAACTGTGCATTTTATCAGGGTTGCTTGGTCTGGTTTTTGTGCTGTAACCCTTCGCTGCCCGTGCCGCTGCTGGCAAACTCGCCACAGTCTGACGCAGGCTGGACACAGAGAACCGTTAATAAAACATCAAACAACTTTAGTACAAAATGTTACCATGTTGATCGGCCATTCAGGGGCAGCTGCTTCTAGAGCAAGGGCTGACCGTATCCAAGCTGATGCCACAATATTGACTTCATGAGATTTAACAGATTATTCTAACGTTGACATAAACCGCAAAAGCAGCAATTTCTTAATTGGAGACAGCTGCTTGCTCGCTTTTCATAATTTATTTGCATAGCAGATGCTGGTACGTAGGGCAGGCAATTGTGTTTTCAGCACACTTAGTCCATGTCTGTGCTGCTCAACACCCTGTTTTTTAAACCCACACCCCACCTGGGAGATGAACCCACAATCCCCAAATCTATAGCACGTACCGCAGTTTGATGCTTGCAATAAGTATGGCCGCGTGAGGCAGAAACAGAGATAAATCAGACAGATAAATCGGACGGAGGCCCGTAGCTGATGTAAAACACAGCTGTCAGTCTGGCTTTGAACATCCCCAGATGTTCACCACACTCCTGAGAGCTCGCTGTTGGCTTCTAGTTATGGCCAGAGTGAAGTTCAATGACCAGGACATGAAAAACATTTGGACCACACTATCTGTAAGACAATTACCAAGCCCAACCACTAGTGGTCACACATTTAATAGCCAGTATCATCCACTGGAGGAGCAAGGGTGAGGCAACCATCCAGGCTTTGAACCAACTGCCTTTTCCAAATATAACTGAAGACTCACTTCTCCGTACTGCACCTGAACGCTCAAAATCAAAAAGCATAATTACTCCATTGTCAATCTGCTACTTCATTCAATATGAATGTTTCAATTTTGCTGATGTGAGTCCTTAACATGAATGGTGTGTGTTAAAGTGTCCTGCAATGGTTTGACACCCCATCCTGGGTTGTTCCCTGCCTTGCGCCCGTAGGCTCCGGACCCCCCGTGACCCTGAATAGGAGAAGAAATTTCAGAAAATGGGTGGATGGATTGAGTTATTAACACACTGAATGTATAGTAATCTTTTTGCCATCTCCATCACCCTGGATGAGAACATCTACTGAAAAAAACTTAAATATACAGAAATGAGAATCATCTTTGACAGTAATCTGACTATAAATAAAAGTGGCCAAACTATAAGGAACTCAATATGTATATTTAAGAGCTCTGACTTCATGGTTGTCCCATTTTGATAAAGGGACTTCATTCAAGTTTCCATGACAACATCATGACAAGTCACATGACAAGAAAAGAAATTCTCTTGCCTTGTGGAACTCAACGATCCAACAGCTTTGGATTGAGCTCCACTTCCCATGAGAACCTGCCTGGATTCCTGGCTAGCATCCTTAGCCTAAACCGTCTTTGGAAAGTTTGATATGGTTCTTATGAGCGAGCAACATCAGCATGATGTAGAGCAGGGGTGGCCAATCTTATCTGCAAAGGTCCAGTGTGTGTGCAGGTTTTTGGGATAACCCATAGGTCAGCTGTTCAAACCCAGGTGTGAGGACTCTTCATCCAATCAATCCTCTAATTAGTAATCTAATTAGGGAGTTGCAGCGAAAACCCGCATACACACCGGCCCTTTGCGGATAAGATTGGCTACCCCTGATGTAGAGCTTCAAAATATGGGGCAGCACTAGCTGATAACAGGGTGATAAACGTCACAATGACTTGACAATTAATAGGGCAAAAAAGGCATTTTTAAGTTTCATTTACTTCTACAAGCTGCCCATAATTAGGAACCTCCAGGCGTGCGGAAATCCCTTGGTTGCAATACTTTCGGGAATCTAAAGAGGAATGCAATAAGAGAATAGTTATTAATGTGCCATAGAAAAAACAACCCAAAAGCATTTTAAATGCAAGATTCTAGCATACAATAAACAGATTGCTTTGAAATGGAGAAATGTAAGAATGCATGGAACATATACAGATGCTCTCCGGCTTACAATGGTCTGTGTTACGGTATTTCGACTTTACCATGGGTAAATGTTTTTCACTTTCAGTACGTTATTCAATAAATTACATAAGATATTCAACACTTTATTGTAAAATTGTGTAAATGGATTTTGCCTAATGCTAATGTTAGTGTTCTTAGCATATTTAAGGTAAGCTAGGCTAGGCTATGCTGTTTGCTAGGTTAGGTTTACTGTATTAAAATGCCTTTTTCCTTACGATATTTTTGCCTTCTGATGAGGTTATCGGAACGTAAGCCCATCATAACCTGGGGAGCATCTGTACCTCTGTAGGGGCATAACCCATGAAGCTGAAAGTCTCGTATCGTTCAATGTGATTGGCTGTTGAACCGAAGAGGTGTGGCCCCTTTCAACTAGGAAGTCAACTGCAGAGCCAGGAGGAAGAGTCCTGTTACAATCAGACATTTTTTTTTTTTTTTTTTTTACTAAAAATATAAAAATAGGCTCAACATTCCCAATATGGGCCAAATACAAAACACAATTTAAATCAAACTTCACCACAACAAATGTTTCCTTATCTTTTGCTCCTCTAGAATAAGCACCTACTGTAGCTGGCCCTACTTGTACTGAGCAGTATAACAAGCTTAATCAGGGCTAGCTAAATTTCATTAATGCAGGCGAATGTTGGCACAGGGCTTAAGATCAATCGCCATGGCAACAAAAAACAATCACCATCCAGCCTTGCTCCATTGTCAGCCCTCCTGTGGCACTGCCCAAAGAAACACTATTTGTAGAGTTAAAGGCTCTTTTGCGGACCATTAACGATTCGTGTAAATATTTGTACACATTGCTGTCCATTTCCTTTCCAGGATTTTGAATGTTTTTTTGGCTTGAAAGTTTGCAGTCTTGTTAGCCCCACTGTGAATATATGATGCCAGAATTTGGTTCACATCTTCACCGAAATAAACCGAACTGGCCATGTTTCATACATCATACAAGGGCGTTACCACCGAGATTTTGCTGCCTCGTGCCTTGCTGTGGCAGGATCCAGCCCTGAGGCCACTGCCTCTGGTGTTCAAAAAACCCAGAAGCGTAAACATTGGCCACTGTAATGTAACACTGAGTTTCTGTTATGTTCTTTTCTTTTTGGCACAATCCTGTCTTAGAGTAGTGCTTCCCAAACCAGTCTTCGAGGAGCCACAGACAGTCCATGTTTTTGCTCCCTCCCAGCTCCTTACCCAGGAGCAAAAACATGGACTGTCTGTGTGTCCCTGAGGACCGGATTGGGAGACACTGCCTTAGAGTAATCAGGCTTCTCTTACCTCCCCATGTGACCTTGTCCATCACGCAAGTGGATCTGCAAGCTGCCAAGCTCCAGCGTGACTAAGGGTCAGAGCCTGACTTTGCTACATATGCAGATCTAACGCCAGGTTGCTTATCAAGCACACTTTACATTATAAAGGGCCCTGTAAAGGAATAGGATGAAATGGTTCGTGTTTAATACACCACCTTATTCTGTCCCAGTGGTCTTATTGAAGCCTTCTGTAAAAAAAAAATAACATAACTGAAAATAAAATTCAAGGACTGAAAAAAGGATGCATTGTTTGTCTTCAAAGGTGAACATACAGGTAGACCGATGGTGATTACAGAAATTCAAAAAGATTTGAGAAGCAGACTGCTGTCATCTCCTCAGAGCACTGATGTGTATGTGGCTGAGCTGTGTGTGTGTGTGTATGAGAGAGAGAAAGAGTGATAGAGAGAGAGAGAGAGAGAGAGAGCAAAAGCATGAGCCCACACCGGTGCTGAGGCGGTTGCTGTACCGTCTGTTGTAGTTGCTAAGTAGGTCAGTTACCCCTAGGTGGACATGGGAGCACACTGGGCTGCTACTCTAGATTGCGATGATCTAGAGTGCAGCTCTGTCCCCCTCCTGATAGAAATGGATGTGTGTGGGGTGGGGGCAGCATGCCCTGAATTAAACCCCACCACAAGGCAGTGACAAGGAGAGACGTGAAAAGACATTTAGATGTTTGCCCGTGTGCGTGCAGGCATGAGCATGCCCGGTCTGCGTGAATCTCAGCGGCGGCGCGGAATGATGACACAGAAAACGGGAGACACAAACAGAGCACAAATGATCGGGGTCTTTCTGCTGATTCCCTTCCTGGGCACTGAGCCGCTCAGCCTCTTCCTAGTTGGCAAGATGTGATCCCTGCATCTGCAAGCTCCCACTTCCTCATGACTGGGCACAATGGGTCTTTGATTTGGCGCTGGCATGCCGGTGCGGTGTGTTTGTTTTGGGCGGGGAGGACGCCGCTGTTGACAAAACGGCAAGCCTAACGTGGCCAGCGGGTAGCTGCGTCCCTTCATGACGGACACGCACCACCCCCCCTGCTGCAGCAGCCCAGCCGTGCCGTAGGCGCACGCTATCTTATCGCTATCTGATCTGCTTTGCAGCCACCAGCTGTCTATCCACATGCTGAAACTGCACTTCCCATATACACATGAATATACGGTCTTAGGCAGACAAAGATGTTTAAATGATCTTTGCCTCGGTGTAAAACTATATTACACTCTCTGAAAGTGTCAGTATCCCAGTATTTGCATCAACCCTCCAACGCACCCCTGTATTTTGTGACTTGAACACTGTTGCACCTTGTTTGGCCAATCAATGACTTCTGACTTAATGACTTATTTAACTCACTGAGTTAATGAATTAATTGAGCTGGTGGTGAAATTTAACAAATACACAGAAGTGGTGTTCTTGTAACCATTCAGTCCACCCTAATTCCTTTTACCTTTTATTGTACTGTTAATTTTCATATGTTCTAATGTATTTTTTTTCCTTTGACCAAATATACACTTACTACCAAGATAAATATACACTTACTACCAAGATATAGCTTTAAATATTTTCTTTGGGTGCCAAAGACGTTTGTACAGTAATGCACAGTAATGTTTATTTACTGATTTGCAATTTTGTGTTGGGCAAGCCATTCAGGATAAAACCACAGATGGATAGTAGAGGCTTCTTACATTATTTGGCAAAAGCTTTTATCCAAAGTGAGGTACGTTTTTTTTAATCATTTGGCTGAATGTTGGGTCATAAAGTCCCTGCAGTAATTGGAGACGAAGAGTCCTGCTCAGGGGCCAACAAGATTACTCTACTGATCATGGGATTTGAACCAGTGGCCGTCCAATCACAACTATAGCAGCCTAACCCACCAAGCCACATGTCAGCCACTTTACTGTGACTCCCTTTTGCTTCTTCATATGTGCAATGTTGTTTGCAAATCACATTTCCGGTTGTGTTTTTCCTCTTTGGGTGATCTTGATCTTCCAGTGCATCGGACCCCAGCTGGTACCACGGCTTGGTGACGAACCCTGGGACAGAATAAAAATGGATCCACAAGACACATCTTTCATTATTATGCTCACACCAGTGTGTAAACACACCTCAGAGCTCATAGAAATTTAACATTTAACTACACCTACGTAGCAGTTAATGTCATACTGATGCCAGAAAAGTTCAAGAAACATATACATATTCAGAAATCTCTGATTACTTGCTGCAGATTTGCAGTATTTACTTTGGCTTGTCACAAGCGCCACGAAAGTTAACATTTGGAATAAGAAGAAAATAAGTGGGAAAAAAGCCCTCGTTTTCTTGCTGCATACAGACTTAATTAGTGACGAGTGAAATACTGGCATTCGGGGTGGTTTTAATTAACGAGTCAAATAGCAAAGGAAAGTCTCAGCTGTCCTTCGTCAGGGATGTGAGGACCCCTGAAAAGCGCTCGTGCGGAGACAGTACGGCGAGCACAATTAGCACCCAGAGTTTTCTCGTCCGACTACGTGGGAACATAGGCCAGTGCTGCTCGGTGACAGTGACTCAGATGCTGTTGGCTGCTTCTGAGACACACTTCCTGTGTTTCAGATACAGGGACTCCACACAGTCCTTATTTGACTAGCCTTTATGCGTGACTAGGTGTCAAATGCTCTCCTAGTCTATTCTGCTTTTATCAGCTGTCTGCTCACTTTGCATGGAAAATGAACAGAGTAGACAGCACGGAATTAGATGGAAACGGGGGTGGGGGGGGACGCATTCTGTTACCCTTCTGTAGTGAAATTCAAATAAGACTCTAAAAAAGGGTCCATATAGCATACAATACGTGTTAGTATGCATTTCCTGAGCTACAGGATTCATCTTTCACAGTGATGTGTGAACATGTTTAAACAGTATTATGTCTGTGAGGATCCCCACACATGCACTCGTATCAGTAACACAACATGAAACTTTCATTCAACACTTGTTCATATTAATTGTAAAGGGTGCTATCAAAGTCATAGGTCCTCATTATTGAAAGTGTTACCTAGGTACTGGTCAGGGCCTCTGTGAGCTTTGCAGCAGGTCAGAGGCAGACAGCGTTTTTGCTGAAGTCTGTATCTCCAGGACAACGAAAGCGTGGAACAGTCATGCTCTATTCTCCTACTTTTTTATAATTTGGGTTGGTTACCCCCCTCCCATTTCATTTAATTCTGTAGTCAATCAAGCCAATAAGAGATTCTGCAAGAGATGGTAGAAGTTTAGAAGCTTCTAGAAACCCCAGTGCCAATTATGCAGGAGAATCATGCTCAAGACCTACAATGTTAGTGCTAGAAAGTGATGACACGAAATTATTAAATGTCTTTGCAATTAGGAAGCCAGTGTTCCTCAGGAAAAAAAAGATACTTAATGAATATGTTTCAGAGAGAGAAATGGATTATGTAAACAAAGCAGGGGTTTTGGAGGGAAAGTTCTTCAACGCTGAAGTGCAGAAAATCGAATCAGCGAGAGATTCCCTTTGCCAGGCAGGTGTGATTGTGCTCTGGCCAATGGCGGCGCGCGTGTGATGTGCTGCTGGAGGCCTGTGGAAAGTAGCTTCCCTCTGATTGGTCATCTGCCTCCCATATGCTCATCACTGCACCTGTTATTCCCCAGTGCATGCTGCGCATCTCTGGTGAATGTTCCGGGTCTCCAAGCACTTGCTGGGTCAGCACACCCGGAACGACCCATGTCCCATTTGAATTTAAAGTGTGTATTTAAAAGCGTGGATTGATGGCAGGCTTCACACTCTTGTGACTATTTTCAGAGCAGGGTATAGTATGAATATATCAGAATAGTGCTGATTTTACTTTATTTCAGTGTGTGTTTGTACTGCTCTTTAAATAGGTGCAGCTTGCCAGGGTAAGGAAAGCAGAGCCACTCCATTAAGCCTAATTTATTCTGTCTTTTAATATCTGTCCAGTGGTCTTGCTTAACTGCTTTCTGCATACAAATATTTAATTAAGGGCCTGATACATTATTTATATAATAGCCATGATGCAGAGTTTTTTTTATTGAACTCGAGATTAAGTATTTACTCTAAGGTCCTTTTGCTGTAAGACTGTGAAGGACTGACTGTATTATTTCGCTGCTCATTCTCCTAATGACCAGCCCTCGGGAGTCGTCCTGTTAGTTAACAGTAACCATACTTACAGGAGCCAAAGGCTGGCCCACATCAATTAACTACAATCACATTTAATTGGGCAGGTTGTTATTTATTGTAGTGCATTAATTCGCTGTGACCATCTTAAAGTCATGTGCCTTAGCTTTAAATGACTTAAGGTGCCTCTTTAATAGAGATCAGTTCAAAATTCCAGCCGGTAGCTTCCATTCAGTGGAAAGCTGAGTGGAAAGGTCTAGCTGGCTCACTGTGCAGGCACTCGGGTCAAGAAGCTGACTCTGCACTCTCATATCAGTCTGTTTTCATTACGAAGACTCATATCACCAGAGCCAAAGCTTATGGTGCAGGTTTTTATTAATTGGACCAGTGTTCCCAAATCCGGTCCTCGGGGACCCACTGCCAGTCCATGTTTTTGCTTCCTCCGAGTTCCCTACTAGACAGTCCACATTTTTGCTCCCTCCCAGTGAAAAGTCTGTGGGGCTCCAAGAACCGGATTGGGACACTGAACACTGAATTAGATAGTCATTACAAATGACAAACTCCCGATGTCACGCAGAAATCGGCATTAATTATTTATGAGACTCATGGAACGGCCGTGCCAGCACCAATAAAATTTTAAAAACTGTATAATAAATGATAATACAATAATGAAGATTTGTATACTGGGGGGGGGGAGTCATTAGTATACAGTAAGGGGTTCTGCCACAATCACCCAGCTACTGGGCTTCTTTTTTTAACCGTTTTTGTTACCTTGGAGATCACAAATCCAGGGGAAGAAAGCAGATGCCAGAC
Source organism: Hippopotamyrus pictus (assembly GCA_026781145.1). Lineage (NCBI taxonomy): Eukaryota > Metazoa > Chordata > Actinopteri > Osteoglossiformes > Mormyridae > Hippopotamyrus > Hippopotamyrus pictus. Next base: position 8,504,732 of record JAODLC010000015.1, read on the forward strand.
GCAGCACAAGAACGTCATCTTCCAGGCATCAGAATCGGCTTATCATGTCTGACGCCGATAGCGCCGTGCGGTTTGGAGATTTCACTGTGATGGATTAGACTGACATCACCGACAGAGCCTCCTCAGGCCGGATAAATCGCTCCTTAATTGTACCAGACTGGACATGTGCTGGTTATGAATGGGGCCCACAGCGCAACCTGGGGCACACAGAGTAAATTGCTTTATATTTACCATGCTGATCGCTGTTTCGGGCAAATTAAATAGTCTTTGGCGGGTGTGGTGAGAGATTAAGGTACAGGGGGCTTCATGTACCCCGGAATTCAAATAGCCGCCAGCCAGCAATGCCTCTACAGGGAAGTATGTGTATGTGTGTGTGTGTGTGTGTGTGTGTGTGTGTGTGTGTGTGTGTGTGTGTGTGTGTGTGTGTGTGTGTGTGT
>JAODLC010000015.1:8528643-8540702 GCA_026781145.1 Hippopotamyrus pictus
CTCTATTGCCCCCCGCCACACCCCCTGCCCCCCTTGTAGTAAGTATTTGAGGCATGACAGAGGCGAGGATAAATCTCGTTCTCTCTCCCTCCCAGAGCCGTATTTTTGCTGTGTGGGAGAGACTCTGCTTGCTTGGTATTTGTGTTTCATTACCGCTGCCCTGACTCAGCCAGCCTCCTACCATCTCATTAGTCAGGCCTTGATTTATAACTCGTTTGGGAAATCGCCTGGAGAACCTCTGTCAATACGCTGACCAGCGAAGAGAGATGCCCGCAGTTACTTAGATACAGCACAGGCGACATCATTCAACGAGAGCCGCTTATTGATAAGAGTGAGGGGTACCGACTCTGTCATGGCACGTTTCTCCACTGTTTCAAGATTCCACATTCTAGAATCTTATTTGTACATTTATACATAGGAATTCCTACTCCATTCATTCAGTAACGTGTAACAGGATTAGGGAGCACAAAACAAAGGCACAAAACCTTACAATAAACAAGTGCTGGCTCCAGAAGAAAACATTGCAGTCCCCACAACCATGCAGTCATGGACTGATTGGTTTCCACCTGAGGGGTCACATTATTAATTTGAGGGTCTTGTGCACCTTTAGGCACCCTTGTAAACCAAAGTCTGAAGTCAATTTGCAGAGGAATGTAATTATGGAATAAATATGAAATAAATAGAAAAAAATGACTGAAATATAAAATATGGGTAAATGAAGTATAAATACATGATATTTTTTATTGGTTGAAATAGGTAATATGGCAGAGTAATATGGTAGAGCAATGTGCAAGGTTACATGTTTCATGTCACTGACTGAATGGAGCTGAATAGCATTCCTAGGTATTAATGTACAAAAGCAATGCCCTCTATCGTGTTAATTGTACTGTGCATTTATATTACTGGAGTATTATCAATCTGTATTGAGTTTGTAAGGTGTCAGTCTCTACATAGGACATCCCTGCTCCTAAAGCTAGCACTAGATAACAAATTAGGACTGGTTCAGAATATCAGCACCTCTGATTTGGAGGTGGAAAGTAAAAATCCAGACCATGATTTATTTTCAACCAGCCAGATGAGCATCAAGAATCACAGTTACAGAGTACTCAGTGGGTTGGTTGAAGCAAAATCACAGTCTGGATTCTTACTTTATGGACCTGAAACTTCCTCCTCTGAAATTTCCAGAATTAAGTTTTATATATATTAGTGTCAGTGAACTTGAATTTCTTTACATGGATGATGTGCCTGAGACGTAAGTATAAGGGGGTAAGTCAATAAATTCTCAGCGTACAGTGACTGGTCCAGCACTCTGGGCCTGCATAGTGGTTTCCATGGATGCATTGTGATAAAATCCGGAATGTCAGGCGTGTATTCCTGTGCTCAGAAAGAGGAGTCTACCTGAGACAGTAGGAAGGCCTTCAGGTGTCTGGAGGACTGGGCTTTCTGTCAGGACTGTAAATACCAGGGATATGAGCAGAGCCGTGTTAACCAGCAGACCTAACCACAGCACAGCCGAACAGCATGTTGAAATTGCATCTGGTGGAGACTATAGACACAGAAGCAGTTTTGGTTTGCTGGGATCCCACTTTCATGATGAGTCAGTCGGCCGTGTCTCCATGACTGAACTCCTAGTTTCCCGCAAGTCTCACCACCTCTCTCTGACATCCATCAAGTAACACCATATATTTCCCTTCCTATCCCTCCTTTTCGTGCATTATGTACTATAACTTCTCCCACAAAATTTTTATATAAGAGCCCAAACACAAAACAGGAAAAATGTTTCCCTCAGCTGTATTCCAGTCTCCTATAACCAGTCATAAAAATGTCATAGAAAGCAGTGTAAAATGTCACAAAGTCGGTTTTGCCATTTAACATTAAATAGCGGCCCAAATGTCATGAGGTGGAGGGAAGAGAAATTTTTCTCAGAAGTGCTGGATGTCAGTCAGCTGAGGCCTTTATTTTTGGGGGTATGAAATTAGTTCTGAGTCTTTATATATGTCTAATTGGACAGTCCAATCACTTATATAGTTCATAAATTGCTAAACCTCAAACACATGAATAGAGCCTTTTGTCAGGGGACCTTGTCGCCTTGTGTCACTGCTTTTAATGTGACATGATTATTTTCCACAGTCTCGCTGATCCTCTTTTGTCCGCCCAATTAAAACAGGCAAGCCCCGTGAGCCAGAACAACACAAACACCCAAGTGAGGCAGGAAACTAATTAGGGCGCCATTATTCCAACGGCTCGCTACAAGCGTGTCGGAGGTATTGCGTTCCCAGGTCACGTCCTCATCAATATTTCACGAGCTTCCGCGAAGCACAGTGAAGTCTTCTTCGGACAGGCCTGCCGGCGTCCCAGCTGGCAGCCAGGGTCTGCCTACATGTACAGTACCAGTCAAAAGTCTGGATACGCGAAGTAGTGTCGCATCATGTGACCTGGCCACCTGACCTAAACACAGCGGAGATGGTTTTGGAGGAGTTTGACCAGAGAGTGAAGGAAAAGCGACCAGTGGGCGCTCTGCATATATGTGGGACCTCCTTCAGGACAGCAGGAAAAGCTTCTCAGGAGGCCACCTCATGGAACTGGTGTAGAGGAGACTGTGGGGTCAGCCAGTCCCTGGAGTATTTGGGGTTGAGAGCCTTGCTCAAGAGCCCAATGGTAGGATCACTCTGTCGACCCAGGGATTTGAACCAGCAACCTTCTGAGTCTCAGCCCCACAGAGCTGCCCCTGCCCCCAACAAATTTATAATTTTTTTAATGCAATGCAAATTTTTGGTCGGTTCATAATTTCATATGTTCTTTTATAGTTTTGATGTTTTTGTAATTATTCTAAAATATAGAGAATAGTACTGTACAAATAAACCTTTCTATAGATGGGTAGGTGTGTCCAAACATTATGAGTTGTGTACATTAAGTGGCGTTCCAGCAGTGTGCTCTTGGTCAATTTAATTAACCTTCTACACTGAGAAGCACCTCCCCCACCTCCCTAAATCACCTCTGTTGATTGGATCATCGATCTGCATGGTCCAGGACAAATACCCAGCGTTTCAGGCTTCGTTTCAACACCTCTCAAAGGTTATCAGTTTCTCTCCTGAGCATCTTGGTGTTGACTCCCATACCAGCAGCGTTCCAGGTCCACTTAGGGGACTGAGAGTGATTTGTGCATAAAAGGTCACATAACAGTGTATCAGAGATGCCAAGGGGGCGGCCTTTCTTCAGGTCGCCACGGCGACGCAGGACAGGAGCCCAGGCACCCAGGTGCTGGAGTTGGTGGCGCGAGGCGGCTGTGTCAACTCACCACTCCGATTTGTCCAACACAAATTTCAATTACAATAGCGTGGCGTGTCATTTCCTGGCTGATAGACGACATCGCCATGGAGACCAGCAGCTGAAAAGGGATGATAATGGCCCTCGTAAGGCATTATGTAACGAGCTGGACAAGTCTGTCCATGTTTCTGTATACATTTTTTAAGCCGTGTCAGTGCTCCTTGAGAAATCGTGTTGCAAAATCTGACGTACTTATGTAACAAAATCATCTTGCCATTTTCGCTGATGTGAATTTCATGGCTAAGTCTTCCTCCCGATTTCCGTGCACGTTAGCTGGCTGCCTCACAAACAGATGCTGCTGTTTGGGGTTTTTTTCGCCCAAAAAATTCCTGTTGTAACACATTGGTCGAAACACCCAGCAGAGCAGCCTGCTAAGTCGCTCCATTTATGAATAACGGTGCTGAGTGACTCCCATAGTGTACATATAAGCTGAGCCACTTCTGTTAATTGAAGGGCAAATTTGTTGGTTTTGAAATGAGTCAAACCTCAGTCAGTCGTCATGCAGTACAGTGAAGAACATTCATTCCTTCGCTCCAAAACACTCTAAAGCCACAGAACTTTGATCAGAAACGTATCCTGCGGACTTTTGAGTTTTAGAAGTTTGCATGTCTTCTAAAAATTAAAAAAAAAATCAAATGTATACAGGGATTTATCGAAGGGTTATATTTCAAATGTTTTCCAGGGACGCAGACTGCAGAAGCCCCCACCCATGAGTCCGATTAATATTAGACACATTATTTGGGATGGTCCCTTCACAGATTCACATTCTCCTTGCTATATACCTGATAACAGTAACAATCCATATTTGGGGGGGGGGGGGGGACTGTTAGGACAATAGGATAGGCTTTGGCCAGGGATGCTGTAAAGCGCTTTGAGACAATGTAATGTTGTGAAATTTGGAACATATTGGGGGCCCAATATGGTATGCTGTGATGAGGCCTAAAATGCCTAATGATACCCCTGCTGATAATCAATCCCGGTCCTAGTCATTGCGGTGCACTAAATGAGTGATCGCCAGCGCCCCCTAGTATTTGGTGCCCTAAGTGGCCGCCGATAGGATTGACTGGCCCTGATGATACTTGTCATGGGAGCAAAGAGACATTATGAGATGGTTTTATCCAGAGCGACATACAGGAAAGCGGGATCAAATTTAAGGGTTTTTCCTCAAGGGCCGGACGGTGAGACCACTCTGCCATCATTGGGATTCGAACCAGCAATCTTCTGATCATGAACACAGAGCCCCCAAACAGACAGGCAGCCAGCCTACAGAGCTCCAGCCAGCTGTGGTAGATGCCCATCGTCGCCGTTTCAAGCTCGACATCGCTAGGCTGTCAGGGGCATGTGGCCTCGCCGTCTCCTGGACTCCCCTTTCGGCAGTCCGAGGCACTCTGCTCCGCAGGGGAGGCGTGAGCCAGCTGTCTTCCGCCTGTCAGAGACTCTGCTCTCACCTGCCGGGGTCGGGGGGGAGTGAATGAGTCACTGTATTCCTGGGTGAGCGCCCAAGGGTGTGCAGCTCACTGAATGGGCCTACTTATACCGTCCTAAATCAAGTGCTCTGGTGCTGGCTGACGCCGGTCTTGCCACCCTTGATAAGTGAATTGTTCCCAAATTATTTACAGTAGGTTTTTGGCCCTGCTCCGGAGCCGTCCATTTAGACCCGGTTATATAAACTGTTTTACTTTTGCGGGTTTGGCTAGAATACTGCCTCTACGCCAGATATCATGGAAATGGTGAGCGGTGTTTATGTGTCGCATGAAGGCAGCATTGCAGTGAAGAACAGCGAAGCACCTGTGACCAAAGAGTTTTTGGTTTCAGGACTCAGGATGGGCCCAGCTGACCAGGAGTGTAAATTGCCCCAGTAATTAACACTGGGGAATGCTTATTTTAACTTACCGGTAATTTCAGAGAAGGTGGATGCATGGAATAATTGTAAAAACCTGCAGATCACGGAACAATTCCACAGCGTCGAGGAAAATCAGCCTCCTGATTGCCTTGATTTTGGCCTGCTGTGTGGCAGCGGGGTCCAGGCCTGCACCTGTACTCGTGTAATGATCTACCACGGTCATGTGACTGTCAGCGCACGTATCGGTACCATTATGTGAAGCATAATTATCATCAGTTGAACAAAGCCGGGTGCCATGTCCAGGCAGGAAGCATGTCTTGGTGTTTGGAGCAATCTGAATATCTGACATTGGCTCTTATAGCTGACAACAAGGCAAAAAAAAATGTTAAAAATTGTGATGAAAAGCGCTGGCGTCATGTTTGGTTAGTGCGCCACATCAAAACAAACCACTTGAAATGGGCAAAAGACAGGTCAGCTTGTTCTGATGCGTCAGAATGGGGGCGGATCATTCCACGTGCCACCGCCTAGACCTTAGAATGGCTGCAGATTGCATGCAGATGCTGGGTCACCTTATTAATCTCTGTACTACTTCCTGAGAAGAAAATGAATTAGTAAGGAGTCAGACATCAGGAATATTCCCATCACAATTGAGCTTTCATTTTCTTTTTCACCCAGTTGTTAAAAACTGGATACAAATACAGGGTACAAATCTTACCCCCTTTTCAGTCTTTAAATATTTAATTAGTTACTTAACATCTTTTTTCCTGAGGTTATTGATTCTTTCACAGCCATATTCTACAGCTGTACATTTAAAAACCTAATATTTTTCTTCAATGTAAATGAAATGTAAATTGAATGCAAATCCAGGCAGCCGTTGTGTGATTTAGCTTGACCATGAGCGAGTAGGGTGCTTTGGTGCACTGTGAAGACTCATGGTGTAAAACAGCCTGCCGGGCTGAATTCCAACGTGTGCATCACTGCCCGGTAGGACTTCTTTGATTAAAATAAGACATGATCGTTTGGAGCTGTTTGCATGTTTACTTTTCACGTGCTGCAGACTGTGTGCATTCCGGTGCTGTGTCGGTCTTGCTGTGTTTGCCTGCGTTGCACATTAATCTGTCAAAAAAAACCTGGAGAGCTTCCTGTTTCTGTGGATGGCACTTCCACCCCCCTTTCACACCTCATCTGGATTAAAAGGCAACATCTCTGGATGGGGGGGAGGGGGGGCGGGGGATGGTGAGACTCTTCTTTCCATACAAAGCTCTGTCATCAGTTGTTGAAGAATCACTCAGTATTCTGTTGTTTTCCCATCACCAGAGTTATTGACAGTCATGTTAGCTCTCAGGATGACCCTCAAAAATGAATATGGCCCAGCGATTAACTATCCAATGGCATGACACTTCAGTTGAATAGCCTTATGGGAAATGCTTTTTGTGTCATTTCAAGTCAACCAAACTTATGCATCAACAGGGCAAAAATGCAGCCAGTTTCGGGATTGTTTGTTTGAACGTAAATTCAGATGACACTAGCTTGGATCCATGCAGTATGTGCGTGTGTGCAATACAGCTGTTTCATATCATATGATTGACTCTTCAGATTGTTCTGGTGGCATTTAAGGTACACTGCGTAAATCAGAGGAAGAGCACTGATTGAATATGATGATGTCACACTGCAGCCGTAAGATTTTCCCAAATCTTCCACTGGATCGTAGATGAAACTTGGGAGACCTGCTTCCTTACTCCCAAACAGCAGGTGGCGCTTAACTTATAGCCTTGAATTTAAAGGGGTGCTGAAACAAACCCTGTTGCTGTGCTTGAGTAATACAGAACAGTTTCTCATTTAGAATGAAATATTTGGATGACATCCTTAGTTAAGGACCAAAATGGTAATAGGAAATAGTAGGATTACCTTAGGAATCCATCTGTGGAGTACAGCCTTGTTTTAGCAAGAGCTTATGATGTATATTTTGGGATAAATTTGCTTAAACTTGTATGTAAGGGGAGCCTGCAGGGACTGTTGCAATCAACACATTCAACAATGTAACACCTCCATGTTAACCCTCTCACATCACTAGATAGCACTTTCACTGACGTTAATCATGAAATATTTGTTTATTTTTAATTGTTTAGCAATAAGTTAAAATTCCATATGGAATGCTTTTCATCATATTCTATATATATAACTCATTAATTTAAATTGCAGGTTTTTAAGTGTGTTGCTGCAGTTACCGATTCAGTTCTCCACCACAAACTTACGTAAACAAGCCCATGTGCAGTTAGCGGAAGGCATGTACAGTATGAGGCTTTCGGTTCTCAGATGAAAGCCACCATGCGGCAGTCAGATTAGCCATGGACTGATAAGCGAAACTGAAGGGGGAACAGGACCCTGAGCTGTAGACATGACACGGATGTCCTGCAAGTGTCCTCTGCCTTGAATCGTCAACAGTACATTCTAGCGGTACTCTGGAAAGGTTTTCCCAAGCGAAAAGCACATCAGAAAGTGTTCCGGACTATTGTGTTTCCATGAAGAATTTTAAATAGCCTGAGGAATGTCGGCCTAAAGTTTTAACAAAATTACACCTGTAACCTAATGTTCGGGGAGTGTTCTTTGTGAATTATGTAGAACATTCCTGAAGGTTGGATAGATTTCGGTCAGGGGAACATCCACTGGAATGCGGATTTCACATCCCAAGAATGTTTTTATAAATAAAAGTGGAGTCTGCCTCGCTCGTCAGTCTTGGGGTGTTTCTCGTTTTCTCTTGGATCGTTGAATAGGTCATTAAATTGTCTTGTTAGGTTCTTGCTTTGTCAGAAGGTTTTAGCTCCTGCTCCTGTACTGCTTACATTTGCACCTGGGCATTCGGGGGAAGCTCAGCCTAGCTGCTCTTAACCCTCTGGAGTCGGCGATCCTGCCGGCAGGATCTGACAGAAATTTTGCCAAACCGTTTAAATAACTCTGCAAGTTTTTGTCATATACACTTAAAAAACACCCTCAGTAACCTTGGACCTAGTGACTTGTAATGTGCCATTTTCCTGATCTGTATGTCACTGTGGACAAAAGTAGATAAATATAAATGTAGTGCTTTGTCTTTATTTGAGAAGTTACAGCCACTAAGCATTTGTTTTGCTGCCTGCCAATGTAGCCACTGACCTCTGGGTGCAATCTGCGACCGCCGTCTCCAGTCCGTTTTTAGGGTCCGTAGCAGGTGTCCGCTCGTTAACACTCGCACACTCAACAGGTAGACCCACGCTGGGAGAGCAACAGTTTTAACTACAAAGCAGAGGTGGAAAGTTCAGGTCCACAAAGTACAAATCCAGGCCAAGGTTTTGTTTCAACCAAACAGGCACGTGCTCTGTGATTGTGACTCTTTACACTTAACTGGTTGGTTGAAACAAAACCTCGATCTGGATTTGCACTTTCTGGATCCTGAACTTTTCACCTCTGCTACAAAGTTGCAGGTTGGCGTCCACAGAGTAGATTTGCTGTGGTGCTCTTGAGCGAGGTACTTAATTAAGGCAAGCTTAAAGGATTTAATAAGACGTCTCGTCTATTTAAATGGGTTTCCACCTCAGTTCCCTGAAATGAATGATGAAGATCATTTAAAGCACATCATGCATCAGTCCATGTTGGAGAATATCTATGATATATGAAAACAGTCACATTAATAATGGAGATATACAGACACTTGTGTGAAATGTTTCCACACTGGAAGAACACGACACTGATATGCAAATCAATAAATACAAAATATCTACAGTAAGTCTTAATTACTCATCATTTTGATCCTTTGTTCATTCAGTGCAATAGAAATGTAGGCCCCTCTTTGAGCAGATTATTCCTTTGTGTTGACATATTATGTCCATTGTTGTCATTCCTGTCCATATCCCAAAAACAATGTACCATTCTTTCTGAGGCTAATAACAGGCTTTTGTCCATTTTACAGGTCGCTCCCATGCAGTCTTTGGTTCTTGATTCAACTGAACCCCAACCCCTACAGTGGGGCAGTGGTGGCCTAATAGGTAGTGAAGCATGCTTGTGATTGGAAGGGTGTTGGTTTGAACCCCTGACCAGCAAGGTACCACTGAGGTACCCTGAGCAAAGTACGGTCCCCCAAGCACTCCTCCCCGGATGCTAAACTGCTGCCCCCTGCAATGTCACATCTGAGTTGAATGCAGAGAATACATTTTGTTGTGGTGAGTCAACAATGACAATGACTGTCACCTTCATTTCACTGCAGGGTATGATAGTCAGAGACACAGTTTTTGTCAGACAGTGGACTGAACTGCAGAGCAAATGGGAGGCAACCTTGCCATGGAGCCAGGTTCCAAGCTCTGGCATATTGACAAAGTTATTATCGGGGTTCCTCTCTCTCCCCCCCCCTACCAAATTTCATCGTGGGGACCCCCTGCTACTTCACACAATTTATTCTGGGGTACCACAAAGTCCAGGGCAGATTTTAAACCCCAATCCAGCCCTGGTTGTGGCCCCCCAAAAAAAAAAAAAACGGGCTTTAACAAAACACTCAAAAATGGCACAAAAATCTAACGAAAAGAAGACCATCACTCCAAAGAAAACACATTTAGTTTGGTTTAAATTTGTTTACCAAACCCACGTGCCCAGCACACCTCTCCAAGGACACAGCATCTCAGATATCGCTCAAAGCTGCACAGCTGTCCGTTTTTAAACCCTAATAAGGTAATTAGTCCAATTAAGGTCAGCTTGGTTTCATTACTATGGTAACGGAAACCTAGCCATCTGCCATTATTTTGCTTTATACAGCTAACAATGGGTATAAGTGTGAAGTTATAAGACGTGGTGTGCAGGTAGCCACATTAAAAGTGCATGTTAAGTCACTGAATAGTGTGCTTTGTTCTGCTTATTAATAAGTCGGCCTGAGTCCTCTCGTGTGTGAGGTGGTTTGCACTGGTTTTTGCCACAGGTCTCATGAGCTGTTGTCAGGTGACCTACTGTCACCTCGGCCTCCCGAATTTTCTGCCCTCTTGTGCTCACCCGCCTGTCCCCGTCTTTATTGTCACGTGACACCTTTGCATGAGCATTTCCATGTAACGGTAGGGCGATCGGCGGCAGCGCCAAACCACCTTTGATTTGTTTGCGATTTGAATATCACGCCTGTGTTAAAATTTGACAGGGCCCCTTTCACTCTGCGGTCGCTAGGCAAATGCATCGAAAATTACGGCACTGTGCGCTCTTCTTCTGCTTCTCAAAAAAGGCTTTCCTTATTAGTTTTACAGTAAGTAAGGGATTATGTGTGCTGCGGGGTAAGCGAGCTAAAAACAACATCAGCACACGAGGACGTTCACGTTACCGGGAGCTTTATCAAATATTGTTGATTTCATGATGGAGGAATATATTGCGTTCATGAATCTTTAGCAGCATGTGTACTTCTTTTTGCTGGGGCTCTGCGACTTCTGTATCAGAGTAATATATCGCGTGCTGCAAACACTGCAATAAGTGTAATTTAGACAAATCATCTCGTTGGTGCTAACCCTGCACGTGCTATGTCTGTGTCCTGTTGTGCTAGGGATACATTTATCCTTATGTGTGCACCACCACAGGAGCTCCTGCTTCACTATCTGCCAGCACACACGAGCCGCTGCTTCACTGTGTTCATTGTAAACATGTTGCGAAGCGTAAGAAGCACCTCGCCAGCACTTTGAGGTCAGCGCAAGAGTGACAACAAACAGTGGTGGGCCTGCACACTGCAGCTGTTGCATGCGGGAACCTGGGTTTGTTCCATTCCATAATTTGTAATGCAAGGTCGCCCATAACTGAGCTGTTTGTTATGAAACAGAAGCAGGCAGCGCGTGACCGAGCCTGAGAGAAACCAGAACAGTCAACGCGGAGGTCTGTGGCCGGGCTGCGAAGTGAGCTTCGGGACTCCCATTCCTTGAGATCCTTTAGAGCATTGTTTCCCAATCTGGTCCTCGGGGACTCACAGAAAGTCCATGTTTTTACTACCAGGATTTGGCGGGGGTGGGGGGGAGCAAAAAGATGGACCATCTGTTGGGGAGACAGATCTGGGTTGGGAAACCTTGCTTTAGACTGAGGAAGTACCTGAAGGGGAATGCGATTCAGCTCTGTGGGTAAACTGGGCAGGGAGCAGGGGAGGCTTACTGGGAGCCTCACAGTCCAAAGACATGGACTCTAAATAGGCCATAGTGTGTGATTTCTGTGATGGACTGGTATTCCATCCAGGGGGCACCAAGTGTTTGGAAGATGGATGGACGACATGACGCTTCAATCTGCCCTTTGCACAAGTACAGGTACATAGGGGTGCTTTAGTGTTCACATATCCATCTTCTCTCCTTACACACACATTTATATACAGCTGAGAGCATAGCTTGGGTACAAGTGCAGAGTCAGCCAAATATTGGAGCATTTTGGAGGTTTAAGGGCTTTTAGGGTCCAACAGAGATGTGACTATTCTGCTGAAGATGGGATTCAAACCGGCAACCTTCCAGTCACAGAGATACCTCAACCCTGTTCACTCTGTACTATTTTGTAAGTAGAATGTAAACATTTATGTTGTCCAGTTACTATGTGACATGCATACCTGTCAAGTATCCCGTTTTGGCCGGGAAAGTCCCGTAATTTACAGGTACTGTAGGTGGCAGTTGTCGCGAGGTTAGTGTGTGAGGTCAGATGAGTTGAGTGACGATGTGAGAAAAAAAGAAGAAAAAACAGACAGATGATGGATGCCAGGACAGAGAAGGAAGGCACTGCTGCCAAAAAACCAAAACCCTCGTGTTAATAGTGTTACGACATGTGCGGGGCGAGCGGGGAATCAGGCAATCGAGCCGTGAATACAGGTAGAAACGGGGTTTATTAGCACTGAAACGAACAATACGTCAGACAACATCAATGACAG
>JAODLC010000015.1:8548413-8575055 GCA_026781145.1 Hippopotamyrus pictus
TTATTATTATTATTGTTGTTGTTGTTGTAAAAACATCTGTAAAAACAAAGTGATACCCCCCACCCCCGCCCCCGCCCCCGCCCCCGCTTCTCATCACGTGTTTTTAATCACGCATTTTGATGGTAGTAAGGGTACATATTAACAGGTTCCAGAACAGAAGAAAGCTGTAGAAGTGCCTGTCCTTCTGGATTACAGCATTTTAGGTCATGCAAATTGTGGTTTGTCCTTTTCTTCAGGACATAAAATCGCTACAATTTTTTTTTTTCTTTCCCAAAAGTGAATGTGAGTGAATGTCGAAAGAGTATGGAGCCTCTTTTGGCCTGAAAGAGTATTTGTAGAGCCATAATATGCCGTGTAAAAAAATGCCACCCAAATAAGAGAGAATGTATTCGTACAGATTTTTTACATTCTCTAACAATGATAATTACTGTAATCTGGGGTTTCTTTCCCCAAACCTACCAATCAAAAATTAGCCAAATGAGTGACTTGACTTGAGGATTTGGAACTGGAAACATTCAAGCCTTCCACGGCCTCTTCCGCAACCCACCCCCCACCCCCCACCCCCATGATTCATCCAGCCAGACCGATACCATAACACAGCAGTGCCCCCCCCCGATTACAGTCTGTGTGGCCCCCAAAGCTATTTTCCAGCCTTGTGAAGATAAGACCGTCCGACTAAAACCACATAACACTGCAGAACCAAATCACAGGTTCTGTCGCTTTGTTTAAATTGTCAGCACAGTTTGGTTACAAATATACATCTGCAAAAAATAGGAACATAAAAATAAGCCTCCATTGTGGTCATTTTTCTTTTCGACATTTTTTTTTAACATTCAAGCCTAATTTTTGCACAACTCAAAAACAATGTGTAGGCGGGTATTTTCAAAGGCTGGCCCTGATTTTCCGCTCCTGAAATTCAACCCTGTACCTAACAACGCCCCGACTGCGTAGTGCACAGCTGGTCAAAATTCTGATTCTGTCTCCACTCTGGAATAACACAGTTATGCACAGTGGCAAATTCACTTCAGAAGCTAACTGAAAATTGGGCTCTTATGGCATGCCGATTCATACAGAAGGGTGGTGTTCTAAGATGCGGAAAAATACGCTATGTTACTTTTTCAAGTGGTCATGTACTGTCTTTACTGATTCATTCTCTTCCAGTCACTCTGACACTAAATGTGACATATAACAATTAATGGCCTATGGCAAGTCACCAGCAGTCCTCAATAGCCTATAAGAAGACAGCTTGATGACTCATGAAGTTACGGACCCACACTCTCTACTTGCTCTTTTACCCTTGAGCAAAGTACTAAAACTGAATTGGTCCAGTAAATTCAGTAATGCAAAGGACACAAATAGTCCTTAATGGTCTATTGGGACAGGCCAAGCTGTTCCTTGGCTCGATCAGACACACCAGCAATGAAATACAGAATGTCAAGAATATAAAGGTTGTTTCTCAGATTTTCATTATGTGACCTGAATGGATTCACATGCGTAGCAGTGCCATGATTATAGTACTCTATGAGTATGGTGAAGCTATTCGGTATCCATGCTTTGGAATGATAAGGAAGGGAAAGATCAAGGAGCCGATGACCTCAGCCGTCGCAGAGCCTCCCTGCCAGAGTGCTGGCTCTTTCCATACAGAGGTTGACCTCCAGTGTAGCATCTACAGCAGACCACTTCTTGCTTTTTTGTTTCCCATAATGCATTTGTATGACGACTCGGTACTTGGTTACAAAGGGGGACTCCAGGATCTGGAAGGCCTGAAGGAGGTTCAGACCCATGTCAAATTGCATTAAAGGCTGGGGTCTCCATCACGTCATGGAGGTATGGGGTATTCCCAGAGGCCTCCTTCGCCAGGACGATACCTCAACAAGCTATGTCCAGCAAGGCCCCAGGAATCTTGATGCATCAGAGCCCAGGATGCTAGGATTTCCAGAAAAAGAAATGGCAGTGAATTGTGGATCCTCAGACATGAAAATTGCTCATCTCAGCACATTCGCCCAGCACATAATTCAAAGTTTATACTGCTCAGTCAATATTATTAATGTGATTCATTCACTCTCCTTTGGTTCATTTTCTCAGTTGATTGTCCAAAGATGAGCCATTTGCTCTGATTCAAGTTATATGCGTTCAGAAAGTATCCTTTTTTGAAAGGGGGAGGGGGGTGTTAGTAAACTCAGTGACTGGATTTTGTTTTATTTTTCCTTCCAGAAGGTAGTGGCTGTAATGCGATTTGCTCCTTCGAAATTGAGTTTATGGTGCCATCTGGTGGAGATTTGAAGCACACAGTTATGTCCTCGGGAAAAAAAACTGATAACAATTTAACCTTGGTCTATCACCTTTGGAGACTGTTGAAGCCTTTAGAAATTATTGTAGCAGCTACTCATGCGTATGTCAAACATTCCTTTCGGAATTGCTTCCTCGAAGATATCCGTATGCTGGCTTAAGCTTTGTTCTGTGAATCTTTCTGCAGTGTTCCAGAAGAAGATGTCTCAGGGGACCGTGGACACCCTTTATTCTCTACCCAGTAAACAAGGTCAGCATGAAAGCAGACTCACAGCGCGCCCAACCTGGCTGTGCACCTGAATACGGCTTGTGATGGGAGTCACACCCTGACGTATAAGCCTATGATTGGTCGGTTTTTATAGGACATCAAATCTCTAGATAAAAGCCACACCGTGGAAAGTCTGCCAGTTGTAAACACACACACACATGGTAGCTGACAGAGACATCAATGTGATGACATTGATCCTTAGGACAGATCAGCGAATTCCAATTTTCCCGCTAGCTTGAATCGGTTTACACGTCAAACATTTTTAGCTAAATTTAGACACCCTTGGAATCACATTAGGGAATACCAACTAAAGTGACCAAGCCACACAAGAGCCTTCTTGCTGCTGTCTTAAGTGTTGTGACAACAGTGTTGTCTCTCGTTTCTCTTAGCCAGGGGCCAGGACATGTCCTCTACTTACGACACTTTTGCGCCCTACCAGCCACCTGGCCTGGAGGAACTCATTGAGCTGCAAGAACAGGTCAAGAAGGGCACCCTGACTGTGGACGAAGCCTTGGAGAGGTTCAGCGACTGGCAGCAAGTCCAAAGAGGCCTGGATGACATCCAGCAGGTGACACCTTTCCAGCATGACATTCTGACGGTGCTGCAGCTACCAATGGAGTTTGCCATTGTTATGATAGCTAGCTGTAGACATGTTTGATGTCCTGAAACAAGGTGCAGTGACATTAAGATGTACTGTGCATAAGTTGTAGGCAGCCAAAGAAAATGATGTTTAAATGATCTTCATGTTGGGGTAAAACTATGATGTCATGCCTGCCAAAGTGTGTCAGGTGAGCCACTTAAAAACCTCTCCTAAAGCCACCCCAGGATTTGCAGCAACCATCCAAAACACCCATGTGGTTTTAGACTTCACCTCCAGCACACACCGTACAGCTAATCAATATCACATTGACCTTTTCAAACTAATTCAATGAATTGATTAAGTGAGCTAGAGGTGAAATTTAATAAATACATGGAATGATTGAGGTGCCCCTGAAGAGAGGTTTGGGAACTGAAATGGTGTTCATCTAGTCATTAAACTAGATATCAGTAACTTTTTTGAGAACAGGAGAGATTCTTTCTAGTTTTTGTTGTGTTACTCTCACAAACTTTCACAAATTCTAACGCTAAATTGTGTCCCTTGAAACTTGTCCCTTTAAATATGGTTCCTGTTGATGCATATTGATATATATTGAAATATTGATGCATTTTGTCCAAAGTCATTACAGTGTTAGACACCACACCTCATATCTTTTAACCCTGCAAGCTGTAGCCAATTCTGCTTCCCCAGGATGCTGCACTTCCACCCCCTTGTTAAACCCCCCTCTCTTCTCCCCCATCCTCCCTCAGGTGTAGTGTCTCACCCCTGTTATGACCCATCATTTCCCATCAGGCCTTTCAGTAGATGTCACTTCCTGTTGATTGTCTCCTTCTCTCAGACACATTATACTCTTCTACTTTTCACTCCTTTCCTGTTTTACTTTTATTCTCAGTGCACCTCAGATGAATTATACCCTCTTTATGCTCTATGCTTGCACTCTCTCTATCCATCTATTTCCAACGTTTTAGTATTTTTTGCCCACTCGTTTAGTGGGTTACTATGAGATTTTGGTAACTGTCAGTCTTAACAGAAGACATCTTAAGCATTGCTTAAGTTCCAGTGAAGTAAAATACCGTAGCTCTATGCAGCCTAGGCAGTGAGATTTATTTCTTATAATAAATGCCTAAGCCAATACTGGAATGACAACGGGAATATTTTGCAGGAGAAACTGCGGCAGTTGAGAGCAAGCATTATGAACAAGCGGGAGGATGTTGAAAGCATCTATGGTAAAGTTGGTTGCTATGCATATGGCTGTGCACCTGAATACAGCTTGTGATGGGAGTCACACCCTGACGTACAGGACTGGGATTGGTCGGTTTTTATAGGACATCAAATCTCTAGATAAAAGCCACACCGTGCTTTTTTTATAAGGCTCACATGAATGGCAAGTCGATTGGTTTGGGCAAGGATAATCTCCGATCTCTGTATGTGTCGCATATTTGTATATGATCTGAAGCGGCTTTAGATTAGATCAGCAGTGAAAAATCGGCATATCGCTCAGTCCCCAGACTGGCCAAAGTTCCACTAAGCTCAGCTAATGTTGCAGAAGTAGGATTGGTATCAAAGTGACTTTGGGCTGGCGCCTGGCACCTTGGAGTTAAACCCACCTCTCTTCTCCCTGACAGATAAAATCAACATCATTCATCACACCCCAGGTGGGTCTTCTAGACGTGCTCGCCTCTGAATTCCAGGGGCGCTGAGCTTCTTGGAATGCTTTCATGTTCTTTATCAGTCTCCCCATTTTTTTTCTTCTGGACATTAAAAGTTACATTTCCAAGGTTGCTCTTAGAAACTGTGTATAGCTTTTGTACAGAGCCTTAATGCATATGGTCTGCAGTCCACAGAGAACCTGCGTTCAACCAGAAGGGTCACATTAGCCCATGAAGGAAGATTCTGCATGAGTTACTCTCCAAACAGCTCGTCACTGATGGCTGTAGTTTCTAATATGTGCATTCACTACTCGCGTCAGCAAGCCTGCAAACCTACAGTATAAACAGGTCAAATCTGTATGATACAGTTGCCCCCACAACTGTTTAAACAAGGTTCACCCTCTTCTTAGAGGATGGCAGGTCATGAGAAAGGAATGCAGAGTTGGGCAAAAGTTATTCTTTGGAAATACGGTGTCATTTTCTGAGGTGTCAACGAAGCAAATACCGGTGAAGCTTAACTAAGATTTCTAAAAAATATTTTTAGACGTGTTCCTGTTTTTTTTAGCTAATGAAAACTTCAGCTATGTTGACCTGGGTAGTGCAGAAATTTATACTGTGCTGGCAGCTTTATATAATACCGTCCGTATGCTTCTTCATGTGAAAGCCTACCATTATTCTATCATCATTATACATAATGTATATGCAGAAATTCACAAGGAATAATGTTAATAGCCTTTGTGCTAGGTTCATGGGTAGAGGTCTGTCACAGTGAAGCTGCAGAACAGGAGGACTCAAACAGACAAAGGGAAGCTGTCAGTGAAATCGCAAATATAAAATAGGCCTCCTTAAATACTCAGAGAGAGTAAAATCAATTCACTAACCTAACAAACAGAACACATCGCTATGGGAACAGGCTGCCACAGAGCCTCAATCAGCTGAAGCCACCCATTGGACACTATTTAAATACAGCAAGGTAATTAGTCCAATCAGAGTCAGCTGGGTTTCATTAAGGTGTCCTTAGGAATGGAATCACTTTCCATGGTGTTGAAAGAGATCATCGAAATTCAGCCCAGTACCATTCAGCAGTGAAATGATAAATATACATGAACCATTAAGTAATGTGCGTGCGAAATTCAGCTTCCAGGAGTCAAAGTGAATTTAATTAGCTTTATGTTGCCCCATCGGGGAATCTGTCTTTAGGAGACACGAGTACCGGAGATAGGGGTCAGCATGTGGACTCGGGATTTTACAGCAAGCCAATCAAAGGGCAGCAGGTGAGTCTGAACGTCAACCTCTGTGAGCAGCTCTCTGTTTCTGGCGTCTAAAAATCACTCCATAAAAAATATCCTGTCCATCGTATGTGACCTAGATAAAGCAATAGTCTGTACTTTTTAACATTTAGTGAATTTGCATGTTAGCAGTGACCACATATAATAACATATTTTGCATATTTTGACAGTCTAATTTCCTTTGGAAGGCTGACAAGCGGTAAATGTGAGTAGGAGTGATTTCTCAACTTATCATATCAGAATGTTTTATGTCTGAGATAAGCTCCAGGCTACCCTGACCAGAAAAAAGCAGTTTAGAAGATGGATGGGTGGGTGGATGGATGGATAGATGGATGGATGGATGGAGGGGTGATGGATGGATGGTTGATGAACAGAGGGGTGATGGATGGATGGATGGATGGATGATGAATAGAGGGGTGATGATGGATGGATGGATGGATGGCTTCTTTACATTAGTTTGCATATTTCATGGGTTAGTCTCCAGACCATATTCACTCTGATATTTCCATAATTTATTTTTTTGTTTCCATTATTTTTCATTGTAATTAATCAGCTTTTATTCAGTTCTCCAACCACAAGTAATATTTTTTTGGGATCTGTGTATGTCTGTGGCTGAGTTTCTAATAATCTTTTATTTTCTGCCTTTAACAGGTTGAAACTACTGATTGAATATTTTTACTGTCACATTCCATAAATTCAGTGCTGTACCAGAAAACTTACTGCTCAACTAACTGACCACAGGAATACTCAAATTACTCAATAACTTTAGTGATTTAATAAACTTTGTTTCTTGTATTTCAGTATCCATTCCATAATTTAACCTAATGAATGTTTTGTTGATTGTCTATTACCTAAAACATTCAAACGTAACTGATAATTGTTGATGTTTAGTGTAGTTAGTACAGTTCTGTGATATTTCCATTGGTGATCAAAATCTAATTAACACAACAAATTAAACACAATACAGACATGCATCAATATCAAAAGGTCGCATATTATAACTTTAGTTTCTTTTACATGTAATGAATTTATGTTTGTTGTACTTTGATCCCATCATAAAAATGCATCTCTGTTGTATTTATTGAGTGATTTCTGAATTATATCAAATAGGTGTTTGAATACACTTTCACATCAGAATACCACAAAAATATTCAAGGGGACCCCACCAAATGTCACCAAGTATCATTTGAGCATGAACAACACACATAAATGTACTTATTTTTGAGAAAGTATTTCTGTTCAGATGTACAAATATAAAACAGGCCAATTAAACTTAAATAACATTGGGAATATAAAATGTCAAAAGTACAGCAAGCACCACTGATAGAATGGTCACTGCATAAAAAAACATTGGTTGTTTTTCATTCTTGACAATAGCTGTAACAGAAATTTTGAATATGTACATTTTACAGCCACTGTAACCAGCCGTGAGCTTCAACTCTGAGATAAAGTGAATTTCCAAAGCTAAATCAATTCTTTTTTCCAGATGCAAAAGGTTACCTCAATATTCTTCAGTACTTTACATCCACGCTTCAGAGGTTTGGTTTTGTGAAATGTCTGAATAGATTTGTCACTCAGAATTTGATACAAACCATTGTTTATCCTGAGAAATGTATATACTTAATAAATATTTGTCTCTTGTCCTTGAAGAAATGGTAATAATTCTTTGTGGGACACAGAGAATCGTCCCTAATCTGTCCTGCAGCTGTCAGCTGGAGTTTAAATTCAGCTGCTCAAACAAGCTGCTTTATCAAATGGCAAACAGATGCCACTACAATCTTCCATTTAAAACCTTAAACACACACAAAGAATCACTCACAAACAAACACCGAGCATCACTGCATATCTCTGCTATCAGACAATAAATATGTTCAGAATTTCTGGCAAGAAGAACAGATAGACCCTTCATTTAGGAATCTGGGAAAAGTTATTACCTCATGTTTCAAATCATAGTCTGAGATCAATATGCAAAATCGTGCCAGATATTAGCATATACTGTAGGTAGTGCATTCTCAGTGTTTCTTTTTTTTACTTTTTGACAGAACATATTCTGATTTTCGCTCAGATTTAACACAGAAACATATAATGACTAATAAAAGGTTAGAGCTGTTAATGCTGCCTCTGCTACTACTTTCTGAAGCAAAATTTGAAGGCTCATGAACAGTCTTTCCATACAAGCTCAGAGGTGTTCGGTAAAATCCACGAGAACGTTCTAGATGACAGGCAATGCAGCTGTTTGAAAGTGCTGATGTCACCAGTAAAGTCTTGCAGTAAGGGTTTTGCGCTATTGCTTTTCACCTTATTTTATATTTAAATGACATACTTCACATTCTGGCTTTATTTTTTGCAAATATAAACAGCAGATAATTGTCTGTACTGTATTCACTTTTTTGTTCTGTGAGCATAGCTAATAAATTTAGCATGTCTCAAAGTACCCCTGATTTCAGCAGAGTAATTAAGGAGTCAGTCAGGGCCTATAATCACCACTGCTCTGTCAGATTCAGTGACTTTAGTCAAGCAGCAAAATGTCATCGATGTTCAGGCAGCGACCTTTTGGCACCTATACGCCAGAAAGTATTTTCAGTGACATAGTTTGTCCTCTATATAAGCTGAATAGCTGAACCTTAGCCCCTCAAATGTATAAATATCACAGGCCAACTGTAAATCAATACCACATTTTCTGTGGTGTTACCTTTAACTTCACATGGAACATTGCAACAAATCAGAAATGCCTCACTTGAGAGAAATGAATAAAATATTTTATTCAAATCCATTCCTCTTCTTATGTTTATTATGCATCATAAAATAATTTCCCCTTGAAACTCCCTGAAAATTTGAGACTAAATTTGAAATAAGAAATTGTGTTTTGTTGATTCTTGATGGGTATACTGCTGAAAGCTGGATGGATGGATGTGCGCATAAAGTTGGACACTAGAGGGCACTGTAAGACTCCATATAAGGGTCAAACCAAATAAACATACTTCTGAGCAAGATGTTGAAGATATTTCATAGACAAAAGGAGACTCACAAGACCAGCCTTTTCCAATATGCCTCCACATCTCCTAACGACTAAATTCAGCTTTTGTGTTCGCTTATATAGGAGTGCCTTCAGAGGTGCTTTTTATTATTTTACCTCAAATAGAATTCTACAGCCCAAATTGTTAGACACACAGCACCAACTGGAAGCCCTCTACTCGCTGCTTCAAGGAAAGCCAGCTGGACACATGGCAGTGTGCCATCTACGTATCCCCACTCGCTCTCATTGTGTCTTAGAAACGAGAGCATCAAATTGGCATCTGCTGCTTTTTATTTGAACCTGTCCTCCAGACTCGAATACTCCTGCTATTACTTAATTGATCTGTTTTCTTTTACTTGCATTGAATCTCCTCCTGAAATCCAACATTAAAGTCTGCCCTTCTTATATACCGTATGTATAACGGTGCTTGTCGGATGCGCTTCGTCACCATTAAAGAAATGTCAGAGATGTCAAAACGATGTATTTAATTAAGTAAGAGAGGGAGGGGGTTGGATTAAAATCCCGCACGCAAACAATGCGCCAGGAACTGAATCGGACACAGGCGCTTCAGAGGAATCGCTAGTGAAAAGCAAACACTACTGTGGTTAATCTGGACTCAGCAGGAGCAGGCGGGGGCAGAGTTAGGAGGAGAGACCCCCCCCTACCCGTGTCCCCCCAACCCGACCTCCAGCATGAAACCCCCCTCCCCCCATTGCCCGGAACCTTCTCTGGCCCGGCGGGAAGATTACGAATTTCGCACAGCTGCACTTGATGTCCCCGATAAGGAATCGGGCAATTTCACAGTCGGTGGTATTCTTTCATCCCCTTAATCCGCCTGATATGTACAGTACCGACGGACCGGGCCGGCTGGAGGGCGGTGGACGGAGAGGGGGTTTGGGTTTCAGCGGAGAGGGTCTCCCACTACAGAAAGGCAAATATTCTCCTGCAGAATCTTGCTGTATATTTACGTGTCCTCCCCATACCTTGGAGGGCGCCGTTTAAGATACACCGGGCAGAAATCTGAGCATGGGAACGGCGAGTCCTAGGCGGGGTGCTTGCTTTCCTGTGGGATCGTACACTTCAGAGCAGACACCACCTGAAGGTTCTGGAAGCTCCGAGCTCCCACACGTGAACGCACCTTTCAGCTTTTCCCCCTGACTTGATCGGATCGGTATTAGGGCTCCGGGGCAACATGCTCAGGTAACCAGAAAGAATTTCCAGCAGAAACGTGATATACTTCGAGTCTTTCTGCTTGCTCTTCACATTCTGACACCCAGCCACACAGAATGAGGATATCTTAGATCTAACCTGGGAATCACATTTTTTGTTATAATTTTTCATTTTGGGGGGCATCAGATGACATGAGTGCATCCATATGGAAAAATCGGAGTACAGGCACCAAGGCTCAGTTGGCACAGGGGTGCCAGTCTACGGGATTTGTGCCATGGGTAACCCCGTATTTCAGATGAAAATCCCTCGCCCCCCGATAATATTGTTCCAGTCACGATACCTGAGATATTTCTGAACTGGGCTGCACGTTTTACGCACATAATGCACTCTTGTGAGCCCAGGTTACGCCCAAAATATGAGCACTCTCCCGATCTCTGATTTTAAAAACTAACAATAGGCCCCTTTAATGCTTTCAAATATCTGTCACAAACCCTGGATGTGCAGAGCGAGCTGGAGGCAAAATGAGGGAATACACTCCCAACACGCCCAGCCGCGTTCGACCTCTTTTATCTCGCAAATTTAAGGCGAACAGTATTCCCAAGCTAGATCGCAACGTCGCCCTCCTTCGTGGTCAGATGTCATAATGAAAAAACACGTAGCATTCCTCAGAATTGCAACATTTTAATGCAAACCACCAAAGTACGCACCTGCCGGCAAACTTTGCCGTAAAATCTGCATATCAAATAAGAACTTGAAGAGTGAGGAAGCCTGGCAGTTAGTGTTTTATTTATTTTTTGCTGGCAATCCCATGGTCACATTAATCACCTGCTTCGGTTTGAAGGTCGACTGACAGAAGTGTTCAATGTTTATTGTAGCAGAGCCCGTTAACTTGCAAACAAGGCATATTCCAGCCCAATGCCCGTGTCTGTGGCAAGAAAACAGGTTGGGAATCACCGGTCGGAAGGATATTTATTCAAGTGGAGCTACAAGCATTTAGCATATGATTCCTCACAAATAACTGAAGACTTTTATAAACGAATAAAGTGTTGTCAGTGCCCCCAACAATAAGAAGGGTGCACACTGCACCTTGTAATTACCATCGTGGTTTAATTGCCATTGTTGTGCAGCTCCTGCTCCAGTACTGCTTACACTAGTACCTGGGCATCCATCGGAAGTTCATTCCAGCTGCACTGATGCCTAGTCAACCCCTGTCTACTCAGGACCCGTCATACGCTATATTCCAAAGTCAAGTTACTGAAAAGATTTTGCTTTTTTTAAAGAGGTGGAAAAAACAGAGAACAAGGACGAAATTGCACAGTAAACACAAATCAGTGTGCGAATAAAGGAGGGGAATAAAATTTGCTGTGCAAACACAGCGGGCTCCGGGGCCCTGCGTGTGTCACAGACGAGCTCTGTTCGGCCCCGAATGGGCCCCGCGAGGTGTGAGGCCAGGGGGTCGGGGATCAGCAGCAGTGGGGTACGTCCGTCAGTCCTGCTTTTCATATTTACAGAAAGCCCATTCAATGGGAAGTAATATTTACACAGGGGGACTTTTTTGGTAAGCTAACGGCACTAGGGGGAGGATTTTACATGTGGCGCCGCAGGTCAGACGTCCGGAGTGTTATGAAACATGGCGGCCCACATTAGACGCGGCCGCCCGCGGAGGCCCGCAAGGCGAGATCTGAGAGCCGCCACCTCCGAGTGCTGGAGCAATTAGATGTTTAATTGTCTTGAAATGTACAAAAGCAGCGCGGCCGAAAGCCCCCCCCCCCCTCCTTTCAGGTCCACCTACGAGGTGCCAGGCTGGTGGTCCATCTGCACCAAAGTACAGTTAATCCTATCAGGCCACAGACTCAGCAAGGCGTCCAACGAAATGCCCAGCAAGGGCGCACGTCTCCCGCCGTAAGCGCCAGGTGTGCGTGAGCCTGGGAAGTCGAACGCATCCTTCTTCCAAAATTTCTCTTTTCGAACCCCCCCCCCCACTCAATGCGTTTTCCAAGCCCCCCCCCACGCTGGGTGGCAGGTACTTCTTCCTGGGGGGTGGCGGGGGGGACTCGGCCCAGCTGTCTGATCCAGGTTTACAGCGAAAGTCCCAGGAGGCCCCGACTGCCCGCGTGTCAGGTCCCTGATGTGGAACCCAGTCGGTCTCCTGTTCTGGAGACTTTTGGGAAGATGAAAGCCTGGCATTTATTCGGGGGACTCCAAGCTGTTGGAGCAGCAGGGGGTGGCTCTAGCCTGGCTACCACGGGGGCAGCAGCACGTTTCACTGGGTCAGCAAGGTCGAGTCCGCGCAGCCGCGGGGAAATGAGAACAAAGAAGCCAGACGTATTTCCATGTTAATCCACGTGGCCGGCTTGGAGGTGAGGGGTGGGGGGGGTGGCGACAGCGGTGGGAGTCTAAGCTGTGATTTACTGCCACGGAAAGGCCCAGTGTACCCAAATACACTGCATCTCCTGTGAGAAACTGCATGTTTGTGAAACAGCCAACTGATATTCAGATAGAAGTATTCAAATAACCTAGTAGAAAACATTTACTTCGGGTAATAAAATTTGGACGTGGAAGATCTGGCAATAGTTTTTGTAGGCGTTTCATCATCAAATGTGTTCTCTTACAAGGTAAAATTATTCAGTTTAATTCATGGCATTCGGTCCTGCTTGCAAGCAGTTAATATATAGTGAGAAAAAGAAGCATTAAATAAAGGGCACTTACAGATAAAGCGGCACGTTTGCACGTGCTAATTGCTGATGAAAAACTCGCTTTTTTCAGCCTTAATGAAACTGATGAGAATTCTGCTTTTAATCGAGTCCTTTCCACCTGGCTACTCCTGTAATCAAACTCCTCATCTTAATGGACGATCCCCTGGCTTTATGATGACTCTGCTGCTTTCCTCACCGATTTGGCCATCACCATTTGAAGGGTTACAATTATGTAGCTATAAGACCGTAACGTTTGCATGGAAAGTGCAAGTGATAATCTTAGGTCCACTGTCGCAAATGTTCCGGAATCTGTCAGCTGTTCCAGAATCTAATTGGCTTTACTCATTGGTATAATCACACTCTAGCTTTTAATTTCTGAAATCAATGTTCAGAGAATTTCTATACTGCTGTAAAAGCATATTCTATCAGACCAGTTCATTATTACTAATGCCCCCCTAGCCCCCATAAAAGCATTACAAAAATATATAATTTGAGCATACACATTTACCTCTGTGACTGTCACAATGCTTACAGATACGCTTTCTAAACCCATTTTTGTAGAACAATAAAGCCATTCATTTGAATAATGTCTCGTCGCGCTGAAAATGAGGAGCTAAATAATGAATCTGCTGCTATTCAGAACTCTACGGTGAACGTCATGGTACTTTAGAAGGAAAACCGAAACGTAAAAATATATGACCACACTCGGGTATTAAAGTAGGCTTTTTGAAGATTACAACACAAATGGTGCTTGGCTAAATTAGACGTATTTCTTATTGCCTGGAATGACAGCCAAGGGTTTTATAAAAAAAACTCTCTATGGGTATGTTAATATACTTTTCCAATCTGACTGATGGCAATTCTGGCAATTTCTTATTAATAATTCCACAAAACTAATTACTCAACTAATCAACAAACTAGCTTATGTACTATATGAAATGATGAGTTGATGAATTCATCTGACAGCAAAATTCTGCATTTTATAGATAGAAATTTGTTACTAGTTTTTTCACCTATAAACAGATATGCCTACAGCAATTTTTTTTGGTAACATATTCAGCATTTTAGTAATTAGTAGTTGCTATACTAAGTAAACTATCTACATTGTCACAAATTCTATGGCATTTAAAATTTCTGCCTGTAATTGGGAAGTCTATTTATGTAGTATATGCTATTATCTTCCCAATATGTTGCCGAGCAGCTGTCTGTTTTACATGTTCCAGCCTGAACTCAGACATCACAGCACAGATACAGCGTTTGTCAGAGTAATGACTTCTTTTCTTTCTAACCTTTGATTGTTGATATCAGTGGACGGGTGTTTTCTTGGCTGCGGCTTTAGCTGTCAGACGGTCTGTCTGAGTGAATGATGAACGTCTGAACTCGACGGTTCGGAGTTCCGCATGGTACACTGCTGGGTCCCCTGCAATTCCGGCTACGACTTTTGACCTGAAGACGTGCCTTCTTGGACTGAATGTGAATGGCTGTTGGGATAATGATACCTCAATATATACCTTTAATATTACAACTGACAAAGACTCTTATACCTGAAACAGTTTTTAAGTGGTGTTCTTTCCTCTCCAGGATTTAGCCAAGGCCAGAAACACATTCCTATAAATAATGCAAAAAAAGTTGCATCATGCATTTATTACCCTGACATGAGTACGCTGGTAGCTGGCTACCCAGACGCTTCCCTAATGTGTCTTCATCTGCTACACAATGCAGAAGCGTGAGAACAACTTATGCAAACATATCAGCCCTGTACTTACCTGCATACAATGACTGCCTGTCATACAATCTAAAAGCTTTGAATGGACTTACACTGTTTGTGAAGAAAGCAGTTGTTTCTGCCAGCCTAGCATAGCATGTGATGGCCATTCCTGGCTGTTTCCCACCTTGTTTTGATGTTTATTGTCACAGGTCTCCCTCATGTGACATATATCCCCTATCACACATCTTTTTTAATGTTGTCATGGTTAGAATCATCAGTGATATTCCCTACCACACCATGTTATAAGACCCTCTAAATCATGACTTCTTACTGTATATTCATAATAAGGTCCATTTACATCAATAGCAACTAGCACACTGCACTTTACAACACAAATATATATATACACACACATATATATATATACACACACATATATATATATACACACACATATATATATATATATATATATATATATATATATATATTCCGATATTGCACACTGTACAGATATTGCCTATAATTGTAATGTTATTAGGATATATTTTTTCTATATATTTTCATTACTTTTAGTCTTACCCTTTTCATATTTATCTTTAATTTTCTAAACTTTACTGCACAGTCTCAGGACCGAATCATCGTACATTTCACTACACATTGTACTTGTATAACTGTGCATATGACAAATAAAGAATCTTGAATCTTGAACGTCAGCTCCTATAAGCCAATTCCACTGCCTTTCCTTCTTCCTGCCGTACTGGGCCATCTATGCCAGAACTGTCAACTGGACCCAAACCACCAACAGTGTCCAGATGGCATGACCCTTAACCTCAGCGGTCATCTGTGATAAAGCCATTTTATGTATTTTTTTTACGTTGCTTTGGTCACTCCCCTTTCATCCGTGGTCCTGAATTGCATAATCAGTTGGAAGATAGAAGGATGGCTTTAAACTTTTTAAAGACACTATTTTCCAAAAGTGCTGCTTGATCACCTGATTCAAAAAGGTACCGGAATCACGTTCACCTTTTCCAATTTTGGGTTTTTGTGTTCTGATTCCCTTTGGAAAAATAACCATAAATCAATATGACAGACTACCACATGACAATACTCTGCACTTTACAGAACTTGATTGACTAGGACATAAATTAATTCTGGTTTATTTCTGGTTCAAGGTCCATGCAGGCCATAACTATTCTGTGGCATATAGAAAATAGAACCGGCCATCCCTTAAATGTCCATTAAAAACTGCTGAGTAAGTAATGATACAGACTGCCTATCTATGAAATCCCCGTTTCCTCTGACATTTCAGGTGTATTAAATATACCCTGAGTGAGAAGGTCATCCCACCCAAAATGAACTAACCTCTTCTATTGACAAATTAATGATAAACCTTCCAGAATAGGGCATACAATTCAGAGAGAAGGAACATTTTCCAGTATTCCAAGATCACAAGATGTGAATCATTACCATTAGCAAAATGCTATCATCTCGTTAAATTATTCAGCATCTGCTAGGGGGCAGACATTGCGCCCCCTAGCTGTGAGTCTAAACACTGCCCACTGATTCTTCAGTTCATAGATACATCTTTCCTTTTCTGATGGAATTGTGGCTTCTACTGAGAAAGTAACATAGACCAGGTACTATAGGGTTAATCTCTCTCAGGGAACTTTGGAGATGGCAAATGGACAACTGCACTCAAACCTTTTACACAGGGCATCCGATTGTGTTCAGACATCACCGGCTACAGACCAAGCTTCAGGTCCGTGTTGCTTTTTGCATAACATTAGAAGTTTCCCGTAACAAAGGAGATGATTGTCTTAGCACACAGGTCCACTAATGGTCTTCACTGCATGGCCAAGGGCTTATGTGCTCAACCAACTTGTAAATCGGGGAAATTGGGTCTTTCCAAATCCACGGCACTGTCTACAGTTTGCTAAAAATGCTTCTTTTCATTATTTCTCATTGTGTTCTGGATTCTATGTTTCTACGTTTTAAAATTATTATAGTCCTCTCGTAAATGCAGACACATGTTCTTTCATCAAGCAGCACAATTGGGAAGAACAGCAGAAGAACTTCAAAAGTAATACTTTGTCAGTTTTATGGTTTTTGGGGGGGAAAAAACCCATAAAAAAGGCAACTGGGCTCATTTTCTAAGCTTTTCCACCTAGAGGCGTTTTTAATGATTTTCTCTGCTCCCAATTGCAGGTGAGGTCCCAGTGCGTGAAGCCGGATTGCTTTGGCGCCCCCTGGCAGCTCCAGGTGCTCGGCTGAGAGTCAGGCAGCCAATCGCGTTGCTGTCTGCTGCTGGACATCGGCCATGGCGTTATTAAAACCCACATTCGTGCTTGAAGACCACATCAGCCCCGGAGCCAGCAGAGAAGGAACACGAGTGTTGTTGTTGCTGCACATGAAGTGTCACATTCGCATCCTGATTGCCAATCAGCGGCGTGATTACGCGCGGACAAATCCTCCTCAATCGGGGCTGACAGAGGTGGCCTGCCAGACCAAATGGTTAATTGCCGTTCTCGACTGAATAATTAAAATAATCAGTCGTGCCTTTCCTTTCTGAACATGACCACAGCCTCATAAAGTTGATATAGCCGTAAAACCCTAAAGATCTCCGTCGCACAGCGCCCCCTGGGGTCTGCCTCTGCCCTTGCTCCTTTTTATCGGATCCATAAAGCTCTAAGGCAGATACCATATTGCCCGGACGCCACATTGCCAGCGTTTATCCAGCAATATGTTTCTCTCCTCTCCCCCATGCCTGGGTGCGTCTGTGCCTGGGGGGGGACAGCAACTGTGTGTATGCCGCAAGGTCTGGAACCCAGAGCCCACGCCACAGACTGACCCGCTGTGCATCCCTGGCTACCATAGCAGAGGGGCAAGCAGAAGTCCTCCCACCGCCGCCCCCTCCCCTCTACCCCACCTTCCTGTTCCCCTGCTACCTTTAGCTTTAGCAGCTCTTATTCATTCGAGCTGTATAACATCATAGCACGTCCGGGGAGGTGAGGCAGCCGGCCGGCCTGCCCCCCTCTCCCCCCCCTGGGTCTGTTACCCTCCGTTAACTGCCATAAGAATTTTGTTTCCTCCCATTCGTTGTCTTATTTTTTCCATTCAGAATTATAATGTCATACATCTTTAACAGCTGTGATGTCCACGCCGCTCCCTCGAAATCGCCGTTGGGTAGTACTTAAAGGCGCTATAAAAAAAAAAAAATCGAATATGCCAATTTAAATAAATTCATTTCAATCCCCTGTTTATGAATTGTAGATCATGCAACCTCAGGGACAGCGGAATTCCTGAACGACTAGCATAAAACAGGGATTTCACTTCATATCGGAGGGTAATATGAAGAAAAGTTCGGACTGGGCCATGCGTGCGTTCTGGTAGAAATGCGTGCGTTCATGGTAAAAATGACAACAAAATTCTAGAAGCATCTATCCTCGCAGGGAGTGAGCGAAGATAAACTGGCACTTCCAGGTGAGAGAGGGACGCTCACTAATATCCCACAGACATGGCAATTTCTGCACCCCATCCTCACGCAGGTTGTTATTAATCATGATTCACTTGTTTTCTATCCGTTAGCTATAAAAAAAACAAAATGAGAGAGAGAGAGAAAAAAAAAAACAATTCCCATGTTGCCCACTGAAGGCTCCATCCCTCCCACCCCCAGCTTCCGCCGTTTCCACAGCAACAGCCCAACGAGTCCTGCTGCTTATTTGGCAAGGGTGCCGGAGCCGCAGGTGGGGCACATATGGAACAAGCCCCCCTGCAGCCCCCCCAGGTGTGGCATCAGCGGTGCTTTTAATCACATGGCTACAGCGGCAGAGCTGGATAGCGAGGCACTGAAATCAGAGAGTCAGGCCAACTGCTGGGCTACGGCCAGGCTTCTTGGCCCTAGAGATGGGGAGCTGCTTGTTTGCTGGTTCTGAACGGGCCACGTTATACAGGATGAGAGATAGAGGGAGAGAAAGTCAGTCCAGCATTGTAGTCAGCTCTGGGAAGTGCTTCAAAGGCGTGTAATTAGACGTGCCTTTTTTTCGAGGCGTACTTTGTTATTTATGTTAGCGTTTTTCGCCGTGGATGTCTTGTAGACGAACGTGCTTGTGCATTACCCATCTCCGCCCGGATTCTCGCAGCGGGTGTAGAAATCGTGCAGCGCTGCCTCGCTTCCTGGGCAGAGGTCACGGCGAGACGCGCGCACCGGGGCGTCTTTCAGGCCGAAGTGTACCGCATGCTGTTCGTGCCGTCTGTGGCTGGTGTAGCACAGAAATCGCGGCGATGGTGCCTCGCGAGTGGAGCCATGTGCTGACATCAATCATCGGCAGTCCCTTATCTAGCGATGCACATTTGCATGGATCACGCCATATGCAGGTTAGCGAAAGCGGGGCTTGGCACCAGGCCTGGTCAGGGTAAGCCTCCCCGAGACACGCTGGGCGAGGGGGGGGGCCGTGAACGCGGCCTAATTCCACCCCCTCCCGCATCCATCCCGAGCGCACGCGAATAAATTAATCAGTCAGTAAAACCCGCTGGACTGAGCCCAAATCGCATCCCTAGCAGCGTCTGCTGAAGAGCTGCATTTCTCGCCGAAAGCCCATGAGATAGGGAGCCTGGAGACACGCAGCTCTGCAAACGCATGCCGATCGACAGGCTCCTGGTTTATGCGCCGGATGTGCTTTAACGCAGAGTTTTGCCGCAATAACGACAATGAAGTAAGCGTTACTGAAGGGCAGCCGAGACGGACACATGGGGTATGTCAACATCCGAGCGGAAGGTCCTCTCCCCCCCGCCTAAGTCGACCGTAGCCGGATTCCGGTGCGGCACACGGGACCGGTGATTTGGGTCTGATCTCAGAAGCATCGCATGTAAGCAGGACAGGAAGCTTAATGTATAACAAAGACGTGAGTTGGCATCGGGCTCTGCCGCAGTGCTGCAGAAAAGTCACTGGAACGGGTCCAGGAGGTTGCTCATGGCGAAATACGGCCATAGTAACCCCCGCACCCCCCCCATTCAATAAGGCTCAAAAATCCAAACACGGTGCCAGTAAGACTAAAACAGGTCAGAGGAATATGGAGAATAAGAGATGCCATATAATCAACGCATCATCACATTTTACTAATCACCGAAAGCGTATCGTGCTGTTTCAGTTCTGTTTCAGAAGGCATCAGATACCTTGATAGATAAATAAAAGTTAAAACCGTTGCGTAGGTTTTATTTTCTAACCTTAGCCATAAAGTCACTGTCACCAAGACAGTAACATAGCCAGAGAGGCAGGTCTAAGTTATGATATCTAAGGAGACGGACTCTGGCGTTTGAGCAGGGATGGTCCACAAGAGGCTCTCTTCCCATGAAGAGTCATCGGCTTCCTGGAATTCTCCCTCGGCAAATGAGCAGGAAATCGAAACTTCCGAGGAAATACCATTGCATGTAAATGGATTCCATTTGCTTGAGTCACTTATGGTTAAACATCCAGGTGGAGTTTCACAGTTTGATGCAAATGGGCCACATCACAGAGCTGCCGAAGAAACTGACCTTCCACCTATATTTTTTTATTCTTTTTTATTCTCTCTAATTAAGCCAGTCTTTAGTTAACTACATTTATTAATGACTTTTCTCAATACGGAATACCTTTAAAGGCAACTAATTTTATAACATTGTCATAATTTCTAATTTCTCTGAGGCATTATAATGAAACTATGGCATGGTTACATAATTAAGGAAACACAAAGAATGATGTCGAGCAGCGTGGAAGTCAACAGCCATCTTCCTGTTTTCTGATGAATTTCAGAGGAAAGGAGTCAAATGTAACCATAAGAATAACAGAGAACTACGATCAGAACTCAAGGAATCTTGTGAAAGTCCCAGGCCGCTCCTCTATCTTACCCAGCAAGTCCCACCCGCCCCGCCCACATGCTCCACTTTTCTCATCAGGATGTGGGCCAGCCGTACATCACTGTGCCCCCCACGTCCTCAGGATTCTCCTCTGTTTGTGTTTACTCTCTACGACATTATGAGTCACGCGCGTTTTAATTAAGATGCGATTCCCTGTACAATTCCCCCAGATTACCACAGGGTCTCATCTTGAGTTTATTATCCACAAAACAAGGCCTTAATTTATGACAAGTCTCTGTTGCGCCAAAAGTGTTTGTCATATCACAGACGATCCGAGATGAGAACGATCTTGCCTGTTTTTAACATTTTTTTTTGCCTCCCCCCTGTCGCGCACGTTCCTTGGAAAAGTGGTTTGATTTTGCCTCTCGGATGACTACAGCAAACGTCTAACAGCAGCAGACTTACTAGACAGCGGGTGCAGTTTTTATGCCGAGGGAGAACGTAATTTATTTCTCCATTTAATAGTTGCAGTTTTGCTTTTCACATAAGTATGTGTTTATCCCCGGCGGTTGCCGTAAGAGGAGAAGCAGCAGGAAACAGTCATCGGTTACTGCACAGTGGGCCTTTGTTTTCCTTAATTCGAGATTAATACGGCGGTTTTTCCAAAATTAAAGAATGAAAGGAGCAGAGCGATGCAGGCCTCCTTAAGTACGCCCGCAAAATGTGGTTCAGTTTAAGCGAGGCGAGTGGCGCAGAAAGCAGCCCGGGCCCAGCCCGTAACTTCATTTAAGGTTGTGCCCCCGAATTTTTGTCGGTGTTTCAACCTGCATGGCGTCCCAGCTGTTGTCCAGCTGTGGTGAGCCTTTAGCCGCCGCGAGCACTAGGCTGCCGCCCCAATCAGGCCCGGGCGGGAATGCTCCATTAAAAATGAGCATTAAATAATAATCCACCTTCTTATTTCTCTGCACCGGGGATATTAAAGCAGACGTTTGTCTGTGCGTCCAAGATTTCCGCCGCCACATTTTCTCTGGGTGAGGTGAGCGTCTGTGTAAAAATAAATTCATGGCACCCTCCTCAATGTTCCCCCGCATCGTTAGCTAATCCCAGACCCACTGCTCACTGCGAGGGTGTGGAATACAGCTTTCTGCCAGTGGGAACCTGTAAAGTAAATTGCTGGAAGTGTAATGTATGCAGCGTACAACCAGAATACTCCGGGAAATATCTACAAATTCACCTTTCTGCCTTTTTTCCACTAAATGCCCTCGCCAGTGCCTGAACATCAAGGATGAGACGACACAGGCTGGGTCAGTCAGAGAGCTGCTCTCTTCTTCTCGTTCCAGGAACACTTCATCTATCATGAACATGAAAAAAAAATTGTACTGTTTCCAGCCCAAATAAAAGCCAGGGTTGCGATACAATATATCTATACGCTTGACGCTCTTTATTGCCTTGTGAATCTTTATCCATTAGTAAGTTGTCTGCAATACATAGATTTGCATAAGTTTCACAGATCTGCAGTGTCTGAGATTTTTTTAATTATTAGAAAATGTATAAAGTTATATGTATATCAAGAAATATATAATATTATTTTATGCATATATAAAATACATGCATAAAAAGTTAAGTCATTCCATTCATCTCGTATCCTGTGTGTGAGGTCACAGGGCAAAAGTTATGATGTCATATAGTAAAAGGCAAAATGAATCTACCCATGTCAGCCAAGATACTTTTTTTCTATGCATAATCATGAAGGTGTGAGTAAAAAAAAATATCTTAAGACATAATTATAAGCACACTGAGGCTTCACTCAGTCAGCCAACATCTAGCTGGGCCTCCCACTGCTTCTAAATTAGAAAGCGTAGAATGGATCAGTTTCAATGTAATTTATGCTCTTAAATCACATTCGCGAATGACTTGAGTTTTCGGATAATCATGAGGCTACTGAATCACGTTTTAGTTTCAAGCTTGTTATTTTCCCCCCTTCCCTTGGGTACGTCAACCCATGTGACATAACTAGGCTGAAAAGTTAAATTCAAAACTTCTAACTTCCAAAACTGAAAACCGAACAAAAAAAAAATTGAATAGCTACCGAGAGCTAATTGCTACAAATATAATTTGTTTGCCAGTGATTCATTCAAACAGCCCGTCCTCTTCCTTCACATGCCATGAACCATTTATCATCAAGTAGTGTTGAACTGGGCGCGTTCCCAAAAACTAGCCCTGGTGATTCATCGAGCATAGTTTGTGCAGCTGCAGTTAATCGCGAGAAGAGAGAACCACCTGAAGCTGTTTGAAAGGTGTGCGCTCGTCCATTCTCTCTCACTCGCCTTTTTTTGCGTGGATGCTTACTGTGTCATCAGTTAACGGAGTATCGCATTAAAATATCGAGTCGAAGCCCTCCAGTCCCACCTGATGTGTTCAACTCATGCTCGCCTTCGGCCTTTGGCCCGCTAGTCTAGCTGAGATCCAGGCGACGTTTGCTCTCCGTTCCCCATTCCACCAGCCCCCAGGCTCATGTCCCCCAGCAAAGCACTGGTCTGGGAGCCAGTAATGATTCTTTTAGCATGTGCGAGAGCTGCGTAGAAGGTTAAATAAGGTGAAGGCCTTCGAGGAGGCGTACACGGTTTCACTGACATGCTCATGCAGGATAGACCCCCCAACGCTCAAACCTCAACTGTCATAAAAAAAACACAGAAACGCTTTAAACTTTCCGACGGAATGGCTCTGCAGATCTGGAAATGGAGCACACTGTGTCCCTCTGAGGTAAACTCGTGGTTGTGAGGTCTGTCTTTTATTACCATGCGAGCCACGCAAATCTCTTCGAGCAGATCCCCTTACTGACTTTACGGCACCGTCTCTTACTGACGGTTTTGCATCGGTAGTCCCGGAATGTTCCACGCAGTGGGGATTCTCCTCCGTCTGGCGTCGCGGAGCTCGTGTTTATTTACAGTGTCCTGTTTTGTTTGAGCTCAGGGGTTTGCAGATGACAGCCAAGCATTAGGGCCTTTCAAACACAATGCCCCTCACCCCCCCAGGGCCTTTCAAATAGAACACCAGCCCCCCCCCGCATATTGGTATTGTTTACTGAGGAAGATGATGCCACATAATAGTAAGCTACTCCACAACAGAATGAGCCAAGGCGATGGGATGAGGAAGGCTGTCTGAAAGTGGTGTCATAATCAGGGGAAGTAAGAAAATATAGATTCCCAACATCATGATCAGGTCAATCATGTAGAAAATGATGCCGTTTGAATAACCTGAAAAGTGTTACTTTGAAGGCAGGTAGAGGATCGAGTATGATGGCTAACGAGTGCCGTTATGGCTCTGCAGGTCTACAACCTGGGAGCACGGCTGCCGCTGTGAGGGGCGCCCCCGGTGCGTGACTCACGGGTGCAATGCATGCCGTGCATTATGGGATTATCCCCGGCTTCCCACAATGCACAACTCTGGGGGTGAGATGGGTGGGGGCGAGAAACGGTCCCCTGCGGTGGCACGGGGCCACGGGCGGCTGCTGCGTCGTCGGCCGCGTTAACAATACACCTCATTATTGGCGTCCCCAACAGCCGGCGCGGGGCTCCGAAGCACCACGTCCATATCCCGCTATAAAAGGTGTCGCGCTGACAAAGGGAGCGGGGAGTCCGCGGCGTGGCGCGGCCCTGAACGCGTGCCAGCCACTTGGCCGGCGCCTTTTCCCAGCCACATACTGCAGATGTCCCAGCAAGCCTGTCAACAGCCACCATCCATAAAGACCACTTAGGCGCTGACGATGGCCTGGCCGCTGTCTGCTGGGAGCCGCGGCTGTTTCGGCGGCCCGGAGGGGATAGATTACAGGCACTTCGCCTTGGAACTGGCACTTAATTCCCTGAACCTTGAGAGACACAAGTGCTGGGTTCTTAGCTACGAGCTACGCTGTTCGACTTTAAATGCTGCCATTGCATACCGGAACGTCACAATAGCATTAGCATCGATAAACACTGTTTCTCCTGCAACGGTGTACAATGCAGCCTGAATGCCTCCGAATGCGAGTGTATCTGGCAGTTAGCTGGACGACCGTCCATCATCAGGCCCTGCCACATTACCCGTGCAGAATTTTTCCCGCTATTAATAACATTACTCAGTCCTTGGTCTATCTCGCTGTTTCAGAATATCGTCTGGATTCGTCTGAACCGTTTCTGGGCCACCTGTGCCCGTGTAGAATGTGGGAGTTTGTGTTTGCAGGCATCCTCGTGATTCGGCGAGCGTAAATGAGGTCTGTTTTGCAGCAGTCTCTCCGTGATGCATGCAGACGGCCCCCTGCCGGTCCGTACATCCCTTCCACAGCTGCACAGGTACATCTGATGGCCTAAGCCCACTGTGGCCCAACATACTGTAGGGTTTGGCAGTCTGCATTATGAGTGGTGTCACCATCTGAATAAACATGTTTTTCATCTCCCGGTAATCCCAGTAAACCGGCATACAGTGCCAGCAACTCTTCCACCCACACTCGCTGCCTCTCACCTGTCCCACTTATCTGGCACCCGGAACAACCAGAATATCTCTGGTAGCAAGCCGCAGTGATACGCCACTTCTGAGGACCTACGGACGTGGTAGACTGCTCTGCCCCCTGGTGGTCCGGCAGGCGGACTCAGCGACCTGAACTTGTGATCGATTGGTCACATGACGTGGAAGGAGGTGAGAAGGGTGGGCTGAACTCCCAGAAGAGACCCCAGTGTTGAACCCTCTGAGAAAATCTCTACAAAAGAAGCAATAGAGCCTTATGCAAAGGTCAGGTAAAAAAAAAAAAACTTAAAAGCCTAAAAGCACCGGGTAAGTAAATGATTGATATATTTTTAAATGAAGTGTGTTTTATTAAAGGAAGCTTTTTAAGGAGTTGTATTTGCCCTAACGTAGCTAATTTATCAATGTCTCTCAGCAGATGACAAACGGGGCTGAAAGAGGAAGATGATGACACTGACCACTAATCTTCATCTGGCTTCATTGTTATTTCATACACCTACATACGTCCACATATTTCTCCCTATATAAGTATAAATACAATGTTGTATATTTTGTAGAAAAAAAAAATATGAAAAACCTGAAAAATGGCTACCATATTGGAGAGCCACCGTGTCACACAGTTCATTAGAAAAACAATTCCGGTGCATCCCAGAAATCTGCTGTGGATGAGGTGCTGCACTGCTGCCTCCAGCCATCTGTCAGGGTAGAAGCTAATCCATTGCAGTTCCACGTCACTGACAGTTGATGGCGCCACATGTGAGCCAAGGTGTCTGCCCGAAGGCTATCTCTGTCAACATCATTATATCTCTGCACCACTCTGTAATGATTAATTATTATTACATTCCTTTTGCGATTACAGGTCTTTTTCCAGGTGTATCAAAAGGCCATATTTTAATGTATTTAATATTTAAAAATCACACACTGATTTATGCGTTTAATCTATATATATGGCGCTATTTCACAATGATATGGCTAAAAGCTATTTGTGCATTAACAGTATCAACAATGAAGTAAAATATTTAGTATGCTTTTCATAACAGAGTTCTCCAGAAATACAAGGACTCATCAGAATATTCCAGAAAGATGATATGATCAGTGTCACTAACATTTAATTTAGGAGTATTCAGAAAATGTCATGTTTGTATTTGTGTGTGTGTTATGTATATTTTATACTGTGGGGACATTTGGTCCCCAAAAAGTGACAAAAACATGTTATTTTGATGTTGTGCGGACCATTTTCTGGGGAAACTGAATTTTATAAAAATCTGTGACTGCAATCAAAAAACTAAAAATGTCAAAAGTCTTGTACTTTTGATGTTACTTATGGTTAATGTTAGGGCCGGGTGGGGGTTAAGCTTGTCGTTGTTGGGACTATGGTTTTTGCCATAGGAATGAATGGAGAGTCGCTACAAAGATATGAATATGAAACCTCTCTTTCTCTCTCTCTCTCTCTCTCTCTCTCTCTCTCTCTCTCTTTGTGTATATACCATGTTTATATTACATTATGGGACAAAACTGGATTACAGTTTTCCACATAGAAATGAATGTATAGTCCCCATAAAGATATAATTACAAACCTGTGTGTGTGTGTGTGTGTGTGTGTGTGTGTGTGTGTGTGTGTGTGTGT
>JAODLC010000015.1:8591889-8637957 GCA_026781145.1 Hippopotamyrus pictus
GGGGGGGGGGGGGGGGGGGGGGGGGGGGGGGGGGGGGGCGCAGGGTTGGCGTGGAGCAAGCCATCACCCCCAAACTCATGCCGCAGCAAACCCCAAGCCACAACACATGGTCTGGCCTGCGATCCTGGCACTCTCTCCAGTACTGTCGCCTTTTCCACTAACGGCAACTTCCTGGCTGCGCCGCAAAGACCGACGAGGGGTCCGTGTGGAAAGGGGGTGACAAGCTACAAGATTTGGGAGACCCAAGGAATGCGGGGCCCAAATCGGCAGCTGAGACAACTCAATGAGTCCACAACATGATGCTGTCAAGGTTCGAGATGTTTTATGGGCCACGAGCAACAAGTGCACAACCCACTATGAAGGACAGCTAATGGTATACCAACAAAGAATAAACAAGCAATGTGTGCATTTTTTGAACACAGAAGAGACACCTGGAAGGGTGGTGATTAAACTGACTAGTAGATCCAACCAGGACAGTCTAATGAAATAAACAGGAATCACAGGGATCCGTATCCAGCGGCGGTGGCCGGAGCGGGTCCGGCCACAAGCTGTTTCCATCAGCGCTGCTCATCACGGCGTCACGGACGCATTGAGCGTCCAGACGGTTAGCGAGTCCGCCCGCCACCCCCCGCCTCTGATGTCAGGGGGGAGCCCAACCCGAGGTCACAACACGTTCTCAAGTCTCACACAGCGTTGCTTCACTGCAGAGTCGGGGGATAGTGGGGGGGCGGCGTTTCAGATTTCAGCCGGTTCCGCCGCATTTTGGTTCCCGGACCCCAATGACAAGGCAGCTTCGGGAACCAAAATTAAATAACCTGCCGAGTGCAGCCCGTCGCTAACGGTAATTGATTTTTATGCCGCTACATCACACACCTCGCGAATGCACTTTGCTCTGCGGACCCATCATGTAACCAAATCATCTGTGCTGTTTCTTTTTTGTTACATTAAGGCACGGCGAGCAGACCTTGGCGCCCGTCCAAGCACCGGGCCCTGCTTGTGGCTGTATGTCTGTGAAAAGAGTCCATGCCACAATGTGGGTTTGCAACGGATTAGATTTCCTTTCAAAGCACCTTCACCGTCGTCTTGACTCTGCTCGACGCCACACCATGATATCTTGGCCGGCCGTACCGCTTTCCATTCGCGCGCCGGCCGTCCGCGGTCTTCAGAAAGGGGGTGTCAGAAACCATGGCGTCTCCTCCAATCCACGCCAGACCTGGCCTTGTAGATCTGCCATGCTCCGACGGGAGTCAGAATCCCACACAGGTGGTGGCCCAACCGGAGCCAGGGACAAGAGCTGTGTCCGCAGGCGCAGGCAGAGCCAATGGTCGCCAATGGACCCCGGCAGGGGGCTGCGGACCGGGCTAGTCCCATTCGGGGCCGCATTTTTCCTGCCTTCGTACCCACGTGGTGCATGGCACCATCGCAGGAAATGAAAGTGTATTGTCTTAGTATTTTCAGTTTATCCACTCTTCATCCGTTCCTTCTCCTCAGCGGGACGCAGACCGCCACGTTTCCAGCATATGAGCTGGGCCGCTTTCAAAGCAAGAAAAAACAAAAGAAAAAAGACTAAAACAACAGCATTTACATTGACTTAGCAAAAAGCATGTGATATCCATCTATGTCTACTGGTTATTTGATAGACCTGTTTTGTTGTAGCACCCCAGACACACACACACACTCAAACTTTCACTTTGACTGTGCTCGGGGATAGCTTAAATAAAAGCCAGTCAGGAGAATTCGATCATGTGGAAAATGAAAACGTTACCAATCTCCAAGCACTAGTTCATGTCCAAATGATGTATCCGGGAGGTCCTTGCACAAACCACCAAAGTTTCACCCGCATGCCGTTAAACGTAATGGAAACCAGGAACCACGGTCCTCGCTCTTAACTCCGAACATGCTACCGGTTGTGTGGCGGGTGCAGTTACCCCGGAGTACCACCGGGGCCGATTCCACTTATGCAGCACAGCCTCAGACACCATGGGAGGAAAGTTTGCTCACAGGAAGCCAATGGGGCAAATGTGTCAGCTACACAAGCAAAATGGGCCATTTGCTGCTCTCTGCCAGCTTTCCTTCCGCCCCGAAATATAGACACGTTCCCCAAATCCGCGATAAGTGACCTAGCAACGGTCAAAGTGTGAGCAGCAATGAAAGAATCAGAAGGTGAAATGCCCAAAGCGCCTTGAGTGTATGTGGGAAAAACAGCGAGTGGGCAGCCCTCCACAAGCTCGGCATTATGAGATATTTTTTTTTTAATATCTCAGCTTGCGGCTTTCTGTCGAGGCCTCACTTCAAACGGGGCGTTAGCCGAATTTGATATGCTTGTTAAAAGAGCCCTTATGAAATGGCTGTAACTATTTAAGGTTTCTATTTAAAAAAAAAAAAGTATAGAAAAGCTTGGAGGAGATTTATTGCATCCCAACCCCAAAACTTGAAACCTTTGTTCGGCGAATGATTTAATTGCACTTTCTCCCCATTTAAGTACCTCAGATGTGGCTATTTATAGAAACAGTCATGCGAATCCAGAATGTGCCTCCCAAATGAGCTTGGGCTTTCTCACTGGCGCTGGTCGGGTCCAATCCATGGAGCTTTGCTCAGGTCCAGGAGTTCCATTGCTGGATTGTCAGGGCAGGTGGAGCATTTAGGGGTGAAGCAGGAGATTGAGTCCTTCATAAAATGAGGAATGGGGTGGGAAAGGGGGGGGAAGCAGGTTCTGTCCCGCACTGGTACATCAGGTTTGCTCCCATTATTTTGGCAAAAGGGACAACTGTCACATGCATTCACCCTCCCGACACTAGAGGGCGATCTCCCTGCTAGTCTTCCAGAAAGTTATGGTTCTCTCTTTGGCTGCCACCAGCCTCAACAATTTTGTGGCAGGAAACACCATCAAATGGTTTATGGGCTGTGCCCAACCAGTGACCACGGGATTTGCCCAAGAGGTTGTTCCTTGTTTTTGTCTGCAGCTCTGGATGCAAGTTCCCTGGTGCTAAAAATGCAATAAAACAACCCAATATGGCTAATAAGTAATAAGCAAGAGGTGTTAATACCAAATGGTGGGCAAACTGCAACACAGATGGTTCCAGCACAGATCCTCATATTGATGCATATTGGTTCACTCTCTCTCTTCTTTTCCATCCCCCCATCTCTTACTCCTTTATTGCTTGATGTTAAAGCACCAATAATAGCAGGGACTCCTGACTGAACTAAGATGATAAGTGGCACCACTGAACAGAAGCAAGAACACTACCGTGTTTGATTAAAACAGCCCCCCCTGTAGGTCTTAATGTACAACTGCAACCCATCTGAAGTTCCATTTGTATTCTGCTTCCAACCAGGGGTTCTGTTGCCTATTAAACACCAAAACACTCTCCTCAAAGGACAAAGAAGTTGGCCATGGCGTGATCATTAAGCATGCGGCATTTTGTCGTCGCCTTTGAAGGGAGCGAGCACATGCCTAAGACACAGTATGTGTCATTTCGTCGCAGTAAGCGAGCCAGAGACATTTCGACGCAAAGGCGAGGGGGGGGGGGGGGTGCTCGAAGCCGCATATGCAAATCGGTCCTCGATTCTGGACATCTCACACGACATTAATTTCAATCAATCTGCCCAAGTTGGCCGAGCTTCTGTTCGTTTTCGGGACTAATGAAAGAGACACGCATATGGGTCCGGCTCGGCGGCAAAGCCCGTGTGCAGATTCACACACCATATGGGAGCGAGTGAATGGAAAGATGCCTGTACCAATCGCGGGCCCAAACTTACAAAGGCAGCCGGCAGCTCGCTCCTCTGATTACCTATCCCCCTCGTCGCATGAAAGCGAAGGTCACTTCTCTGCATAACGACTCCTTTGTGCCGTTGCATCTCCACGTCTCCAGTCGCATATGTTGAGGTGTGCAGGCAGAGGGGGGACCAGCTCTCAGCTTTCAGTTGGACACCCACCTCTCCCCGAATCCGTGTTTTGGGCTCATCTTCCAAGGAGGGCTAAAGGCTCATAAAATACATAAAGGAGAAAACTCAACCGATTGCTGTTCAGTAAGATGACATGTAATCTGTATCTCACTCTTGGACTCATAAAGGAACACGTGCACCCTTGAAAAATCCAAAAAAAAAAAACAGTTAGCAAAACCATTATGAATAAGAATAATATCCTTTAGAATAAGTAAGGATAAGAACAAACATCCTTCCATTTTTCATGACTGCTTGTCCTGTACAGAGCTGTACTGAATAATTAGAGTAGTAATAATAATAATAATAATAAGAAGAAGAAGAATATACTCTTATTGTGTGGATTAGCCAACACTAGTCAGCGAATCAAAAGCCACAGGCAGCTGCCCTCCTGAATACA
The DNA here is from genome assembly GCA_026781145.1 of Hippopotamyrus pictus. Lineage (NCBI taxonomy): Eukaryota > Metazoa > Chordata > Actinopteri > Osteoglossiformes > Mormyridae > Hippopotamyrus > Hippopotamyrus pictus. The sequence continues at coordinate 8,596,232 of JAODLC010000015.1, forward strand.
GTCAGCTGGTTCACCAGAGCAGTTCCAGATCCAGGCCTGTCTTGGCCAGGAGCAGCCGTCCTACCGCCAGCCACCGTCAGGGTGCAAGTGCACATCCCCGGCCACCATTCACATACCGGGGCTATGCTCATATGCTCATGGAGACGATGTGCTGTGCAAACCACATGGGCAAGACAACGTCCAACAGCATGAGGCAAATAAAAATGAAAAGACACCACCAAGACCCCTAAATTAATAGCGTCCCCCCTCCCCATTGTGGGTTTAAAAAAAGATGTCAGGATGCTCCATACATTCTCACTGACAGGTTTCAGATACCTGTTGGATGTTACATGGAAAAAGGCAAATTCAATTTACACCATTTTTTCACCCAGAGAATGTAACTTCCCTGTTCATGAGACATGGGACTGCCAGGTTGCTTGAGTCTGGTGATGTCAGAACCATCCCAAGGTGCCTCTTTGCAGAGGAAAGGGTTAAATCACACCACCCGGTGAGTGCAGTGCTCGGGGGGAGAAATTCTCATTTCATTGTGTCACGGCCAAAAGCGACCACTGCCAATGCTCTGGAACCGATTAGGGCGGGATCTCACTTGCAGGAGAAAGCGCATGCTCGTAGCTGCAAGCTAAATGCGACTCAGGGAGGCTTCAAGCTGACGAAAAACATCACAGAGCCTCATCAACATTGCCAGCAGCATGCCGTCCATATGCTTCACCTGTGCCAGGCCACAGTGACTATACCTAGATAGGCATGGCACAACTCCAATGCAGCTGCCAGCATTCGGTAAACATGCCAGTGCGTCACTGCATTCCTTGCATCGTAGCACTGCAAGAAACTGCATTTAAACCTCATCATTTAGCTTTTATATCTCTCCTCTCAAATTTTTAATGAATTATTGCTGTCAGTCTTTAAGTATGATGCCATGAGTCTATCTGTGATGTTATTCTTAGTTTTGATCATTGTTTCTAGAGTAGAAACCCTACATTACACACCGTGGTGTTGCGAGGGTGTATAATTTCCATGGGATTAATACTAAGTCCACTTATTACCATAATGGGACATTCCCAGACTATATGTTTCTGCTTGTGTGTCCCCTTAATTCTGTGTCTGTTCCTTCATTATCCTGAGGTATATCCATTTGTCTATATGCCGCCGCAAAATCACCACCATAGGGGACTGTCCATTAATTTCTATTGGAAAAACCCTAATCCCAACAATGACAACCTTAAGCCCTACCCTGCCCTAACATTAAAGATAAGTAACCAAAAAATACAATGTTTTTAATATTTTGATTGTAGTTACGTTGATGTTTTGATTGCACGCACACACGCACACACACAAACACATACACTAACACACACACACACATGCATGCATGCACACACACACTTGCGCACTGGGTGGGGGGAGGAGAGGCTCTCAGGGGTCTGGAAGAGCCCAGGAGACCACAGGGGGTTGAAGAAACATATGGCTGTGCTTACATCTGACCACCCTTTCTTCAGAGCCCCAAACCACGCTGGAGTGTAGATTTGCTTCAGGTCATTATTGCTCAATGTGTGTCGGGAGTGGGTGGGGGGTGGGGGGGTGGCAATTATGAAGAAAAGACTAGCTGTTAAAACAATAGCACTCATGAAGAAGTCCATATGCACCAAGCCCCTCCCCCCCCCTTTGCACTGTCATTATCGCCCATGAGCCCTGAGACCCTAAAGGTACAGTGCATTCAGTTCCCCACTTCCACTTTTCCATCACAGGAAAACACAGTGCATCGGCATAACCACCACATCCCATAAAGTTCACAGCAGAGTTCATTGTTTTCGCATTGAAGCATTTTGGGACATGAGAAGACCAAGACATCGATATTAAAGTATAAGGTAAAAGGCACTCGTGTGTCAACCACTCTTGAACTGGTCCAAATCATGTGACCTGGATGGAAGGTTGTTTATGGGCATACTTTATTTTTATCTTCATACCTGAGAAATGGAGGCTAGAAAACAAATGCTGCCTGATTTGGGCCAGAACTCAAAAGCGACAGTCCTCCTTCTGAAGACGTGAAGCCGTAAAACCCAAGGCAGAAGGGAGTTAGAAGAAAGAAAGGAATCTGACAAAATCCAAAGGCCAGAGGTGGGTAATTCAGGTCCAAAGAATATAAGTTCAGACTAAGATTTTGTTTCAACCAACCAGTTGAGTATAAAGAGTCACAGTCACAGAGTACTCAACTGGTTGGTTGAAAAAAAATCATGGTCTGGACTTTTACTCTCTGCACCTGAACTACCCACCTCTACCAAGGGCTTATTTTCAAGCTTTTGCTCCCTGAAATACATACCTGAAAGAAAGTCAACAGATTAAATCTAAACATGGAGTTTCGAAATGCTGATTCTGCACTGGTGTTGAAGTCCAATAATTCATTAAAGCAGAGCCCAATCGGAGTGTGAAAATAGCACGTCGCAACGGGGAAATATGTCCGTCAAGTTTGCGGCCTACTGTGAGTGACGGACAATGTGGGAGCTCAGAGCGGGGGGGGCAGTCGGGATGGTGAGGGGGGAGATTGGGTGACTCATGGAAACTTCCCGGGGGGCCTGAATGTAATCACAGCTCCAGAGGAGCGTCAGATGGCAGCCGCCTTCAGGAGGAAGCCCGCAGAGCCGGCCGACATGGGGAGGGTGCCGAAGCTGGCCAGGGGCCGCTCCTACGCCCGCTGGCAATGTGCGCCTACTCTACTTACGGGCGATCCACATTTGTGAAGAAAGGGGTGTATATTCACAAAGAGCCCCCCCCCCCCCGAACGTACGATATACCCAATAACTCATGTGACAAGACAACGGACCAAACGAATCAATTCGCCCATCGGATAAAGTTACCCACTCGCGCCAATACATCACGCGCTAAGTATACACGTCCGCTCGCATGTAAACACAGGCGCGGCGGTCCCTCACGCCTGAGCGCCCATGTTTGTTTGCACATATGCAGCATATGTAGTAATACATTTTTTAAAAGACCTTCTGGATGATTCCGTGTTGGCGTGGCATCCCGATTGTTCTGACCGCAGTGTTATTAGTGTTGGCCGCATCCCCGAATCCGCCTTTAAATGTGGGATATGGTACGAACGAGCTTTTGGAGCGGGAGAAGGAAAAAGTGTGGATGAGCATGGCTGTTTCGGGGGAAAAGTCCCATTATTCAGAGCTGTTCGTCCTGGGAGCTGCTCCAGATAACCCAGTGCTGACGGTAGGTCCCTCCGTCTACTTGACAGGCATGAAGTCCGAGAAAGGACCACCTACCATGAAAAAAAATAATAATAATAGCCCATCGCCGGCGATTTGGGCAGGAAAGAAACTTCCTTTGTGGAGCCAGGAGGCACTGCTCTCCCTGCGCCATCTCCAAATCATTTATCCCTGTGCTTTCTTTTTTTTCCCTGTGTGATCCTGACAGGAAGACCTAAAGCCTTCCTGCAAGGGGAGAGTATGAATCATGCCTCCAGGCGGGGTTCTCGGGGTGGGGGGGGTGGCATTGTGCGGATGTCCACTCCGCGGTGAATGTGGAGCAGGACTGGACCCCCCAAGTGGCCAGCGTGCATCTCTCCACCACAGCCTGACCCCTACTGGAAACGCTCCTGGAAAACGGTCAGCAGGCTAAGAGCCATTTACTACAGTGGTGTTTCCAGTAAGGAACTGGAGCTGACCTTCAGCCCTCCTCATGCAGGAAGGAACCATAAGGAAGGAAGAACCTTTATCCTGGAAAAGATCACCTGTGGTAACAGCTGGATAGTAACCAGGTGATACTAACCTGCTGATATCCAGTGTGACTTTACTTGTAAAAATTAAAGTAATTGTTTTGAATAATTGCTTAATTACTATTTTTTAGAAGTTCTCACCGTTCTCAGAACTTCAGTAGGTAGGAAGTTCAGTGGGTGTTCTAGTGGCCAGGTTAATGTCAGATGGAGAAATTAAGTTTAAATAAAACAAACTCAGCCAAAATCTGAAATATAAAAAATGCCTGCGCCATAAAATATCCTGAATCACGGTGTTATGCTTCCACCAATTGATTTCCTCTGTCCCCAGTTTATGATGATTTAATGGGATGGATCCACGTAAGACTCCGATTCCAAACCAAAAACAAAACTTAAAAATGACTACCCGAAAGCCAAAGGATTAGCCCATACCATCAAGTAGGCCCCCTGAGACATCTTCTAGCACCACACACTAAAGAAGTATTTGCATGCTGAACCTTAGTTTGCAGTACACAGCCAGGTCACATGACATGTGGCCTCCCCCCTCCATTAAGGGACTATCATATGCTGACAAAGAAATCACCAGAAAACACCAGTAGCAGAGCTTTGTGGGTATGTGTGTTTTTTCATGCATGACCCCAAATTCACCCGGCACCCGCACTCTCTAGTGCAGGGGTCTCCAACTCCGGTCCTGGAGAGCTACTATCCAGTCGGTTTTCTATCCTACCTGCCTTCGGATGAGCCACACTAGCCCTCAGGTAAATACCAGGGCCAGGTGTGGCTCATCAGAAGCCAAGTAGGATAGAAAACCGACTGGATAGTAGCTCTCCAGGACCGGAGTTGGAGACCCCATACCTCCCTTAGTGCCAAACCCTTCCTGCAGAACCCGCTCTTGACAGAAGAGGCGCGGCTGAGTTCTTTGGCTACGGTCGCCATGGCACCATCTCTGTGGACAGTAGCCATTGCGTCTCTCCACAGCAAATGGGGGTTGCCTAAAACTTCATTGCCTAGATGAGTATTCCACCCAAAGCAACTCATTCTTTCACACATTTAAACAGTTGGACGGTTTTACTGGAGAAACTCCCATTAGATATCTTGCTGAGCATTATAGCAGTCCAGAACGTCAGGCAGCAAGCTTACAAGCTTTCTGCCTTTTAACACAATGCTACCAAAGCTAGCTTACATTTCTGGTACCCAGAACATAGTTTTACATTACATATACATATAACAAAAAAACTACTGAAATCAAACCAGCTGAGGATTTAACACAAAAAAAGTAGTTGACCAACTTGACCTGAAATATTCACTGCTTCAGGTCAAGCTGCTAAATGTCATTGAGTAAAACAGTGGCTAAATTGTACTTGGCAGCAAACATTTTTAGGAAGTCCTCCCAACACAGTGCTACCATAAACTGCCTTTGTCACCCACTTTTAAACCTCCACTACTGCTTCGAATTAACCTTCAACCAAAGCAAGGAAGACCCACACTCTAGCCCCGGACTTAAGGCCATTTTGTTTTTACTTTTTTGTAAAATGCTTGCACACAGTGCACATGTTACGAGTTTCCTGTACTTTCGCTGTTAATCAGTGACCCATTAATCATTCTGAGTCAGTGTAACGGTATCCCCCGCTGGCAAAAAGTGAACACAATGTGCCTGGTCATCGTCAACGATTTACACCCCTGGTTGGCCTGGAAGGAGAGTCACACGACACGGACCGCAAAAGGACCACCTGTCGTGGTGGAGTGGATGCTTGAGCCATTCTGTAAACTCATTTGTCTTGAGCTCCTCCTACCATCTGTGGTTATAAGTAGAATGTATGTAGCGCCACAATTGCCTCTACAAAATTTCTGAACAATAGGTAAGCTGACCAGTAACCTTGAATAAAAAGAAAACTCATTTGGTTGGTGCACTTTAGCAGCCTGAGGACGTACAGAGCTAATTTTAGCTGCTCACATTCTGGGTTTGCTGCACTGACACTTATGAAATGATGAACTCCTGTCAATTGCCTGATACAGGTGACACCAGGTGCAGCACAACATATGCTGCAGTCCCAGAAGCCAGTTGGGCTTGCAAACAGAGCTGACAGTCAATCATCGTTACCCACAGATGTGTTACAATGTGAAGACAGCTCATAAATTTGGCCCATTAAAGCCTAAGCTGTGGAATTAGTGGATTGAAAAAGTGGCACATGTCAAACGTAAGCGAATACTCCAGACTCCAGGCAAAACAATGTAAAACACACAAACACACACACACACACGCACACACTCACCTGGTGCACTCATAAGGTAGGCAAGTCCATATTCTCATCATCTCTGTGCATTTTATCCATACTGTTCATTACAGGCAACTAATTAAAATGGAAAACAGTTTCCTTTGAAGGAAATTTATATGATCCATCTCCCAGGTCTACATCATGGTCTTCGGCCAAACCTCTATATGTCTCTTCAAACAGTCATCTCCATCCAAATCCCTATCACTCAACCATTCTACCGTCTTCCTTCCACCTCACATGACCACTGAGGACCTCCTCTCTCGAAACACCCCCCATGAAACACTAGCCCTGTTCATTCTCCATTAAGAAGGATGTTGTGTCTCTCCAGCATTGCACCATAATTTACAACATTGCACCATCGGACAACTTTTTCTCTCACAGCTGGTCTGTCTGTGTTTCATGCTGTTTCTGTGATACTGATACCTCGGGTCCCTCGCTGAGTGTCCAGTAAAACTATCACAGAATTAATTAACATTTTTAATTTAATGCTTAATAGTATGTGCCCATGGTATCACAAACCAACCCAATATGCCAGGAGTGGATTACAATCTGTTGGGCTACATCCCTCATTTATAGGCTAACGGTACCTCATCATAGTTAAACTAGAATAACAAACACTTATCCTCACAAACATGTACGATGTAGATAATTCAGACACCTAATTTGTAAGATCATGGAATACTGACACGTTCCATTGAAAAATGTTTGTTGGAATCCTGGGTGGCTGGCATCTTTGATGTTTGGACTCCCACTGTTGTTTCAGGGGGAAAGTCAACAGCAAAGTGTAGAAAGTTGTCAAAAGTGAGTGCAAGCCTGGCATGGAACACGCAGTGGTGCGCAGGCGCACACATCACTCTTGATAGTACACGGGCCAAGCATGTATGAAGGTTCGACGAGTGCCATTATTCCTGCAGTGAAAGGGCTTTGATGTGACACTGGTAATTACGCGAATTCTTCATTGGCGATCATCCCAACAATGGCAGTAAATGCAGCCTCCGTAGCGTGCGCTGCTTGATTGCTCGCGATAATGAGACTGGAGTATGGTTATGGCTGCGTGGAAATATACAGAAGCTCATTTCCCTTCCCTCTGCCCCACCTTGAACCTCCCTAAAATCTGGATCTGGGCTGTCATAATGCTCTCGTGGCATTACTGTGTATCCCCACGTGCCGAAATGTCCACACGGGATCCCGATATCCATTAAACCCCAAACCTAGGACTCTCTGGCGTCACTGAGCCCTTAAAAAGGTTTCCTATGTGTCAAAGCCTGTGATTTGCATGCTACTTGAATTACTGTTGCGAAACATCCTCGTTTTAACACATTGCCAAACTGGAAACCCTTTATCTGCGCATTAGTGTGGATTGTAAGACTACGTGGACACTCAATACCGTCCCGGGATTTCCTTGTTATTCTTTGCTAATCCAATGTAAAAAAAAAATTAAAAAATCAGTGTAGTTTAGTTCCCAGCAGTACATGAAGGCCACCAAGCTCACTGAGAGCTGCTTGACTAAAATACAACTCTTACCCATTGCATCCATAGAGGCTCACACAAAAAATTACAATTTCAGCTACCGGACTGAGTCGTATTAAAACCTTGACTTTATAGTGACACATGCATGACACGCAAAACACAGTAGATGTTGCTTTGCTAGAGTGTGTTTATGTGTCTATATTGTAATGAGGGAGGTTGAGTGAGTGATGAAGACAGAATTACAGTATGAATAGGAACTCTAAATTTGGAATCAGATGGTCCGGTCCTTCTGATGGGCTAACAATGTCCCCATGATGGTTGTGGGGCATCTCCAAAGACCCATGCTGATGTCACAGCTCACTTTACCATCTTCAACTGTGTAGACCAGTGTTTCCCAATCAGGACCTTGGGGACCCACAGACAGTCCATGTTTTGTGGACTGTCTGGCAGGGAGCGTGCTGAGAGCAAAAGTGTGGAACTGGCTGTGGGTCCCCAAGGACTGGATTGGGAAACACTGGGGTAGACAAAAGAGAAGCCTTTTCCATGAAGCCATGAATCCTTGGTTCAGCCTTCTATGTCCTCTGGAGGTGCCGGGGATGCTCATTTCCATGTAGCTGCTGTGACTGGCATAATTTCCTCATGCAGGCTGTTTAGAAGGCCAAGACCACAATCTGCCAGTGTTTACACCCAAACAGGCACGTTCCTCCGTCTCACAGAGCCTTTTCTTCCCGATGCAAACATCCCCCACCCACCAGCCAGCACACAGAGAAACTGTCCAACCAAAATGTCCAACCAGGATGATTTCTATTGGAAAAAGAAAGGCCTCAGTCATCCTCCGTCGCCTCCGTTTGCCCTTATAAGGAACATTGCAGCTGTACCGGAGTTAACACTATCACCATGGTGATCTAAGGAGTTATAGGCCCCTCTGGACGCCCATTGTTCTCGGGGTAATAAATCCCCTCTTCCTCGACTCCTCCGGAACGCGGCGTGCAGATTCCGCTCGCGATTAAACCACAGTTGGTCTGTCCTTGCCCACGGTAATCAGCCCTTGAAAGGCGTCCGAGGGGCCGATGGGCATTTAGGCCCCTTACAGGTGCCTCAGAAGTCCAGCAGGAGGTCACAGTTCCAGGCCCTGCCTAGTGCGGTCGCCGTGCTGTAAATCTCTGCTTACAAGCCAGTCGCGACAGGCTGCCCACCAATACCTAGCAGAGACCAGTTTGTCTGCAAATAAATCTGACAGCCATCGCTTTCTTTGAGGGAAATGAAGTACCAGTTAAAATCGGTTACTGGCGTCACTGGAGGACAGGAAAAGATATAGCTCAGGTGCAAGACAAAATTACAGGAATGGGGACCTTATGTGTGTGACATGGGATAATTCTCCATGTAGACCCAGAGAAAATCCATTTCTTCTAGTCATAATTTATATCACCCATTGATCCGCCTTCCATCTGCATTTCCTGGACAGGGTCACAAGGGGTCTGGGGCTTATCTCAGGCAGCAGAGAGCATGAGACTGGAGTATACCCTGTATCTGATGCCAGTGCATTGCAGGGCACATACACCGTCACGTACCCAATCACATACCATGGGTGATTTAAAGAGACCAATCAGCTCAATTTCATGTTTTTCGACTCTCAGGAGAAAGTGTAATTCCCAAAAGAAACCCGCATGACTCAGGGACAACATGCAAACTGCTAATTCTGTGCCCACACACACAAAGAGACTCGAACTGCCAACCCATCTTTAAAAATCCCCCAATCATGAAAGTAAACAACAATGTATTCAGAAGGTGTTAACGTCTGAGTACCTTTTAACCTTAGAAAAGTACCTCATTTCAGGTATAGGCACATAAACACGGCAATAGGAAAATGCCGTAAATGCAGCGAAAAAAATGCTAAGAGGTGGTTATTGCGGGAAGAGAGGACCACACAATACCCATATGACAGAAGCTATACGTCACCTTATTCATCGCACAATTACTGGGGTATTATGTCCTTTACTCCTCACCGACTGTCACGTTTACCCCTGGCTCTCAGGCTGCATGCTTCCCTTCCTCCCTCACACGCCGCTTCATGCCATCTACAATTTTCCCTCTCTTCAGATCTGCAATATTGCAATTAAAACATTAGAATAATGAAATGTAATTAACAACAAAGCCTGAAAAAAAGGGAGGGAAAGATACGAGCTTTCTTTTCTCCCTTCCCACTGCACTGTAGAGCACTCAAAACTCATTTTGCCGCCCTGCTTCAAAACATAAAACAAATGGGGGGGGTGGGGGGGTAGCATGACGGGCTGGCCGCCGGCAACCACGGTCAGCGGCATCATCAAAGCAGACAAACAAACAAGCGAATGAAGCAAACAAGCAGTGGGTCACTGTTCCACTTGGCCTGAGCGGTGCACCTGTGCCTCCTTCAGCCTCGATTAGCGTTGGCTGAACCCAGTGCAGGTGCGGGGACAACGGCCCCCCGTGAGCCCCTTCTCATCGGACTCGTCAGAGACGTGTGCAGAAGGAGCTGCCCGCCCGGTGCGTGTGCGCAGACTAAAATTTGGCCCGTACCCTGAGGAGTCACCACAGTCAGGTTTCCTCGTTTCATTTCCAAGCAGCTGGTGCTGATCCAAAGCGGCCCATTAGTGACCCGGACTAGCAGACCGGTTCTTCGCCCTGGGCAGCCAGCGATCCATTTCAAAATATGCATGCAGCTTCATTCGATATGCCAGCCCCCCCCCCCCCCCCTTCTCCCGACTCAGCGGGATCCTGGTTTAGTGCGGAAATACCAGGTCCTCCCCGTGCAGGTCCCTCTCGGTATCAAAGAAACGGGCCCATTAGCGAAGCCCGGGTCTGCACCACTCCCTGGAGGGAAAGCCGGTGACAAGAGAAAGGCTTTATAGCTGCTCAGCCTCTGGGATGAAATGTCGCAGGTGAGAGGCAGATAGGGCTGGGAGACCGCAAAGGACACAAGGACGCACGTGACGAAGGAAAAGAAAACTAAATAGGGTGGATCTACTTTTTTTTTTTGCCTCTAGCAAGAGCCGGCCAAGTATATAATATATTACTTTTTTCGCAACTTAGTCTGTGTCCCCTAGTCTGCCTATGCCTGCATCTGCCCCCCGAGTTTAGCATATCTAAAGGGTGTCCGCACTGTCTGAGACACTTACGAGGAAACGTGCAACTTTCTAACATCTGTTCCAACACCACGATTCAAGAGCCAAGATTCAAGAGTCAAGCGATTTAATGCCAGGTGTGCAGTGTCTCCATAATGGAATTCTTAGTTTCTTTACTCATCTTGATGCTGCAGAAAAAAGAAAACAGAAAGCAATAGCACAGTAGATAAGCATATATACCTATACATACCCGCTATAAATAATAAACATATTAAAGAAAATATAAAAGCAGCTATGGCTTAAGTAGCATTATGGTAAAACCATGTGCTGTGGTGTTTTGCTTCAAAAATACTCCCACCCCCCAAATTTTATTGGGAATTACCATCAAAATACCAGCATCACCATCACTGCTATCAAAATACTGTATACCGTGGTATAAAACTTCTTGCTAGCTATTTGTACCACCGGTGAATAGCAGAACAATGGATTTCCAGGACACTGTGTGTCATTCTCGGGTGTCAGGGAGCTGCTGCCAATTTCTGAGACTCCTGGAACTTTCTGGAAAAGGTGAGATGTCTGCATACATACATAAAATATACATAAAAATATAATACATGTGCATGAATATCGACAGGTAATGTGCAGCTTATCAATCCAGTAAAACATCTGAAATATATTCATATGCATATGAACACTGTCGAGAATAACACCAACACCCTACCGGTGTAACCCCCAATGGGACCACAAGGTTCCTCCCTGAAGCTTTCCCAGGTGGTACCGCCCACCTCCCTTAGCATTAATCACAATGGGAAAGTCAGACGTGCAAAGGGTCAGATCCCCCTCCCACGCAGTGTGGAGAGTGTTGTCCTACCAAAGCCGCCGTTGGCAGTCATCCTCATCAGCTGGCCGTGCGGCCAACAGCGGTAAGAGGTGATTTTCTGACAAGAAACATCTTTGTGCAGGACTCCCCTTTAAATTGATGCTCTAAATTGACCCGGCGAACGTCTTGTTTGGAAACTGTCAAAAGTCATTTGAAATTGTTTGGTTTAACATATAAAAAAACAACCAGTCCACAGGCCCGAGTGTCGGCTCAGCTCAGCTGTGGGTCCTCCCTTCACCGAAAGCTCCATCATTTTCATATTCCCCCGGTGTTTTTTTTTTTTTTTTTTTTTTTTTTTTTAACAAGAAGGTCGATTTCAAGAGTCCAGCCATTTCAGCACGTGTTCAGAAAATAACTGTGTTAATACAGGATATTTGGGAAATAGCATAATTAAAAACAGATAAATAGCCCAATTATAAGTTAACCAAGCTGGAGAATGAGCTGTAATGAAAACCATCACATATGAGAAAGACTCTTAAAGTAGGAGATCTGCTCTGAAGCTTTGGTGCTGGAAGTTTGATTTTTCTTATTATTTTTGGTCTTCCCTGCTAACTTGTGTTTTAAAGAGAACGAGCCTACGTGCTCATTAAAACCTCAACTTTTAGGCAGCTGGCACTGAGGATATGAACTCATTAAATAGTGGTTATGAACACAGACTCCTCACCTTAAGGTTGCCGGTTCAAGCCCAGGAGGGGAGGGGGGAAGGTGTTCTGCGTTGCCATTGAGGAGTGTACTTAACCTGAATTGCTCCAGTAAAAATATCCAGCTGTGTAAATGCACAAAATGGTAAATGGCTTTGGATGCATGAGTTAGGCAAGGATACTATAAACCCTGTCTTGTGTGTTATCAGAGTCTTCGTTGAATTGAATTGGATTAGTTTAATCCTCCAGTTTGCCTTCTGCGACATTGGACCAGGATTGTAGTCCATCATCTACCCAATAGGCTGTGTTCACACACATGATGCTGTGTTCGTCTTCATCCCCCTCGTGGCTCACATTTGCTCCGAAGGGTCCCGTCGGGCCGTGCTTGGAAATCCAGGCGGCGCCAAGGAATAATGAAGCACGTAAGCCACTGAAGGCACGTCAGTGCAGCCGCATTAATAAGGCTGGGGGACGGGGCACCCTCAGCCCGAAAGGCCGTGCCGTGGCACACCTCTGCATCCCGAAAGCATCTGCCCCCACCTCCATCTGCGCCAGGCTGGACTTTGCTTCTGCTGCCCAGCTCAAACGGGATCGCGTACCAGATCTAGAACCAGAACCGGCAGAAGAGGAGCCAGTGAACATCAAGCGGTGCCTGATTAGATCAAGTACAATCAGGGGCTCGAGTGTCAAGAAACACCACAGTGTCTGAAAACACAGTGATTCGTCGTAAAGTTTCTGTGGTTCATGATTAGGCGACTTGGGATTGACATCTGTTGTAGAGAATCCCATGATTTTGGCCAGCAGTAAACAAAAAGTGGATGTCCTACACACTCATCACCCAGGGGACTTTCCGGTGACATCGATTCAATGCAGCCCTTGACTCCAAAAGAAAACGATACCATTTTTTCTTTGGAACTAAAAATGTTCAGCTTGTCCCCATGCAGTCCTCTTCTCAGTGTTTACTAAGCTCACCCCAAAAGTATCACCACCATTTTTGAAATACAAGCACGCAAGAATGTCAGTATGTGGCCAAGCAGTGCTCACTAATGAAAGGAATGACACCTCTGAAAGCAGAATTTTGTTTTCAGAACGTCCAATAAACGGTCCCAAATCGTTGTAATGAAACTTGCGTCTAACATCTGGTTTGATTCAGGAAAATGCCCCCAGCACTCCAACACTTTAACACCAGAATCTGGGTTACAGAAAGAAAAAAAAAGTATGAAAGTACATGCAGGCCAATACATTTAAGAGTTTTACTTTGGCAGTGACTAACTTTAACATCTCTTGTGCAGGCCTTTCTGAAAAGGCTCGCTCCATCTCTCCTTACAGGCCGACTCTGCTGATCCTCCCCAACAGTCTACATAAATAGCGGCGGGAATCACAATGGGCAGTTTCCTCACCTGCTGCCTTTCTACACATCCCCCCCCAGACCCACTAATCGACTGCATCGGAGCTCCTTGGATCCATTACCCTCCATAACGGAGCAACGAACCCACATAGGCGCAGGCTACACCAAAGGAGGCGGCAGCCGTCTTTAATGAGAAGCACGTGGGCTGTTTGTCCCATAATAAATGGGCACCATGGATAAACAACAGATTGGGGAGGACAATTAGACCGCCATCTCTAGATTTACAATGAAATCACCGCATCGGAAGATAGTTAATAAGGACTTAGCGTAAATTTAGCTCCCCGCTAACAGCTTCTTATTCTCAAGCTAATCTTTAAAACACTGGACTTTACGCTATTAAATTTGTTGGTCCTTAAAAATAAAGACTCGTAAATTATACATGCCCAAGGCTGTTCACAAGGTGTTTTATATAATGCTATATTTTAAAAGTAATTATGTTGAAGATCCTGATGTTGAAGGTGCATTTCATTCAGTGTTTGGCTTGCTATGCTAGCTTCTGACAACGACTCGATATTTCATGATTTTCTCCATATGCTTGACGTGTTTTTTTGGTATGAACTTGTTTTCTATCCCAGTGAAGACCTTGGTAAGACTGTGTTGCATTTTCCAGCATGGAAACATGAGATGCACACAACACAAAACCGTGTCTGCAGCCCGCCAGTGTTTTTTTACGCATTAGCGAGCAGCTTTGCTGTTGTAATCTTCTCACCGGCATGTCAGGGGGAGTAATCCCTTGGAATTTAACACTTAAGGCACTGACCATAGTTTATGTTCGACTTTAAGATGGGCCTTCTTCACACGGGTCGCTGGGGTCTGGCCAATGACGCATTTGGACAAATGGAGATCTCCAGGCAGGCTAAGGTCGCCACGGAAACCCGAGAGCAGACAAAGCAAGCGTTCACGACCCCAGGCGTATCCACGACGTGTTATCAGAGCAGTATAGTTGCGGTTGACACTGTGGTCTCACACCTCCTGTGAACTGTTGAAGGGTTCAAATCCCACCTCTACACTCAGGGGCGTGGCTAGAAATGCTGGGCCCCCTGACATAATGTTTCCTTGGGCCTCCCCGCTTAATTTTAGGTATAATTTTACATATTTGAGGTCCCCCTTAAAGTGCTTGGCCCCCTGAATCTGCCAGGGTATCCAGACCCCTACTGCGCTCTAGACTCTGTGTGTGGAATTTGCATGATCTCCCTGTCTCACGTAAGTTTTCTCCCACGGTCTACAGATATGATGTTAGGCTAATTAGTGCCTCGAAATAGCTAGTATGTCGCAAGCTTGTGTGTGTGTGTGTGTGTGCGCCCTGCACAGATAGCATGCCTTCCAGGGTGTACCTCTGCCCTGTGCTGCCTGAGAGAGACTCCAGGGCCCTCCCTTGACCCAGACCAGCGTAAACGTTCAGAAGATAGATGGATAGATGAATGGGAGGCGATTGTTTAATGTTTAAAGCTTTAATGAATCGGCGATGAACTCACGAGCACAGCACCGCCGACCCCCTCGCCCTGAGAAAAGGCGACATTAATCACGGAGATGTTACTGTTAGCCGGCGCACTGCGTGCCGAGGTACAGCTGCGAAACCTCAAACAGGGATTACAGTCGGATTTGGCCTTCTGTCTATAAGCTGCCATTTGAAAAAAGACACGAGGGACATCTCCCGGCGGAGCAGGAGTGACAGGATTTATTATTTAAATGGACTTTTGACAGAATGCGGTTAGCAATTAATTTAATGAATGTGGACATGGTAGCAATACTGTATAGCCTATGACATAGCTATATACATAGCTATATATTAACTATATTATCCTTTATTTCCATTATATTCACACCTGTATTTCTACATGCTACATGTAGAGCTTATTCTCAGTTTTGATGAGTTTCCAATTGTCTCATCTTAAGGTTTAGATTAAGGTTTTTTGAGCATTCATGAAATAGTTAACATAAGATTACCCCCATAAAAACATGAAACCTCACAACACAAACTGGAATGGTGTCTTACGTTTCCTCCTGCAGATTCTAGCATCAGTCCCATTGTAGTTGAAGGTGAGTTCTTTATTTTCTTTACCTCTAACAACAACAGAATATTCATAGAAAATGTCCACCGTATTGCACGCGAAGTGAATATAAACATCGCATCTTACGTAAGCTACACTGACGGATCGTTGATGTTCAATTGCCCTATAGCGTAACGGAAAATAAATTATCACACTACTTAACCATTCTGAAACGAGTACAACCACGTGTAAGCCGTAATTTAATTGGCCAATTAGTGACTGCTACACGCCACGTCATTTAAATATATCTATTATGCTTTGCTGTAGTTGAGAATCAAAACATATTTTACACCGAAAATTGAATGATATGTCTAAATAATATTTGTTGGAGAGTTTTAAGTATACTGTAATGTAGTCTTGCTCAAAAACATGGAATAAATTTCAGGTGAAAGCTGTAAACCTTATAGGCTAGTGTGAACTAGAATCAGGTAACCAGAATCATTGTTAGGGATAACATTGTTGTTTGTTGTTATTGGTCTTGTTGTTTGTTGTTGTTGTTCTTGTTGCTGCTATTACTGCTTATGCCTTTGTATATTTGCTGAATTATGGATCAAATTTTACCTTTACATATTCTTGCGCCCATAAAAACATGTTAATGCTCTGGTTTAGGCCCAGTTGTCCTGTCCAGGGTGCCTGCAATGTTTAAAAACTGTCCCAAAAGCTTCAGTCTTAGTGGGATTAGCAGTGGGCTCAGCTGTCACATAACGAGACTTTGGGGTTCTCCGCGAAATTGATTCAACAGCTTGTTCATTTCGCCATTTGGGACTGCTGGCAGGTAAGGCACTTTGGGGCTCCGATCCAATCAAACCCCCAGCAGTCGTTATCGCATTTGCCGTCAGTTTTGTTTACTCTCTTGCTGAGCCCAGGTGATGGGATTTTTAAGGGCCTCTTGTAAATATGTGGTATTAACTTTTCTGGTAATATTATTCATTGTATCATAATGTGCTATCCCCACATAATCTCTTTTAAATCCAGGTTTTTGTTCTTTCTTTCTTTTTGTATATCTATCTATCTATCTATCTATCTATCTATCTATCTATCTATCTATCTATCTATCTATCTATCTATCTATTATCATCATCTACTTTTTTATTTGATTATTCATTTAGTGGGGGGGGGCTGCTTTTCTTACATCACATTTCTTTTGCAGTTTTTGTCTCTCTATAGTCTTGATTTCAGGAAAGTAGTATCTTTTCAGATCATGTCCAGTCTGCGGTGTAATTTTTTTGCAGCTTGGGCTGCTCTCCATACTGGCAGCAGACGTCGACATTCCGTTGTCATCTTTCGCTCTTTGATTGATGTCGACACTCTTATTTTAGCCTCATAATACAGATTATGACCCTGTCGCGTGAGTTTTTCGCCCCATATCTGCTGCTATGCCTTGAAGCGTTCAGGAGGATCGATGTGGAATGTGGTGCTTTTCTAAAAACAATGCGCCCGGTTTGCTGCAACGGCCGCAGCTCAAGCTCCACAGGAAGCTGCTGTCAGGACACTTCAGCGCAAATGAGAAGCAGGGCCCTCCTACTCGCTTGTTCCAGGGGGGCTGGGGGAAACAGTTATGGAGGCAGCCTCGCTCCAGAAAGTCCCAGTCCTACATACACACACCTCAATTCCAGCCTTCCCCCCCAATGGTGTGTGCCACTTGAGTTGACAGAGTGTTCAGGTCTGAGATTTCCCCTCTCTACCCCCACCCCCCATCTCTCTCCATCAGGCCCTGCTCACATTTATGCGCTGACTCTCAAGATTTACATTGCCAGAGGGCCAGTGGACAGGTTTCGTTTATGTTTGCGTTTCAGGTGCTATGACGCCCTGTATGCAAAAATAATTTGACTTGTGTGGACGTGTTACGACACATTTTAGCGGGATTTCTTGTGCAGCCCCGAGAATATCCTCGGAAAGATGGTTTTTGATAAGCTGGTTCTCTAAGACGGAAAAGAAGAAGAGACCTCTGCTGAGAAGAGTCTACAGGAGCACAGATACTGGGCCAGGGAGTGAGTGGTGGTGCATAGCACATTATGTAATATGGTGTGCATGCTCTGGCGTTGGATCTTGTCTTTAGCGCTAGTGGAATTTCCTCTGTCAAACCCATCTTCCTGCACCTGCATGAAATTTGACCACTTTTACCATACATGACAGGGGGGGGGGAGGGAAGCCTGGGTTTTTGCAGTTAATTAATGTATTTTTTTGTGTAATTTTAGATGCTGGAGGTAGTGTTTTGCAAGCAACAAAAGGGGGTTTTGTGGCTGTCTGAATGGCTTCACGACAGCTGGGTTACAGACCAGCTTTTTTATCTGACAAGCCGTGTTGACGGACTCGACAGCCCTGGCATAGCTAGCATACTTTCCCTCTCGTAGGTATTCCTTTGAAAAGATAGCAAGGCCTAATTATCATCAATTGAAGTTTCGCCTGTATGAATTAATGAGCCTCTTTATGTTTGATTGATTGCAAAGGCTACTTCTCACGCGACGTAAACACGACATTTATGAAAGTACCATGCTGCAGGCAAACTTTATTCGAACGCATGTTTACGTCGAGAGGACCGGACTCAAGCCTGCCACCGGCGTCCTGACTGCATTCTCTGCCTCAGCTTTCTCGTATTTCAGCTAAATGGCCCCCACTGGGGCTGAGGAATGTATTGAGTATCATAAATCAAGGCCCTGATAGAACATTGGCGGGTGGACTGCGCCGCCCAGCAGCGAGACGTACAGGAGGGATACTTTAAGGTGAACTTTATCATTCCGATGAGAAGTTCAGACTTTGCAGGAAAAGGAAAGATAAGTTTTAAAAAAAAAAAAAAACGTGAGTTGTGCACTTTCTTTAATGACAGAGCAGCGGATATGAATAATTCAGCCACTTGTGTGACACATTTCCAGCAACTCCTTTGCATTCCTCGCCCACAAATTACTTGGATTGCTCCAGGAGTATACAGATCAATCCAGACCTAATCCTTGCTTTACTGTTGCATGCCTCCTGACTGTGATCGGGCCTTGATTCGTAGTTCCTCCATTAGCACTATGTTTTTGAAGCAATCCCCCCCCCCTGTCCTCCACCACCCACCCCCCACCCCACCCCACCCCACCCACATGAATGATTTTTGTAAGTGCAGAACTGGCTTGTGAGAGATTTCGAGACAAGCAACGGAATGGGAGATACAAAGTATCCATATGAATTTCATTTGTAGCAGTGGTCTAGGGTTTGTGATTAAAAGCACACAGTAAACACCATGCAGAAATCTCACCCTGGAGTCCAAAAATCCCAACAGCAGGTGGGCCCCTGTTCATCGCTGACAATCCGCGGTGTCAGCTACGGAAAGTCCATATCGACCGCATAAACTTCCCACGATGCATTTTTCATTAAAATATCCCCTTCTGTTGTGACTTTGGGTCTGTTTCATGTCTACAGTCAATGTCAGCTGTTCAAGCAAGAAGAATCCTTTGAAAAAATCATTCAGTCCATCAAAATTTATTTGACATTAACAGCAGATTTCTCCGGAGGTCAAACAACAGAAAAGCCAATTTGCCGACATTATGATTTTGTTTGCCTAACCACACCATGTGTAAAGAGCGCCGAATACGTTTGTCCTTATATAAAGCAATCACATACTATGTTTGATTGCAACCAATAGTGGTGGAGGGGGTCACAACCAACATCTGGAGAGCTAAGCAATGAATCGGAGAGTTCTTTTCTCAATGGTGCCATTGCACATTTTTACAGGCCATTCTCCTAGAAATCAATGTGCCCTGTTTTCAGGTAGGGGGGCAACGTGGCAGCCCAAGGACCCACCTTATATTTCAAACATCCATGTTCTTTTTTTTTTTTCAATGACTGTGGCGGAGAGCAGAGAGAACATAAGGTGAAGACTCCACTTTGCTATTCCTGCGATGCATCGCTGAGTAAACTGCAGTCTATTTAACTTCATCAAATCAGTGACAGGAGCCGCTGATAAAAAAAAAAAAAAGAAAATTTTTTCAAAAATATGTAGGACATTAGAGCAGCCAAAACTCTATAGACTCTGCACCGCTATTGAAGCCAGATGTTTACTTAACTGGCCAATTTTGATAAATGGTGTAATGATAACCATTATACATAGGGTAATTTTATATCAGCACAGGCTCACATTGTTTTTTGTTTTACAGCCAAATTAACTCCTTTGTGCCCAGGGCCAGGTCCCTGTTTTTCCATAATTGATCCATGTTCAGCAGCGTTATTAATGTCCATCCAGAATAGCACGTTTTTTAATGCGCGTGATTCCTTATTCTATCCAATCAAAGGCTAAAATATAAATAAGACACTGTGTACCGTAGAGTGCTGGACTAGAGGCCTGCACCAGCAGTTTAGTGGTGACGTGTTGCGATCACTGGCAACAGGCACAGCCGTAATTGAGTGAAAGTGCTTTGCTGTCAGTTCTCTTGCTGCTAAATTGGTGCAAAGTAGTAAAGAACTCAGCCGATGTGTGACTCAGAAGGTCAGGCCTCTGTGCCTGTGATCGGAAGGTCATTGGTTCGAATCTCACGCTTGGCAGAACAATCAAGGTTCCCAGGGGGGGCGTTTAGACGACTAGCCCCGTGCTCTGATTCCAAGCTTTGCTTCCAACTCTGTGTGTGTCTCAAAGCAGAGCAAGATGGAATGTGCAAAAAAAAACTAAAAAATTCTTTGTGCATATGAAGCATTTCATTCCAAATTCAGGAGTAACTCTTCTGGTTTCCTTCCCTATTCAGCTCATGCCCCATGACTTTGCCAGTATTTCAGATGGGGACAAGGGATTCAGGTCAGACGTACTTGATTTCTATCGCAGACACCAGTTTTCTCTTTCTAAAGATCTCGTGTCAAATTTCAGGAAAGGCCTAGAAAGAAAATGCCAGCTGTTTGGAAGGGAGCAACAAAACATGAGGCCAAAGGCACCATCTCCCATCTTACCCAAGTGACACGTCGTCACACAGATTAATTTGCAAGTTTGTATGGTTAAACATTTTAGCTCATAACAAATGAGAAACACGTATACTGTAGGTATGCTTGGTATGTTCAGAATTTTACATATGTGGCTGGTTATTTTTGCGGAAGAAATTCAGATGAAGTGTAATCTAAAATAAAATAAACACCGGCTTCTCCCATGGGATATGATCTGTAACTTTTAGGTTACAGCCCTGGGTAGGTTGGGTTAAGCAGAGGCCTTGTGTGAGAAAACATCTGGGCTGTCAGCCAGAGGCTCTTTTAAAGGACTGAACCATTCTATATTACATTTACCTTAATAATAAAATTTTAAGAGCACATTTTTCATAGTTGTGTGGAGATAAATCATTTCTAATAAGTGATATATTTACATATTTAAAAAAAAAAACATTGCACACAGCATTAACAGTACTGTACTATGGCAATAAACCTTCAGTGGATGAAGTGTACAATCTGCAAGATTTCTGGGCCAGGTGTACAGGAGTTAGGTGGATTGATTGAGCATTATGCAATGACAGATTTATATGAACGCGTCATGACAAATCGATGTTTCCTCTGCGAGAAAAATTACGTTTCAGGCCACAGTATTCAAATAATCTTGGTGAATGGCTGCTTTGCTATTGGTAGACTATGCTTACATCACGAAATTATGGTTATATGTAAAGGTGGGTAACAGAGAGAATGACACTGACACGGAAATGCAAGGGAAGACGGAGGAGATGAACGCCGGCATTTTGTAGCATAGCTCATTTTATTGTTTAAACAGTTTTGCATAGGAAATATGTCCACTTCCAGTAATTGACTGCATCAAGAGCAGCTGCTAGCAGAATAGGCTGGATATAACAGTAACAATCACAATAAGTCAAGCTTTATTTACACTGATTTTTAATCTTGTGGCAATTTTAGCCCCTGCACCAAATGCAGCTTTTAGCCAAGAAAATCTAAAACCATTCAAACAAAATGAAAACTGGAAAAACAGTCTCCCTGTTCCAATAGCTACTCAAAGGACACCTGGGTTTCCTAAACTGCAAAATATAAGAAACAAAGAGTATAAATTCCTCTAAAAATTACATTCAGGTACCTACAAACTGTGCACATACCTGCAGTGTTACTACTGTTACTACGACAGCTTATTATTTTTTTTAATATATTTTTATCAATGTAGCTTTTTCGTTGGTTGCTGTTGTTTCATTTTTAATTCACCAGTTTTATTGTCGTCGTATTCGCAGAAGGTGTAAAAGTGCCACAAGACCCAGAATGGATCAACCCTGCTGTTTAGCTAGCAAGCTTTTTTTTTTTTTTTTTTTTTTTTTTTTAAATGACAACTTGTCACCTACAGTTGTACTAAGTGTAGCACTGACAATCTAAAGAAACACACTGCCCTACCACTTTTAATTCCTCATAGACAAATCAAGAGACAGGGGCCCTTCATCCCAGCTGACGAAAAATTAAATGAAGCACAAACGTTCTGTTGAGGACACATTCCAAACCAAACACAAAAGGAGAACAGACCAGAAAAGAGCTGCCCCTCACATTGTTTGTTTGCTGACAAAATATCTAACAAGAATTTTATTTACAACTGAACTCCACTGAGACTGTGAGCTTGAACAGGCACTGCTTAAATCAATTTCTAAATTTTTTTAATTATTGTTTTTTCTTTTCTTTTTTTTTTTTTTACTTTTTTACTTTTTTTTTTTGGTAAACATTACATATGCTGGTTTTTCGTGACACTCTTGTTTACACACACCTGATGTTAGTTCATGCCACAATCAAAGCCCTCTGGAAAAAAAAAAAAAAAGAAAAAAAATACAGATCATATCGCTTGAAAGTTGCTCTTCAGCTAGTACTAATACATTTGCTAATACCATCTCAGTCCCTGTAGTGTGGTTTTACAGCACATTCAGTAAAAGGTCAGGAATTACACAGCGATTGCATTAGTGTCACTGGTCCTCCTTGCATACGGGGGGGGACAGGGAAGCATTGTGGGCATTGCCCTTTAAGCAGGAGCCTTGGGTTATGCTAAGGGCTGAATTCATAGCACACTTCTGTAATAGGACAGTGTCACTGATGCAATGAAAAGATGCAATGCTGTGAACAAATTTTAATCATGTACACAACAACCACACTGTTTAAAACAATCAGCCCTTTAAAAAAAAAAAAAAAAAAAAAAAGTGCCAGAATTGCGACAAAAAAAAATACAGATTGACCATACAAACCTTTTATCCCCTTGTAACATCATGTTGCAGCAAGAAAGCATAACAAGGAGTGACCATTGCATACAGGAAAACACTGATGTAGGAAAGTCAGGGAAGGTGAAAGGGCAATTTATAGCACTGATCGTATGCAATGTAACCCTAAGCTGACAGTAATATTTCTGTTTCTGTGGCTGCAAAAATGACACCTCCAACATTTATGAAATGTCTCCATAATCAAGTTAATCAACACTAAATACAACAAAAAAGACCTTCATAAAATATAAATTTTCACGATTTACAGTTCTGTAAAGGATAATTTACCTCTACTTTGTAAGTACAGGAATATGAAAATGGATAGTATTTTTAGATTCATAAATTAAGAGAAACTGGAGAGTTGTAACTCAAGTCCAGTTCCCGTTACATGTTTTTTTTTTTCGTTTTATTGTAAAAGGGAAATCACACAAACCTCTTAGCATGTTAACGTCACTACCTTTACAGGACAGGGCATGAAAAAAAACGCTAAGAAATAAACTACAGTGTACAAACTGCTGTCTAGAAGGCAGGCATTTCAATAGAAAGACCCTCAACTGTCCCTCATCCTGCAGCTTCAGAGTCATAACACAACACTCTGCAGAGCTACCCGAGCTGACGATTACCCCAAGGCCTACTGCCACCATTTCTCCTTTATGTACACGTCTCCTTCACTGCGTTGACTTCCTCGAGAATAAAATAAGGCCCGAAACATTCTTGTCATGCCAGGGGAAATGCACTTCAGTGTCGTTCCAGTGGCCAAAGAGCTGCAAAGCACATACGTTTTCTAAAAAAAACAAAACAAAATAAGAAGAAAATGCAGAACAGTGCACATAGAATGGGGTGGCTTGTTTTTTATTATTACTTTTTCAATTTATAGAGATTAGAATAAGTATCTAGGTGAAGCAGGAGACGAAGCCTGACTTGAGCTGTGTGAGTCGGACCCCTGCACGGTTGCTATGGAGATGTGGGGCGGGGCTGGGTCGACACGCACGTTCCTCACATGCATTCTCGCTCGCTCACTCGCTCTCTCTCGCTCATTGGCCGTCCTGGTGACGGAGCTGGTGGATAAATAAGTATAAATGGTATCGTGAGGATGTTGGGGACGACATGAGATTTAGGCTTTAGGCGATAAGGATCTCCGACGGGATGCGACTGAAACCTATAATGCCCCTTGACTCGGTATGCCTGAGATCTGTGGATCGTGGATTAATTAACGGCAAGGTGTTTTCCTGAAGGACACCACGGAGAGAACGACCGCCAATGCACCGCGAAGATGCCTGCGTTTGACCTGCTTCTGACCTCGACACCTCAAGGCAGCTGGCTCCGCCCCCTCTTGCTGAAGTCCGTAGCTTATCTAACTTACACTGAAACGATAACACCTCCATATGGAGGCCTTTCTACAGCAATAAAAAACATCCGGTGCATATTTCCTGGATAGCATTAATGAAAATAAAAGAAGATCAATTCCGATTAGTTTAGCATGCATTGTGGGTCTGTGATTGTAACACGTTATTTTAAGTCACTTAGTTTTTTTAAGGCCTCTGCTTGGGAAATGATTTGCATACAGCTACTTGTGTCGATACAGCGACATCAGCAAACGTTCACTTTAACGTCAACGTCGGAGATGCAGCAGTGACGAAAAGGCCGAATCCAGCGCGGGGATTCACGCTGTGTGCCGTGCGTTCGTGCGTCGGACAGGGAGCAAACGATCAGTCATAAGGGTTAATTATAAGGCCGGCTTGCTCTGCCCTGCCTCTCTTTAACTGTATGGATATTCATTGCGTGATTATTCTTGTTTAGATTTTTTATTTGTGTTTTATTTTTTTTTCCCCCACTTGATTGTCCCACTCAAGTCACGCCTCCTCTCCTTTGAATGTGAGCCTCTTCCAGGAATCGTGCTAGCACCCCAGGTGGGAAGTTTGTAGAAGGAATTGGTTTGTCACAGTAGACAGAGCAGTGACTTTGCAGCCAAAAAAGACTAAGGGTGCATTTCTCACAGATGCACTGTAAAGTTCAAGGAAATAAACCTCCCCCTTCCCCCCCCCCGTCACCCAGAATTAAAAAAAAAAAAAAAATCAAACACGCCTAACCATCTTTCACTACACTAAAAAAACGACCTTGTCACACACTGCATAGAGAGCAGCTCCCACTTTGGTCAATAAAAAAAGGAAAACAACAACAACAGCAACAAAATAAATGTATACAATATTTTCTATCTCAATGCTAGCTTCTAATATTCAACAGAGCTAAAAGCACTACCTACATAGGCAAAACTTGGTATTGCATAATTCTTATAAATCTGAAATCCCCCCCAAAATAGTAATTGGAAGATGAAAATATAAACAAAATAAAACGGCAACGACATCAACAACAAAAACGAAGGGTTATTAGAAAACCCACCAAAAATACTGAAAAATAATGCTGGTTGATTATAAACTTTAAAACGGCAACTATACACAGCCATGATATGCATTATAAATGTGAGATAAAGTAGTAAAATGTAGTTAAAAATCAATGATGTCACAATTTCATCCAGAGTACAAAATATTTTTATCATAAAAATGTTAATTTTTTAAAATGGTAATAAATGCAGCAAAAACAAGTGTAGTGATGTCTCTTCTATATTCAAAGGCAAGGCACGTAACGTGGGCTATATATCTTCGTGCAAATTAAGAGTATTGGAGAGAGTAGTGAAATAAATCTGGGTTGGAAGTGCAGAGGCAAAGAGTCAGCCACACACACTGCAGAACCCTGCGCACGGGGCTGTCGAGATCCGTCAAACGACGCGTTCGCAAACACTGTGCAACTACACTGCACCTTCACAATCACTGTAGTGTTGCACCGAGTGCAGATTTTAGAGGTACACTCCATTCTTCCTGATTTTAACAGCCTGCATTCCCATCATGGTGCTCTGTAAACAGTAGCTTTTTAAGCTTACAGCCGATTGAGTTAATCTTTTTCTTTCCTCTAAAAATATGTAATCATAAGCCATTTATACACTATTTGTGTTTCGCTTAATTATGAATTTCTGATTACGTAATAAATAACTGCTTCCCGGCCTCAATAGAGTATAAGTGCTGTTTCGGTCACGCTCAGTTCTGTTCAGTTACACACTCCCTGTCAAGCATCGTCTGCATTCCCCCATCTATGTTTGTCCCCTAATTTATAATTGAGGATGCAACTTAAAATTGTTTACATTTCTTTTTTTTCTGTTTTCTCAAAAACATTTAACCTCCCTCAATTTAGAGTCTCAGGGCTGACAGACTGCGATAGCTTCCCTTCAGTAAAACATTTAAATTGCACTTGCCTCTTAAGAGAATTTTTTTTGTCTTTTTTTTGTTTTTAATCCTTTTTAAAGGTAATAACCAAGATTAATTTTGCTCCAAAAGGGGGTAATTGGCCTAAACTAATAATTTAGGTTTTCGCATGTTAGTGTACATGCTATCCCTTAACTTATTAGCACTGGATCAACAGAATAACAGGAAAGGTTTTAGTTAACAAATAAACAAACAAAACAACTCAACTGCAGATATTCAAAGAAATACATCTGATTTCGCTATTTGTTCCTATGGAGATGCAGTGATTGGTTCAGCTTATGAGCCTCTGTTAAAGAAGGCAGATGTACCTTGAGAAGAAGCTTGCATTCTGCAATATACCAGCCAGTCTCTGTGTGTTCAGATCTATTCAACCTGCTTGTAAACCAGGACCAGAACTCCCAAAAAAAGAACTGGAAAAATACAAATAGAAACTAGCATGTAATGCAAACATTAAGGCATCTAACGTAGTATTAGTTACGTCACAGTATTTAACTGGGGGGGGTGGGGGGGGCTTCACACAAAGACTGTCTGGCGTGAGCATTGTTACATCATTAAAGAGCTTCAGCCATTGCTCTAGTGTTCGTAGCCAGAGTCCCTTTTGGGACAGTGGAGATTGTATAAGTGCCACTTGCTGCTTCGGGTCGCTCGCTTCCTCCCAGGGCTGACCTCAGTTGCTCGTCTCTGCCTGAAGGAAGGGTTCACCAATGATGTTTATGCTGTAGTTCTGGACATTTGTTGGCAGAATCGGAGTCCCGTTCGACACTTGGAATGGAACTAAGCTCGCCCAGGTACCAGGACTGCTAAAACACAACAGAAGCAAGCAAAGATAATTCGGTTAACAACAGGCCTTTCAGGATGGTGACACTACAATGACATACACTCCTAGACAAAGAAGTCTAAGTAGACAGTGTACCATAAAACTTCCACGTATAGCCCGGCCACCTGTTTGCTTTTGTTGTAAAAAAGCATTCAAGAGCGAGTAGCTAATATTGAAAATGTTCATCTATTCCAAAGTTTTCGCAGGTCAAATTAATGCCAACTACTGCTGGGGAAATTACAGAACAGACTGTAATCTCATTACTAAGCATTTAATGAATTCATTACAAATTAGTTTTGCAACACTTAAACATAAACTTTTTAAAAAATGTATCTACTTTGTTAGCTAATGCTTTATCTACGTCAATGGTCATTATGTAACTGGAGAGATCTGTTTCTTTAAGAAAGGATAGCATAGCTATTGATGGAGCCTGGCTATCAATGGAAGTTTTACAGTACATAAATCAATGAGACATTCAGGAATAACAATGGTCAAGAAGGGTTCTGTTGACTCTTCATAACACCCAGCCAGAATGAATATAACATGCAACGTCTTGGCACTTGATTTACCTCCTCAAAAGGCATTCACTAGAGACACATTGCAAACACTTGATTCAACTCCGCTTTGTCTGCATTGGTTACATGACTGTACCGGGAAAAATGTCTTTGGTAATAAAATCTCAACATGTAAGCAAACAATGTGTTTTTCAAAACCATTAACGCCCATCTCCAGGCACATTTAGCTAAACCTAAATCCTGAAATGAAACATTAAATTGTGGATGGCATTGAGTTTCATGAAAATCAATCACACAACAATCCAAGCCATAGACACTGACACACAAACTAATGTATTATGTCTGCAGAACACAGAAGAAACGCACCCTTACTCCGATGCCTTTAAACAGTCGTTGGCCTTTGAGGACTATGCAGTGCCAAGTGTCATGTGACTACTACAGCCACTTCACCTGTTCATGGAGGCCTGTGCTACCTCCTACATTTCCCATAAGTCTCTGTGACTAGCTGCACTGCATATAAGTGTGGATATGAACAGTGCCGAAAAATAAACCATCTACAGCATTGGGCTGAGGACCAAATTCTTTTATGCACAGAACTTTTACTGGCTTGAGAAACCAGCACATCTGTCAGCACGCATCTGGTTTATTGGGACGAAGGCCTGAGGACTGTCTGCAGCCTTCAACACCACGGGAGACATCTCTGCAGAATCTAACATCGCTTATGATTTGGTTACCCACAAACCACTGCGCCGGGGCACACGGTCAGGCAGGATGGTTTGCCAGAGTTTCTCCCGACTCCTGTTTTTGGAAACTGTGTTTATCCTGCATTTCATTATATGGAATATTAATAATAACAAAAGCGATATCTTTATGGGAAAGGCCTGAATATTTAATCTTGATAAGTAACAGATTTCAGTCTTCATTCTCAGTTATAATAAAAAAAAAAACTGAGGCTCCCAATGTCTTTGATCAGATGCTTCAGCATGGTGATGGGGCTACTTGTGTAAAGTCATATATATTTTTTATTTGTGTAACTTATCTGGACTGGCTTATCTTTGAACAAAACGATAATCTTTTCAAAGCAATCCCAGGCAGCTTCATTTTATTAAGCGCGCTCAACTGCCAACCCTTTTTGTGAAAATAATCCCAGGCTAGATAAAGAATTTCCTGCAAGGAATGCAAGTATCTCCTACCTAACCACAAGCAATCGTGCCCCAAAAAGACCTTGCGTGAAGGGCATTTAAAGTTAGAGCCAGCGGTAACTAATATTGCAGTTGTCAAGCATTCCCCAAAAAAGGGTAGAAAATGTTTTACTAAAGCAGTACGGTTTAGACCCAGCATATAGACCTGTCAAGGGACTGAGGCCACAGCCGAGTGTTTCGCAGTGACTGTACACCTCACCACCTGATCCTCTGAATCATGCCGCTAAATGCTTCCATAGGCCACTGTGCCCCATTGTTTGTTAAATTCAACCA
Source organism: Hippopotamyrus pictus (assembly GCA_026781145.1). NCBI lineage: Eukaryota > Metazoa > Chordata > Actinopteri > Osteoglossiformes > Mormyridae > Hippopotamyrus > Hippopotamyrus pictus. The sequence goes on from JAODLC010000015.1 coordinate 8,625,079, forward strand.
ATGAAAGGTGTGAGTCATGCATCCGTACTGCAATGACTACGTATTCTAGATGGATGGTACATGCCACGGTTCAGGCACTCTGTCACACGGCACAGGCACGTAAACTTAAATCACACCCAAAACACGTGCCAATTGATGACTTTAACACATATTAGTGTTGTGCTTGCAGCTTCCACGGGCTTGCAGTACATCCTTGCTTCTTTAATAGTGAACAAATGCCCGTCACGTCATACACTTGACTGACGTGTTTCAGATTCCCCCCTCCCCCGACGGCGCTGGTCACATGACGGCAGGCCGAGCCGGGGCCCGGGACAAAGGGCCCCAGTGTGGGATGGCACGGCATCTTGATTACTGAATGATGTCAGATGCCCTCAGACGCTTCTGTGCGAGATACGTTCTATTTTCATCAATAACGGACGAGCGGGGCTGTGATGCCCACCGGCCCGATCTGGCATGATAATGGAAGAAACAAACAGCTCCGCGATTGTTAATTGGGGGACATGGCACGTCGCGAACAAAGTGCTGGCTTGATGCAGCTGGGTGCTGGGGGGCCCTTAATAGCACGTATACGTGTTGAATAATTAAGAAGACAAGAACCTCCCCCCACCCCCACCCCATACTAAATACCTGTTTTGCACAATCGTTTCTTTCTGTTTTCAGATTAGGGGGCACGGTCAACATTCCGTCAGCTGGCCCCCGATACAGACAGGCCCGCTTTTGTCTCGGGGGGGGTGGGGTGGGGGGTGGTTGTTTGAAGGGGCAGAAAAAAAAGTGAAAAGAAACTCAACTTTTTTTCTGTCCGTCTCACTTCTTATTTGCAGGTGCAAAGCTTCCATAAGACAAAAAGAGGCTCTTGGGGGCCTGTTTGTTTTTTGTGGGGGGAGGGGGGGGTTAAAGCCAATACATTGAAGAAATAAGCGGGGGACCTCGGATGTAAAACAGTGGCCTTATTCTTTCGGAAGAAGCCCGCAGTGCCGGGTGCACCCACTGGGGGCATAATTACCGGGCTGCTTTCTAGACAAATCGCTTTCTGCGAGTCACAGAAAGACAGGCAGACAGACCCCTCAACAAAAATAACAACCTTTGGAAAGATCACGGGCCGAGCTGCTGGATCACATTTCACTGAATGGGGGAAAATGCCAATTGTTTATTTAGCTGAACTTAGTCCCAAAAGGGTTAAAAACTGAGGATTATGCGTACGAACTATCTGGCATGGCCACTTCCCCCTACCCCTCTCCCACTACGCACACACACAGACACGGCTCCCACCGAACAAACACGCACATACTTCTCTCTCCCGCTCTTTCTGCAGCTCACTCTCCGCGGACTGCCAGAAATCATCTGACAGGAAATGAGAGATTAAGTTTTTCCTACCTTGCTGAACAAAGGCTGTATAGAGGAGGAAATTTTTGCAGCAGGCCAGGCAGGAATCCACAGGCCTGCTCAGATACAGGGCTCTGTGGAGTGTAAAATACTGGGGGTGATGGTTTTGGGGGGGGGGGTGGGGGTTCACTCCTCCCTTATCCTGGCCACTCACACTCCTCTTCAGAGGTTAACCTAAAAGTTGCCCACGCAGGTTTGTGCAAAAGGGAGTTTATTGATCGCTTGGGGTCCATTGTCCCCTTTCTCCTAAGTCCCTAAAGTTCAAGTTCAATCTGCCATTACCTCATGTCTGGTTTCCCCGGGATACCAGACGGCTTGAGACATGACTGCCACAACAGAGAAAACAAACAACTTTCCTCACGCTTCGCCTCCCTTATCAATTCAGACTCAAACGCCCCCTCCCAACTCACCACTCTAACTGCCCCCACAACCTCCTTCCCTTTCCTCCGGCCTGAAACTTTCCATCTGATTCACCCTTGCAGCACTCTACCTAGCACGCGCCGCATACTGTATGCGGCATGGGTAATTTAGGGATTAAATTCCAAATTAAATTATCAAATGGCATCTTAATGGATTGGCGTCCCATTTCCTGCAGAATGTCAGCATGCAAGTCTGGTTGCAATTCAATTTGGGTGCCGGCACAGAAGGAACACGACCCCCATCTTGTCGAGCACGGGCAAAATGTTTAAATGCGTCTCAGAGTGACTTCTACGCCTTTTCATTTATATCACATACAATACAATTATCGCCGTTTCTTTCACTGGACTGAAAATACTGACAAAAAAAAAAACAAAAAAACGATGAGGCACGAATGTAAAGGGGCGCCTCGCTCTGGAACTGTGGGCTGCTGTTTCAGGCCTGCAGGCTGTAATGTACCTCCCCTTATAAACATGTAGATTCTGACTCCGTGTTCCCAGGCAACCATACAAGCCTTTAGCGAGAGCCACAGTAACGACAGGACACACGTTAAGAAGTCTGCAGTATCCCTTCTGGTTTTTTAAAGCTGATATTCACTGCAAATGTAAGCGAAAGGAACATGTGAACATCGGTGTGCCTGTTCAGTGAGGCCTCTTAGTGTTCCTGTCTCTATTAGTAATGTCTGAGCAGACACAGAATAAGCCAAGAGAACTCAGCGCTAAGTTGCTGCTTTGGCACATTTTTGCCCTACCTCCTGTGCTCTGCTAGGAGGCACAAAAAAGGGGTCCTGCTTTTAGGCTTAATATAAAAAAAGAAAAGGGGGGAAGGGCCAGGGACTGCCAAGAGAGACCCCCCCCACCCTCAGAAACCCAACCAGCCTGGCAGCTGTGCCCCCCCCCAACCCCCAGCATAAATGAGCAGCAGGAAAATGCTGACCCAGGAATTTTGCCCATGTTAGACTCCTTGAAAGGAACGGCTAAAGCACTTTACTTTTCCCCCTCCTGCCGTTTTCCGAGGGCAGCAGTAGAGGCTCCTGTCCCTTTAAGGGCGAATGTGGGCCCAAAGGCAGATTCCAAGAGGACGGAGAAGGGGATGGGGTCACGCTAAAGTCCGTGTCGCCTGACGGGCTTCTCCAAAGCATGACCGCTAATGTGCTGTAATCATTTATAAGTGCACCAGAGCCAATAGTAAACAAAACCGGTTTCTGTAAAGCAAAAAAAGCAACACCTATCCATCCATCTTTTAACCACTTATACTGCTCAGGGGTGTGGGGGCCTGCAGCCTATCCCAGGAAGTACAGGACACAGGGCATGGGTATAGCCTGGATGGGATCCTAGTCCATCACAGGGCACACAGACACTTACTCATAAGCTACAGGAAATTTAGTGACATCAGCAAGCCAACCAGCAGTGCTACAAGACTGCAGGAGGAACTCTGATCACCTGAAGGGAACCCACGCGGAACCGCAAGAACACGCGGAGTTTGGGACTGAGTCGCCGTGCTGCCTTTGAAAAGAAGCAGCCTCGCTCTGCTCTATCTGTGTTAGACTGAAAGCAAACCGCATTTATAAAAATCAACCTCCTCATCAGCTTTATCACTTTCAATTTAAACGAGAGTGCTTCAAATACGCAGGCAAGCGATTCACCTGTAGGTTTCACGATCCTGTTTCGAAGCGGTTCCACTGTACCAATGCGAAACCCTTCACAGGAATGAGGGAAAATAATTCCACTTATACTGCTATGTTGCTCTTAAACAACAGAGGTGCAAACTGAATACAAACATCTTAATGGTTTATAAGCCTGCCAAGTCTATTTGTTTTCAATTGGCTGTTAAAACAGGCGCCAGTAATTATTCTTAATTGGAAGCCTGTCTTTTTTTTTCATTGTTTATCCTGCTCAGTGACTGCATTTGGGTCTTCGCAGCTCCAAACAGATTTCGATTCAGATGTTATCTGCCGTCTCCGTCCCCCACCTGCAAATGTGCATCCTCGGTGCTTACATTCACCTTACTTCACGGCCTCTAAAAAACACCAGTTTCCATTCCGGCGGAATCCCAGTTAGCCCTGCCTCCACTTCTCGGTGCTCTGGGCATGTAAATTACAGGGACCCTGTAGGGACAGCGGACGGAACTGTCGCTCACCGCGAGTCAGAAAACAAACAAAAAGACGGAGGAAAAAAACGACGAGAAAAGGCGGCGTGTCGGACTGGAAGCAACGACCTGGTGCTGCTGTTCATGTGGGTCCCACACTGGGCCCTAATTCGCCGAGCACAGAGGGCCTCAAGCAGATGTTTTATGTGTGCTTTACTCTCCCTGTATGCCCGGGCTGGCCGAGGTCTTCCTCTAAGTTTACATTCATCTCGAGTTAAACATAACAATTCCGGCAGGAGCGGGAGGGTTTGGATGCAGCTACGCGGGTTAACCGTTAGCGAGCCGCTACCCATCGGCCAACACAGCCACTCTCCCAGATCCAACCTCCCCCAACCCGTAACGTGGCCTCATTCCAGGGGCCCGGTCAGCCAGCGAGGGCTGTGGCAGGCGATCCTCGGACAGCCAACTGCGTGACAACAGAAGGGGGTGTCCATCGATGACCGGAGAGGCCGGCCTGGCCGCGGCGGGGGGGGGGCAGAACGTGCACGGCGATCAAGCTGCGAATTCTCAAGGCAGCAGGACCAGAGCAGGTATCGCAGTAGACACACTTTCAAATTTCACAGGACCCCTCTGCTCGTCAGATTTTTAAATAACCCTTTGTTTATGCTTTCTGTAAATCCACGAACATGGCATAAATTCAAATGCAACAGAAATAGGAAGTGATGTCAGTGTCACTCCCCTTTAATAAATACCACTATGATTACTCATATCATTAATGATTCTATAGCAAGCGCTCCTTGGAGTTTGTGGCAGTCACCTCACACTGCGAGCCTTGGACCCACCCGTTAAAAACACTGGCACACAGGATTGATGTGCAGTTTACCCAATTTTCTTGTTTTAATTTATAGAAAACAAAATCCTTCAATTTTGCCAGCCTACGGTGATAAATTATACACACAGAACAGCCTGGCAGACTTATTTATATGTTACCATGTTTACATCAAAAGCCACTTTTCAGACTTCAATCGATCCATGTAGGTAACTAAAACACAGCTGTGTTGCATACGTTTCAGGCATAAATTTCACAGCGTCAATGATTATTTTAAACAATAATAACACCAGTTATGTATCTATATATCTGAATGCACAGGTCTGTTCCCTGTAGAGGAATGTACAATTACTCACTTGTCATCAACATTTTCTCCTAATGAGCTCACATGAACCAAACCATTTAAGGTGTGACATTCTTTGACAATCTGTAAACAAAATAGTTTCTTTTCAAAGCAGTGAAAAAATATGTGTTCTGCTAAGCAAATAAATAGATAATACTTACATGGCTACTTACTGGCTACTGCGTAAAACAAACAAAAAAATAAAAAAAACATTAATGCACGTGGTTGAGACACATGGTGTGTACATTTCATATACATCTGATTTGAATAAGTCACGGTGTGTGTTTATTAAAGTGCTTACTGGGGCCAACCAAAGCAAACACAGAGTGATATGGAGAGACGTAGCGGTAGAGATTTTGAAATAATGAAAATATTACCTTTGCCAAGTAATCCCCAAAGTATCCTCACTGGCACTTGGGTAACAATGCCTGCCGTTTTGATTCATGGTCCAGTCACAAATCCTCAGCTGTCAATTGAAACCTAGCAGTCAGATAAGGGTCGGGCACAACTGCACTTTGATTCTTCTTCACAAAAGTAATGCATGCAAACCTATGCTCTTTCTTGTTTTCTTTTCATTTATCAAGGGCTCTATTTTTAACTGCTATCTCTTCATGATCACATACATCACGAGCATTCAGTAACATTAGAATTCCACTGTTAAAAAAAAAAAAAAAAAAGAAAGAAATTAAAAGAAGGATTATTATTCATAGCATGCAATCACATTAGTGCTGTAATCAATAACTGACCTGGAAACAAAAAAGAGATGTTAGTATACAGAGGAGTCATGCTTGGGGTGTATGGGGCGGCCTCTCCGCTGTCTGCCTGTTACAATTCATGCACTCGCCTAGGCCCGGGCATGCGGCATTAAGATCCCCGACCATCGCGCTGTGGCCTGCAGCCTCTGAGCACACACACGCTCCCACATCAATCTCCATGACAGTGTCAGCTTACAGTCGTTCTTCCGCTGCTTTGCCGTCATTCTCTCTCTCTTTCTCTCTCTCCTGCCCTATGACTTTTTTTTTTTGCCGGCAGGAATTTGCGAGGCACAGGACCTTTCTGGGAAATCTCTCGCTGCTATGTCCGCACTCTGCCAATGGGACAGTATCCACGACTCTCGGCCACCTGACTTGGGGACGGACCTGATGGTCTCCTGGTGCAGGTAGACGCGGAACCTGCCTCCCTTCCCTGCAAATGCCATTTCCCATTTCTGTTTGCGACCCACGACAGACAGGCTTCACCTCCCTGTTCTACTGAAAACTTCCCCAGCAATGAAATCCAGATGTAGAGAGACCTACACCTGCTTGGCAAAGAGCAGGGCCCGTCCGATCCTGCATGTCACGCCTTGACAGACGACAGAACTCAGCAGAGGGGAGGGAGATTCCTAGTAAGGTAGGCAGCCCCACAGTTTTCGTGTCGAAACCGTAAAGTCAACAGCGGCCCATCAGAGATCCCGCCGCACCTTTTAATACGGAGGCAGAGTTATGGAGTGCAAGCAGGAGCCCAAAGAAGGGGCCCTTTCCTGACTGCCTGCTAGCTGCAGCCGCCTTCCAGGAGCTAAGGTGCTGAATCTGACACTTAGGTAGCAGAAAACACACAGAATCAGACAAAAAATTAGAAGGTAAAACAGAAAAAAGAAAAACACTTTCCCCGGCTGGCTGTAAATTTCACTTGCCAAAAGGGTTAGCTGAGGTTGCCGACGTTAGTTTGCTGTTATAAAAAATGAAGCTTAAAAGTGAAATACCCCCCAGGAGCCCAAAAGCCCAGCACCTTGCCTCTGTGTCCCCTAGCAGACCCCTGCACTCGGTAGGGGAATCTGACAGCACATCTGTGAGGAATGGTTCCATGAATGCTACACTTACTCTGGGACTATCAATAAACAGCAGCACACGCTTCATCATCCTGAGCTACTCCGAAACCCCCCCCCAACCCCCCCCCCTCCCGGGCACTCCACAGTCTGGAAAAATGCTGCTTGTTCTGGAACACAGATCTGGAATCTGGAGTGGTCGAGTCCCGTTTTTTTTCCCGCAACGGCTCACAGAAGGAACAAAACAAAATAAACCTCCTTTCACCAAGACAGAAGCATGTAAAGCGTAAGTACAGTACTTCATAGCAGTCAGCAATACCTGTAGTGAAGACTGAACCAAACGCCTCTAAACCTGAAACTGACAGACCAATTTCGTATATTTAACTTTTATGTTTGCTCTGACTGGAAGGAACTTATGATGTAATCAGAAGCAGCCTATGATGTCATCAGAAGACGCTTGTGACGTCATTGGTGCTGGACGCATGGAGAGGGCCTCACAAACAGGAGCTGCAGTCTAGTACAGGACAGCAAACAACCTATCGGGGCCCCTCCTGACCCTCACAGCACCTTTAGTCAGGTACATACAGTCCAAAACTAAACTCAGGGGTCCAACTGAAGGCAACAGGTAGGCCCTATGTTTTAAAGGCTGCTCAGAGTGTAATATTCCTGCTGAGCTGAGGAAGGGCACAGAATCCTTAACTCGCACATGGTAACAATAAATAGAGCCACAGGCAGACACCCAGACGCATGCACACACACACACACACACACACACGGCTGAGCTCTCTAAGCAAATGATCTTATAAAATAAATAGTTTGTCCGGCAGAAAGGCTGATTTATTTTATTTGGACTGGCTGTGGGGTGGGAGGAGGCCCCGCTGGTAGCTGGATGTGTGCAGTGGGTGGGGGGGTGGCATGTGGACTCCAGTCTCCCTTGTTTTGACTGAAGCTTCCTCCAGTGGTACAGGGGCCACAAAGTGACCATGTGAGGGGTGACCCCTTGGCCCCTGGGGTCCCGCGAACACGTCAGCCGGGACGGAATGGGAGCGGCGCTGGAGCTCGGGGCCCCGGCTTCCTGCCCTGGGTCCTGGAAGTCTGCACTCCCCCCCCCACCCCCGCCCATTTGGAGAGGGTAGCCGTGAGAACAATGAGCGTTCAGAGACGGGAACGCAGCACGACGTCCTCCGGCTCTGCAGTGACTCAGTGGCAGGCAGTGGGGGCAAAGGGGGGCACGGAACATGGACGGGACGCGGCGCTGTGGCCCCGGATATCCGGCCACGCTGGGGCCGCCACTCGCACACAATGGCCACCTCAGCTGTTGCTCGTTAGCTCTGTTTAGCGCCGGACACACACGTTGTGTCCTCTGACCTCTGTGCTGGCCACTCCCTCAAACTCCCCTTCCCACTAGATCGCCGTGCGTGCTGAAAATGCGCCAGGCGAGCCGATACCAGCACCAGCACCACGAGGCTCTCGATGCCGTGGGATACTAAATAAGCTGGGTTTCTCTACGCACTGTGGCCTACCATCTATCCCAATCTAATCCAGCAAAGCGGAGGTCGACCGTGGGTTGTGCCGATGTTATCCAGCCCGCCCCGGATCACACGTCCTCATGTCACGCCTGCGGCTGCCAGCTCGGCCACCTCCTGGCCCGACCCGCCCAGAGAGTGAAGTCCCCATCCCTGGCTCGCACCTTGCCGCGTTTCCCCGAGATCCGGCCATCTGCGCCCCGTCGCCAGATCAAACCGGCGAAGCGGGCACGCTGGCACGCCTTTTTGACGCGGCCAGGCATTTTTGACGAACAGATGCCGGGAGAAGGTGGATTATCAAACGTATTTGCATAAAGCCGGGCGACATTTAATAAGCGCTCGCGCCGACACGGCCGGGCCCAGCTCAGGATGCTGGAGGCGGCGATGGGGCCAGGCAGCCCCTCGTTCGGGGGCCCAGATGCGGCCCACCTCACACGTGCTGGGATGGGCTTTTATGCTGCTTACATTTCAGGGTGGTGGGGGGGATATGGTTAAGGAGTGGGGCTTTTAAGTGGTTAAGTACCTAAAGGTCAGGGGAGTAACTCCCTGAGCGGAGTCCCACCCGCCACTAGCGCCCAGAGTCCCAGGAGTGAGTGTCTGACGGCACAGAACTGGAAACTGAACGAAACAAACAAATACTACTACTATTGCTGCTACTATTATTGCCATCATTATTATTGTACTATTATTAATAGTAATGATACCTGCTGGGTGCAGTATGTCACAGGCAAACGGCCGTTCTCTGCACCTGTAGGCCAGAAATCTCAGCTTTGCATAAGTTGCTTACAACGGCGTTCGCCAATCCGGTCCTCCAGGACCCATGGTCGATCCATGATTTTGCTCCCTCTGAGCTCCCTGCCAGACAGTCCACAGCAAAAACGTGGACCGGCTGTGGGTCCCCAAGGACTGGGTTGGGAAACACTGGCCCTACTATATCTCTTCACTTCTGCATGCAAATGATGTTTTTCTTTCCCCCCTGAATAACCAGAGCCCCAGAGCACTCCGAGCGCAAAGAGGGTCAATGAACTGGTTCTCGTCGGCCAGGAGCTGCCAGGGAGGACACAGCCTGACGGGCCGGGATGTGTCTTTTAGGCAGAGAGACGTCCATCACTTCGGTGTTTGACCCTGTTCAGCCTGAATGACATAAGGCACCTTTCTCAGAAACGAGGGATCAAGAAAAGTGAAAGGAAGGCGTCCATTAGCATAATGCCTACATCCGGAGTGGGGGGGGCAGGGGCCCAGTTTCATGTTCCCAAGTATTGATACTATACATGAGCCCTGGCTCTTCGTCTTTGTCTCCCTGTGTTCCTGGGGCGCTTCCCCCCCCCCACCCCGGTCCACATTTCAAATGTCACACTTAACTAGAGGAGGTACAACAGAGTCACCCCTCCCAAAAACAGCTACTTGCTACATTGGTAAGGAATGTGGTAAGGATGGGCAAAGAACAGACAATGTATTGGTGCTGACTGGTCACGTCGCCCACAGTTACTGCACGGGGGACAGCAAACCTGCACCACCGGGTATCTCCCCATGGACATTGTGGGTTCTCGAGTCTAATTATGGCATAAGGATTGGGCCTGAGATATAACACTGCACCTCCCTCCCCCCCCAAAACTGTCTCCAAGTCTAGACGGCTTGGGTTTTCCATTTTCCCAGTGGACGCTGAAGCCCCATGCTCCAGGTGATCACGGCCCCCCAGCCCCCAGAGATCATGTACACACTGTGTGTTTGTCCAGCCTGCCCCACCCCTGCGGAGCTGTAACAGAGGTGTCAATGCATCTCGTATCCAGGGAAGACAAAGCTTGTGACAAAAAGCAGGAATGAACCCGTGAGCTTACGTCCCTCAATGGAGCGTCGCGGGTAAGAGTGCTCTGTGACTGGCTGAGAGCCCCCCCACCCATCGCACAAATCACACTTCATACTTCCAGGAAGCCCCCGGCCAATGTAAAAATGATGAATGGAACTTTATTTATTCCTGTCGATTTTATAGCCCTTTTCACTTAGTCAGCGTTGCCGCTACAAAGTGCACTGAATACCTCTCTCCCGGGGGGGCTTCCACCTCCGATCCTGAAGTGTCACCATAAATCAGTCAGGCCTGCCTTTTTTTTACCACCCATAATGCACTGCCACAGTGCGGACGCCCCTTTAACAACAGCGACGGGATTCATCATCAAATGGAGTCCATGGGAAACTAGCTCTGTAACTGAAAGCTTAGACAGCAGGAAGGAAGCGTCTCACTAAAAAGTGTGAGGCTACATTCACAGGGTGGTCGAGGGTGTCCTATTTACTGGAAGAGAGACCGCGAGTGCGGGCGCTATATCGCTGGAAAGGAGTCTCCATATCTCGTGCGCACGATCCCTCACTTTGTCACCTTCTGGGCTGTCCTCTAGAATAGGAGTTCCCAACCTTCGGATGACCGTTTAACTTTACCTTGTGTGACGATCGATCACCGGGACACATTTAATGAGTTTAACCGTTTTTGTTTTTTCACACTTGAACTTGACTCTGGAAAGTCGGGGGTGGAAGCGTGGACTTATCCTTGGAAATTAACCAACCCCATTCAAAACTCACAGCATTCTGTGGTCCAGAAAAATGCTTGCGGGGGGGGGTTTGGAGGCTCCTACTTTAGGGTCACGGCATAGCATGGCTAAGACCAAGCCTGTGGGGGTGTCCAGTTTACCGGGGGCAGCTAGTTGCGTAAGCAGGGCAGGCTTCCACCTCACCGGCACTTTCACATGTGCTGAAACGCACAAAACTATGGAGGATCGGACCTAAGAGGCCACTCCCAAGTTCTTCTGAAGCCTAAAAAAAACCTCCTCCGTTGCACCATCCAGCCGCAGATTTCCGTGACATTCCACCTCTGCCGAACTTCAGAGCAATAAAAAGCAGACTTGTAATTACGTCGCGCAGGAATTGGGTATGCAAGACCGCTAATTATTATTTAGCCGTGTGCAGATGAATTCAATTAGCGCTCGGTGGAAAATGTTGGCCCCCAACCAGGTCTTTGTGCGGGGGAGCCAGCGTTTTCCCAGCCGTGCCGCTCCTGCCCGTATACTTCAGGAAGCAAAACAAACACGTACCACAAACACCCAGCCTGGAGAGGGACTCGCTGGGGCTAGGCGCCCGCACTGCCAGCGGATACATTTACACACATACACACACATGGGTTTGTAATTATATCTTCGTGGGGACTCTCCATTAATTTCTATGGGGAAATCTCTAATCCAAACACGGCAACCGTAACCTCTACCCAGACCTAACCTTAACCATAAGAAACCAAACTAAATACAAGACTTTTGGCATTTTTAGTTTTTTGATTGCATTCACAGATCTTTGTAGGGACCTGAAAAATGTTCCCCACAATGTCAAAATAACAGTTGGTCCCCACAATATAATAGAAACCAAACCCACACAAACACACACCTTTTTTTCTGGCACTATTTTCATCTGCCGGGGAAACGAGTTGCACTTTGCGGTGGAAAGTGTCACTTGTGATTTAAAGGCATCTTAAGAGCGACCTGCATTTTGGCAGGAAGCACAGAGTAAACAGTGAACTGGTGCAGCTTTCATATAAAAAAATAAAAGGAAAAACGTGGATTAACTTAAATGCTAACACTAATGAGTAATGCAATAAAAATTATGTAATTATAATAGATTATATATAGCTGAAAAAGCAGAAAATCAGGGCTACCACAGGTTAACTGAGGAGACAAGTCAAATAAAAATGATTTAAATTACTTTTAGGAGATAACAATAGGTGTATTGACTCTAGACATGCATTATAGATAGGAAAAGGACAAGGAAATTAATATCTGTCCATAAATGTCTGGAGACATTGGAGGAGCTGATGAAGTGAGTATTAGATGTAGTTGTAGAAATACACAACATGCAACCGCACAACCTCCTGTACAACAGGGTGGCTGTAATTCTACCTAGGGATTGTCTACAAAGGCATATCTCGCTAAACTGTTCTGAACCCTAATTAATGCCATGTTGTCTATTATTTCTGATACGCTGGCCCTCCTGTGTGCATGTTACAGCAACACCAGCTTATATAAACGCACACTCTGCTAACTCTGGAACAGACCGTTTGCCATCCATCATTAACAAACGCAAGGGGGGAGAGGGGAGTCATGTGACCACCGCCATAATGGCTTCTGGCTCAACGCACACACATCGCGGGACGGACCCCGATCGCGGGAACAGCGGCTCACATGGCAGACAGGCCCACTTATCACCCCTTGAAAACTACATCACAACAATTACAATGGAGAAAACAACCAAGCAGCGAAGTTTAGCTTTTAAAAAACACAACAGAGAAACCGGTCTGTAACGGGCTTCTGAGTGTCTGCGTGATGTTGCCCTGTTGGGGCATCTTTCTTACCCCTGTCGCACACAGTCAACCCTGAAAGCAACGCCTGGTTAGCATCTGCTATGCCGTCCAGGGGCCAGGGCATGCCATACTCACATCACAGCCCTGTAAGGCGTG
>JAODLC010000015.1:8637968-8657343 GCA_026781145.1 Hippopotamyrus pictus
GGGGGGGCAGGGGAGGGCTGGGTCAGGCGACAGTCCAGCCTGGAACTGAGGTGGGGGGGGCTCACCTGTTGCTGGTGGAGGAAGGCCGGGTCTCTGGAGCTCAGGCCCACAAATCGGTTGGCGGTGGGGGTCCCCGGGGCGGAGTAGGCTACATAAGTAAACAGAGAGTCATGGTTTTTATGCGGTCTCTGCAAACCCCTCCCAACGCCTCAGACTCCGCCCACCTCAGCTTCCAGACAGATTTGTGTTGGAGAGTCCCTGGGGGGGCGGGGGGTGATGTTAGTGATTCATTAAGAACTGCAGCCCATGGGCTGAAGAGGCCCCCCAGCCCTCAATATCTAAGGCGGACGGGCTGGGCTGGGTTCACAGGCCAACGACCTTAAGGCGCCATGATAATGGCAGTTCCGCTGGTTGACTGGATTTAAAAGGAGTCAACACTGGTGACACGTAATGGACACTCATCCTGTTTCCTGTGAATCCTGTGATGCCACCAGGCTGCTACCCTGAAGGAGCCTTTCAACAAACCAGTAAAATATGACTTTCTAACACACAAAGTGTTCTCTTTTGAATAAGTAAAGACTTAACTGTGCTATTTGAATATTTTCCTATATAAAGCCCGGAAATCCTTAATTATGTCTGAGGATCTGAGTCTGATTCCCTAATGGAAATTTGTTTGACAGTTTATAAACAGAGCACATATTTGAAGATCATGCTGCTCGTGTCCTGGGTCAATCTGCACAGGAAAATGCTGTTTGAAGCTCTGCAGAACCAGCATTTAACAGCTCGTAATTACAGCAGAAAAAGGCTTTAGTTTTTTCTTTACGTTGGATCATGCGGATGAAACCAGGGAAAGGGACCAAATTAATTTGGGTGCAATTAAGTGCATTTCCCCATGAACTCCGCTGCGCTTGCAACGTGGCAGCAGCCTCGCTCTCCCCACCACCAGTGTAAAACAGGCCCAACGGTTTCGCATTTAGGGACTTTAAGGGCCGCCCTCTGCACACTAATTACGGTGCTGCGGAGGTACTGTTTAAAATGTGCGGGAGACTTCGGGAGACGGCTGGCTTTTGCCACCGTGCCAAGGCCTCGTAAAAGAGACGGCAGCCGTACATCTGGGCCCTAAACAGCGAGCTAATTTCCAGGGAATTACAGCATTTCCTGCATAATCGGGTGACAAACCTAAGGCCTAAATTACCGTCCGGGAGGCCAATGGGGAGATGGGGTGGTGCTGAGAAACAAAACCAAAATAACACCATTGTGTGTGTGTGGGTGGGTGGGTGTGTGTTAGTGTGTGTGTCTGAGTGTGTGTGGACGTGGCACCCCCCCTCCCCAACCCCACGCTGTGCAGTGAGGGCGGCTCTCACCTTCCGTGGAGGTGGTAATGGGCTTGGTGTCGGGCATGGAGAGGGAGACGGGTCGCACTGCGCCATGGTGTGGGGAGGGTGCCAGCACTGGGGTGAAATGGCCAGGGAGCTTCCCCACACCCTGCCCGCTGCTGTTGGGCTGCAGGACACAAGGAGAGGGTGAGGGGCACGTTCGGCACAAGTGGGATTCCCAGATGGTGTGGGACACGTCTGGCCAGCATGAGCGGGATTCTCGGATGGTGAGGGACGCGTCCGGCCGGCACGAGCGGGATTCCCGGATGGTGAGGGACACGTCCGGCTGGCACGAGCGGGATTCCCGGATGGTGAGGGACACGTCCGGCCGGCAAGAGCGGGATTCTCGGATGATGAGGGACTCATCTGGCCAGCACAAGCGGGATTCCTGGATTCAAACTTGCTACTTAGGAATTCTCCCAGCTCTCATCGGCGGGGGCCGCTCTCTCTTTGCTCCCCAGAAGGTGCAGCTGTGGCATTAAATTAACAGCTCCTACCATTCAGCGGTTTAGGTAAATAGTGGTGGGAGTGACTCCCGGGAGGAGAAAACGTCCCCCCCCCACCCCCAACTAGATCGCAGAGAGTAACCTGGAGAATTGACTTTACGGGGCCCGGGGCCTCAACCACAAATAGGACTTTATGAAAAAGAATGGCGTCCATGGGGTTCCTTAGTGAGGAGAGAATGCTTAATTAGACTGTAATGTGATCTGTGGCAAAGCAGGCAGAAAAACGCTCTGGCACCGGTCCACAAGATTATACCCAGAGTGCTACTGGCCAAACCTCTCCCAACCGCAGTCGGAAATCCCGCACGCAACTCCGTACGCCCCTTCCTCCGAACCCACATTCCCAGGCCGGATTTCTCCTCCGTCGTCCCCTTGTTTACAGACCATAGAAGTAACAGCTAGCGATAAAACAAGAAATACGCATCTGCGTTTCTCCGCCCTCTCAGAAACGCCAGTTCACCCTTAACGTACGAGGATGAATTGGGCCCGGTCACAGCAGGATTTATGCACGCAGGAAACGTATGTAATCTTTTACGACGCAAAAGCACTGCTTCTTACATTATCGGGAGAAGTACGTCTTATCTGGTGATCATTTTTTGAATGTCATGTTAAACATTCCCTTAATCCTACTAAAAAGAAAGAATCTTACAGGATTATACGTTTCAAAATGAACACATTACACATTAGATGATTCTGATTTTTGGTGCGAGAAGGAAATGGCTTAAATCCACCCAAGTATTTCCTTTACAGCTTACCTTCATATCACATCTTAGATTTATATCTACATGGCTGCTTGCCAAGACACTGGAAAGGTGGGTAAGCCATGAATGAAATCATATCTTCAACAGTGTTTAACTAAATTAGACTTACACTTAATGCTTTTCCAGAATTATTAAAAACCGAGCACTGCATCACCAGAGTTGTTTTGACTTATCCTAAGGAAACATTCTGCATTTTCTACGATGCCTTAAATTACTAACTGAGATGGGTCAGATGCTAATTCGCATGTCGCCTTAGGCAAGGGCCGATGAATCCAGATTAGCTAGACGAGACACAGGACAGAGGAAGGAAAAAGGTGAATGTGAACAGAGTTCAAAAACGAACTTTTGTTAACGCAGCAGAAACACCGTTCTCCCAGGACAGGTAGGGCACGAACGCAAAATACGTGTGAAATGATGCACGACTTCCTGTGCACTTTAATTTATAGTGAAAGCCTGCCGGCATGCTGGTTTTTCCATATTGCTCTCATGCTGTTCAGATTGCTCACATATGTACTGCTAACTTGCAGCTTCTTTCTTAGTTGCTGTTTGCTGCGTCCGTGATATTGACGATCTCTATAGCCCGCGATGCCTGCATGGCCCGTACTCCATCGTAACAAACACGCTTAGAAAGAAGCATATTCACATTACATATCGCATTTCAGTTAAGCCCAGATCTAAATGCAAATGAGTGTGGTGACGGAAGAAACCACTAACGGTTTGCTAGTTTGCACGAGGTCAATTATGTACTAATGGGTCTACCTAAATAACTGTAGCTTACCGGGAACCTGTTTCAAGGAAAGCTCCACAGGCTAACTATTTCATTACTGCCAGGACTCCAAAGCTTCCCGCCAAAACACATAATTTCAATGCAGGCAGCAGAGATATTATACATTAGTATGATCTGTCTCACCCGACCTGGCAAGTCAGTTACAACTGAAAGTTGACCCTGTGAATCCAAAACGTTAAAGAGCAATATTTATACTTTGATTAAACTGATGCATTCATGATTATAATTAAACTGCATATTAAAAAAACAAATGCTTCAAGAAACTCATTCTACTGTGCCCAGTAGCACAATATAAGTTTGCTTATTGGTGCTTCGAAAGAAGGATTATGATTTTTGTTCATTGTTTGATGAGACACCGGACAAAACCCAGCATACAAACCCCCACACGTCATCCAGCTGGCTAAAGCAGCTCATTTATTTCGTATAGAGGAAACAGGAATGGAAACACTTTTGCAAATTACAATGTCCAGCACGTCCTCTGGGGTTTAATGCCATTACGGTGAATCTCTTATCCTGAATTATCCGGCTTGTCTGGCACGGTGGCTGAGTCAGCAGTTTTTGTGACGGGAGCATGGCACTGCGACACCAGCAGGCCTCCACGTCCCCTTCAACACTGCAGGCCAATCAGCCAGCTGGCTGACAGATGAGCCACCAATCAACCAGCAAACAGATCACCCAGCAGCCAATCAGCCGGCACATTTACAGCCCAGTTGCCAATCGGCCAGCACAGCTACAGCCCTATAGCCACTCAGATGGCACAGTTACAGCCCAGTAGCCAATCAGATGGCACATTTACAGCTCAGTAGCCAATCAGCTGGCACAGTTACAGCCCAGTGGCTAACCAGCCAGCACACAGATAGCTGAGCGGCCAATCCACATGGATTGCATCATTCTAAAACTGCTGTAGATACAGAGAATATTCAGCAACCCTGTACCTGGTACATGGTCTTGAGTTTGGCGACTCAAAAAACCCCTTGCTCTACTCCTTCATTTAAATGTATCTTACAGCACTTCATGCACCTGGACACCAGTTTCTACGCCAAGCCAACACCACTGCACTGTTCACTGCGACTGATGACGAAAGCCAGTCACCTCACAAAATTAACTTTAAGCACAGTTTTGCTTCACACTGCAATGCGTTTCTCCCAATTTCTCTCAACTGCTTAGGCCGAGCATTACGTTTCTTCATGATGTCAATAGATTCATGTCGCTTTCAGCAAACATGATGACCAGCCCATAAACCCCTACAGATAACCTGATAAGGGAATGTTTAACGCCATTTTGAGTTCGGCAGCCAGAGGGCAAGGCGCATATTAGCTTATTTTCTGAGAATGACCTTTATCACAATCATTCACTCTGTACTTCCTGTCTGCACCTTATATTCTGGACTACCTCAAGTATAATGTTGCACACAAGCATAACTTATATTTATAATTAATTGCATCTGTATGTAACATATTCACATCTGGTTAGGTGCTAGCTGCATTTCAATGACTCTATATTTATACTCAGCACAATGACATTAAAGTTGAATATAACCTAGTCTAACTGGGTGAAAATGCACCAAAACAGGAAACCAGCTACTTAAACTTAGCAGTATGTGTACAGTAGTAATAGCCTAGATGACAGGTTTGAATGGCTGCGGCCTGCCACTCACCTGGCTGCTCTGGGGGCTGGATGGATCATACGGAGGAACGTAGGTCTTCAGAGCATCAGGAGGGTTGAGATGCGGTGGGTAGCGGATGGTGGGGTGGGAGAAGTACGTTGATGGGGCAGGGGGAAGTATTGCCGGAGCAGAGAATTGCAGTGGTGAATGCGGTGGGGGGCTCCTGGTTGAAATCACTGTACCAGAAAAAAATGGGGAGGGGGATGTACAGTGTAACAACAACAACGTCAACAACAGAAGAACAACAGAAGCAGGAATGACAGCCGCTGCTGTCACAGCATACACCTGACATCACTTCTGGCATCAGTACTTGTGAGGACGCCAGCTGGGCGGACCTGACAGCACTGAACCCTGATTGGGCGGAAACCAACTGAAACTGCGGGGGGGATGGGGGCGGGGCATAATCTTGCATCTCACACATGCGCTAATCCGCACACCCATGAATGTCTCCCATAAGCGAAGTCTCTTACCACTGTGTCCCACCCCCGTTAGCCCTGGGTGGTGATGCGGTGGAAAAGTGCTCAGTCTTGGAGAAGAATCCTGCGGGGAGGTGGGGCTAAACAATGGCTTTTCTGGCTTTTTCATGGTGGGGGAGGCCATGTCTGCTGGGGAAGACAAGCACAGAATGTCTGCCGTGAGTCTCGGCCGGGGAACTGCCAAGATTCTCCATGTCTTATGGAGACTGCAGAAATATTCCAGGTAATCAGGAGAAAACGGCAATTTTATTAAACCTTGATATAAAAGGATGAGTGAGTGAATGTGCTTCTTCTTAGGTCTGTGATTTTGAAAATATGCACCCGCGCAGGTTGGCAGTTCAGCCAGGCTGAACACCTGGTTTACAATGAGGTGCGTTGAATCCTCAACAGACTGTACCTGAGCTCTTACTGAACGCAATATAGTCAAGTCCCACCACCCCAAACTGCCTGAACACTCCAAGAGAACCCATTCTCTTTGTCTTCCTTCCTTTGAAGAAGACACAGTTAAGATACTTCTCTTTGCCATGGATAGCTAAGCTAACAGCATATGTACCATGTATAGCTAATATAATGGCATATGTACCATGTAAAGCTAACCTATTGACCTATGTATAAATTATAGTTAAGCTAATGGCATATGTACCAATTATAGCTAAGCTAATGGCATATGTACCATGTATAGCTAAGCTAATGGCATTATACTGTGGGACTGGTCCCCCAGGCAGTCATGTGACCTGTGCCTGTAACGGACTGCAGGATAACCGTACTGCGGTAACCACCACACCTCCCCACAGCAAGTCAGGGAAAAGAGGCCGGGGATCCACATAGTGCCTCACGGGGAAGCCGGAGACTGGCAGGATTTTGTCTAAAAGGCCATGGAGCCTGCAGAGAGACACTGGCACTACAGCTGCGGCACTGAGAGGAGCAGCACAATGCAGGCTGCTAAAGGCTGCTAAGAGGATCCAAATGGAACCACAAGCAGAAGCACGATGGAGTGGCCCGAAGCGAGAGATCTGTCCTGGTCAGCGTCTCATCCAACCCAAAGGAAGAACATGCAAAGGCAAAAAAACAGCACAAAATAAATACATACTGACAAGGTAGCTAATGGCCTAAGTGGAGCAGTACTCCACCAGGAGACAGCAGCCATCTTCTGCTGGCTTTGTGTGAGTAAATGCTCTCAGATGTCGAGTCTCCTATCCCATAATTACAGCCATCATACAGAAAGCCTCTTCAAAACCATCTTACTGAGGCATCTCGTGATGATCATAGATCTTCCTGTGCTAAATGAGCAGAGGCTCACCCTGACGGAGGAAATGTAAATAGTTTCCACCCATGAGAAAACACAAAGGGGATAGAAAGCCTGGAGATATTTTGTACATTTTGTTTGGGTGGAAACGGTGCAGGACCACATGGAAACAAAGCTCGAGAAACAGGGATGACCGGAGTCCATTCATGAATGCTACACATACACAGAACATCACTAACATGATACATCAATAACAAATGATTTTAAACCTTTATTTCTTGCATTAAGTATTGAATTACCTGGGGACCAACAAAACGAACTTCTTATCAAGCTGAACGTACTAGCTATTTTGGAGAAACATCAGTCTGCATGCTTCAATACAGGGAAGGATATTTTAAAACTTCTTAGGAAACAATTCTGGATTTTTTTTTAGTCTCTCCTGTTTAAAGTAATCAGAATCCTATAATATTTACCCAAAAAGATGATCATGCTTGCAAGTGTATTGTACTTTAACTGGCCAACAACTCTTGCTTATTCAGAATGTGTGTGGAAAAGCATTTTTCAAGGTACGCTTACACCGTCGAACCTCCCGACTTTCCTGCTTCAAAATGGGCTCAACTCGAGAAAGGCTGCAGATTTCTGCAAATCGGTGAGCTGGAAAAGCGATATCCCCCTCATTGCAAACAGCTGTTTGTTATCACACCATTTCCCGAGTGAAACCTCCACGACCGTGCCAAAAGGGGAGGACCGGTGGGGAGACAGCGGCTCCTCTTAGCGGAGGGAGAGGTACGCAAGGCTGCAGAAAAATGACAAGTAATTTAAGCTAATTTTATTTTGTCATTCCCGGCTTGGAATAACTGGTAGGCCACTCCCCCTGCATGTAAGGGTGGTACGATCCCTTGCTGCACCCCCAGGATAAAAACGTGCTTTGGGGCCAGCAGACAGCTTCCTGCCTTTGCCTCATATGGTTTTAATATCTTCCCCATTTTCTCACTAATACTTTCTCTCGGAGCACAACGACTTTCTCATGGCCAGTCCCTCCCTCTCCTTGCTGCACCCTTTCTTGCATTACTTCATCGGTTTCATCAGCATGTCAAGCCCACAAAGCAGAGAGTAAAAAAAAAAAAAAATGTAAAAAAAAAAAATTTGCAAAAACCACGAGCGCTCATTAAATAAAGGAGGGATTGGGGGGAGCTGGTGAGGTAAAGCTCCTCTAGAACGTTCTGTACCATTGCTAGGCCTGGGCTACGTTTCATTCCAACGACAAGGACTGACCCGGAAATGTCCGGGCGCACATTCGATTATAAAGCACGGTGTATCAAGCTTGCACAACAGCACATGATAATGAGCCGTGCCTTACACCCACTTCCGCATCAAAGTGGCCCCCGGTACCCCTCCCTCCCCCCCCCACCGCCGCCCTCATTCCCAGCAGCCGGCTGTCACTGCTGACACTCCTGGGATCCGCATCACATGACCCACCAACTGGCTGGCCACCTGTTCATCAGACGACTTCGGCACAGCCTGCTCATCCAGGACAAGTTCAAACAGCCACCGCTGCACCTGCCCGTCTCGCACACCTGTTCCCCCTTCCTCCGGGGCCCGAGAGCCCGGTGCCGTCTATGATCCTCATCCGGCTGCCATAATCGGCAGGAAACGCCCAGAATACAACGCTGCGGCCCACGCCACGCCATTTGCCAGACGCAGGCGCAAACAGGATGCGACGGCTCGCCACAGATCACCGGAACGAACCCAAACGAGCAGGGTCCCATTCTGCAGTTGCCGATTGGTAACTCGTGGTTCTGGAGAGGTGGGACTTGTGACTGCGGCAGCAAGGGCTCACTTGAGCGGGTGTCCGAGCTTGGGCCGGCACTCACGTGTGTTGCTGTGAAGCACGCAGCCACGCGGCAAGAAAGGAGGCAGCAGGTGACACTGAAACGCCAAGGGCCCGAGAGAAGCCCTGACATGAAAATGCAGGACTTCCTCATTCATAATGCGCTCTCACAAGTGCAGGCTTGATTTATATGTCCCACGGTTACAGGTTACAGACAATAACTTGCTTGAAACCGTTTGTACTATTCCCTGGTTCTGCAGAATTTAAAAAAAAAAAAAACAAAAAAACAAAACTAAGTCACTGATACCCAAAAATCACTAAACTTGAAATAAAGTTGCTAAACAGGACCAAACAGGACCAGATACATTTAACTTCAGGCTCGTGAGAACATGTCAGGCAATTATCACACTTACAATCCCATTTAGGAGAGTAAAAATAAACGTGATCAATCTGGAAACACCAACTGCCAAGTAGATTTTCTGGCCTGAAGAACTGCAGGGGCGAGAGGTCTGAGTGACAGGGGCAGTGATGTGCTGTGACGCCCAACATGGCCAAACTTGAAAGAATTCATGTCATTTCTACTCAGAACTGTTTGGGACAAAGGGCATGATACAGGTTTGTCAGCATTGCTGAGCACGGTATCTAAGCGTGGAAAACTGGGAGTATCTTGACAGCTAAACAGAGATACTGTACACAGCTTGGACACCGGGTATACAAAAAACAGGTCACGCTGCCTTCATAGAAGCCTCTTTTCTCATATGAGCTTGGGCATGTCTTTCATAAGAATTGGAGGTAAAAAAAAATACAATAGACAACTGATGACATTTATTTAATGAATTAAGATAAGGGATCTGTGTGTGGGTGTATAACAGCCGGCAGTCCCACACACATACACACACACACACGCACACACACACACACACACACACACACACACACAATGTTCCTGTCATGTTCCTCCTGCAGATGTCTACAAATCATGAAGCAGGCTGTTCCAGCCGCTCCTTAGACACTGCCACTCACAGACACAATCGCTGCACCGTGCACCATGCCTAATGCCCCATTCCCATGCACTGAGTCAGAGGTTGCAGACTGACTTCGGATTGCGTGGCCGAGGAGGAGGCTGTAGAGACACGAAGGTTGAACAGAGGTTGCACTAGAGCAGCGAAAGACTGTCCTCCATAGGCTGGATGCTGACTAGACTCGATGAGGTCGCCCCTTGACGCCTGGCCTCACCTTGCTCCCTCTCGTGCCATGGCCGGCTGACGCTAGCCGGGGAGTTGGGGGACGAGTAGAAGTCCCCGGATGGGCTTGTCTCCATGCTGTCCTCAATGGCGATGGTCTTGGGACGTTTGCTATGGAAAGAAGACACTCAGAGTGAAAAAAGACCCATGGTGAGACCCAGAGAGGACACACAGGCAGGTCATTTACACAGGCTTGATACTGCTGTTTGTCACAGTGGCTGTAATGTAGGAGAGTCCCTAATGGCAAAACTGCGGACAGCTCAGAAACACACAGCATGCCTAACTAACCAGTATATAAACACACTTGATTTCAATCCAAAACTTTCAATTATATATCAGCAGTGTTCAGGTCCAGAAAGTACAAATCCAGGCCGAGGTTTTGTTTCAACCAACCAGTTAAATAGTCTATGTCTGTGACTCTTAATACTCAGCTGGTTGGTTAAAACAATACCTCAGCCTGGATTTGTATTTTCTGGACCTGAACTATCCACCTCTGCTGTAATGGACTGCGTTTGTGAGTAACTTCCCCAGCACTGCATATCAGTCTACAAACAGAAAAATCACACACTGTCACTTACAATGTCACGTAACAGAAAAGAACAGTCACAGAGTATCGAACATATGGAGCCGGGTTGAAGGTTGAAGACTGACCTGCCAGGAGGGGAAGACAACGACCTGTGGAGCCCCACACTGGAATTCAAGTCATGGTAATATGGCTGACTCGGCATATCTGTGATGGAGAAGTTCACAGCAGCTCCCTGGGTAATGGGTGCTGTCGAGGGACAGGGAAAAGAAAGACTCTTATTGGATACGGCGTTCGTGGGCAAATGTGGTTTAGCAAAAAGGAACTGATTTAGCAAAACATGCCTCGCCACTACAAGCCTGATTTACGAAAAACTAGGTACTTGTTTAGCAAATGCTTGCTAACAGCTAAGTTCATGAGTTTAAAAAAATACTTTCTAAAAGTTAAATCCAACCGAAAGATAAGCAACCAAAAAGCTAAGTGGATGGTTTAGACAACACTCACTAAGCACCAGTTATCGCGATATAACCAACAATCGCTAAACACTAAGCAGCAGGTTTAACAAATACTTGTTACATTTTTAATGTCTGGTTTAGCCAACAATCACTAACCACTAAATACTTTGCTTTAGCCAACAGTCACTAAAAGCTAAGTACCTGATTTAGCCAACACTCACTAAATGCTAAGCAGCTGGTTTAGCCAACACTCACTAACCACTAAGTACCTGGGTTTAGCAACACTTACTAAACATAAGTAGCTGATTCACTTTTTCACTATTAAATAGAGTCAGATGATCCAACCTAGAGAGCAAACTAAAGATTTAACCAGTACTTCTGTGTAAATTGGCACCGGTGCCAAAAAACCAACACAAAAAGATTTAATGAGAATCAGTCACTCTGAACATAATTTGCTTGGAGGCAAACCTTCCCCTGAATAAAGACAGCTTTTATGAGGGATCGCTGGAACCCAAAACCACAGGCCACAGTGTACGCAAGCATACAGCCTGTGTGTGGGAGCAAGCCAAGCTCTTCTTGCCAAATATGCCAAACAGGGACGCTGCCAGCCTGACACCACACGTCCGGTCACTTCCTAATGGCACACACAGCTACTTTGGATAATCCGCATGATAATGATCAGTAGTTCCTTTTTGGGTCCCAGTATCACCGTGCTAATCAGACCACATTTCATGAGAAGGACTTACGATGAATAAAGTTACGCAACAAGGGACAAAGCTAGCCGTAGCTTTTGGTTCATTCCTTTAATACTTAATGATGTGCAAGTATGAACTGAGTAATTCTCCATTATAGTGATAAAAATAGCTCAACTGAGTCACAGAAGTAGTTATGTAATTTTATGTGGACTAGTTTTTATTGTTATGGTTAGCTAGTTTAAGCGTTCAAACTTTCAATCAATGCTCTTTTCATATTTAAGTATTTTTTTGTCTGACAGAAAAATCAACACGACTAATATACCTCAAACGGGCGAAGTGAGATCCGGTAACACGATAACGTAAACCAAAGCCACTTCTGATAAAGCCTTGATTTTGTTTTGTCAAAGCAGCATCAATCTCAACTGACACTGCCAAGAAAAGTATAGGCCTTTGCTGGTAAGGAGATGGAGCGATATGCACGTTTTCATAATGATCCCAGCCTTTATTGCGTATTGTATTACGCATTATACAAATGCGGAGGCCAGCCGAAGCATCGTTAGTGCCCGTTTCCCTCCAACAATAATAAAGAAAAGCTCTAGGCATTCGCCAAAGATGAAAAAAAAAACAGTCGAGCAGAATATGAGTGAGCAAAGGGGGTAAACAACGTGTTCAGGAAGTGCTTAGTTGCCTTGACTTGTTCAAGAGAAACAGCAAGGAACATCTCTCCAAGAGTACCTAACAGCTGCTGAAACGCTCTCATTTCTGCTTAATAATCTAGCGCCAGTCCCTCGGAACCCCCGCTCCTGGTCTCCAGGGCGTCTCTTTCCCTGGCTTCTCAGCACAGGATACTGTTTCAGAAGGGGATGGCAGGCAGGAGGCCCTGCTGTACAGGCAACTATTCTAAAGCACTTGTTTGGCTCCCAGAGCTCTTGAAGTCATTAGGACCCGTGAGAGGCAGCGGTTTGGACCCGATGAGTGAGCTGTCTGAGGTTCTCCAGCTGCCTGGCACTACCCACAGTTGGAGCACATTCCTCTGCCATTACTGGCCCCCAGGGGCATTTATAAGAGCCACGGGGGAGGACATATAAACAAACAGTGGTTCAAAACCGTTGTATTTACATCCTGAAGATGACACCTTGCTCATCTAGTTTGAAAGGCCCAGCACAGTGCCTTTGCTATGGGGGAAAGGGCCTGCAAGATGTTGTTTTTTTTTTTTCTTCCTTGGGCTTGGCGGACAGAACTAATGGCAGAAAAAACATGAGGTGAAGTGGACCAGCTGGCTGTACTGATACTCATGTGAAGCACCAAAAGTGCGGTCTGCAAACAAGAGTTCTAAAACAATTATCAAAAGACTCCGAATTCTAACCACATGAGGGAGAGCACTCCTCCAATGGGTGATGGATGCCATCAATGAAGACATCAAGGCCAGTTGCAGGACTTTTCCTCTGTCTTTGAGAAATGGGGCTTGAAGGTGACTGGACCCGACATGTAGAGCATTACAGTCTCGAGGCGTTACAGCCAAACTCCCGTTGACAAAGGCCACGCTGCCAAGCCAACTGTGATCTCCCCCCGAACGAGGAGTTGGCCGGTCATGTCTTGCTAACAGGGGTGACTGAGCCAAGGCGCCCACTGCCCTCAGCCTCCTCCCGTCGGTGTCCCAAACGTGACGGTGACACACTTACTTCTGGAAACTCGCACCAGCTCCGAAACGCTGAAGACGCCCGACTTAATGAAACTGTCCTCCAGGTACCCTGCAGGAGTAGAACAAAGAGAAAATGGCATCAAGGACATACCAACCAAAAGCTGTGTTGAGTTTAGCGCTTCAATCGGGAGGAGCAGATCGCGACGACTAAGTGTGATGATTGCATGGTTTCTCAAGGAGAGAGATGGAATTTCAGCACACGCATCACCAGCTGCCAAGAGGACAAACCATAAAGCCAAGACACAGTGAAATACCACTCTCACTGCTCGCTTACATGCTGGGAATGTCTGCTGCAAACGCAGGTGCATGTTCTTTGTTTTACTCTTTGCTGGAGGGATCTTACTATGCCAGGGTGAGGTAAACCTCTAAACCGCTATTAGCATATAATACACTGAAAATAGAGGTAGAGATGGGGTATAGATGGGACACTGCATGTAGCGTAAGGATTGAATAAAAAATTCCTACCCAAACTTAGACTCTAAAGATTTGATGAAGTGATGATACATCAGTCCCTACAGGCTCAGAGTTCAAATCCTGAGCGTGACAGAACAGAGCAGCATGCTCGATATAAATGGTTTTCTTTAAAAGGAAGGTCACCCACTCAGCAGAGATTTCCTTGGGTTGTAATGTTGGCCCGTCCCACAATGGGATGCCTGTGGGCAACTCATAACGCTCCCTCCGACTGCTCTCTGCTGCGGGTGGTCTCTCCCTCAGCAAAGACCAGAGGACCATGAGGTGGGCCGCCACGGCAAGCTGGGAGGCTAGCACATACCCACAATGCCCTTTGGCGCGCCAAAGAGCCGGGAGCCTCTCCAAGCCTCTGAATCACACCGGCCTGCTGTCATATTTCACTTGGCTGGGGCGTTCCCTGGCTTAATTACTCTCCCACTATTTTCATTCTTAATGCATAACACACCAGCACTGGCACTAAGGAGAAATACCATTCGGTGGAGGAGCACAATGAGGCGTCAAATCATTTGTAGCTATAACAGGGCTGCATGACCGACAGGAAAGTTAATAGTAGCCCTTGTGCGACAGAGCCCTTGTCTGATCTGCAGGGATGAAGGTTCAAAAAATTGTGTGCGTTTGGCTGAGCACCACTTTGGACCCAAATTTATGTTCTCTCTCCCTTAAGAATGAATCCAAGTTCTTTACAGTCCTCATACAGTGTGGCTGTCCTGTCCAATGCCTCACTGACACTGCAGAGTGAGACAGAAAAAGTACAGGCAGTGTGCAATACAGACCTGCATTTCATTTCAGGAGAAACGCAAAAGTATAAGTGTAATGTATATTTCACTACGATGGAAATTTGACCTAATGAAACTCTTGGAGCATTTATTTTCAAACGGGCTGCAATAAGGAGGTTTCTGGCAATTCATTTCACTCATCACTATGATAATAGTTACATTGTTGCCATTGCATTTGAATGACTCACAAAATGTCACCTCTTCAAGTAATTGGCAGCAAGACTAGGGAACTATGGTCTCAGTTGTTCTAGAGGATACATGTTCCTTATTCCTAAAAGTCTCCAGATGTCCTCTACTTTAGGTGTTGCTCGTCTATAACCAAAACTGCAGCACTAAACTAGCTGTATTTTGACCCTTCTGGACAAATCTGCAATTCAGCAGGCTGCAGACTAATCCCATCAAGGCCTAACTCCCCAGTCCCTCAAGCCTGGTCCACTTCCAGCACCACTGAAGGTCACCTTTTAGCTCCAGTACCATGCCTACTTTTACTAACACACAATATGTCCACTCCAGCTACCACAGAGGGGATGGCTTACCCTACCTACAATCCATATCCTACCAACAATTCCTAGCCTGCCCGCAATTCCACCATCTATGCTCCGACTAGATGATCCAAGCCTGCACTAAGGTTTGTAGGATGCCCTCATCTCACATGACCACGTTCCCGCCTTTCCACCACATCCCTGGTCTGCTTGTGATATTTCACACTGGGTGGTTTTGCACTGGTTTGGCCCCCATTTTGAGCGGAAAGGAGTACCCCGCCTTGCTCCGTGGGGACTAGTGGTTCCGTAGAAATCAGAACTGGGAAGGCAGGAGCAACTTGATTCCCTATGATCCGCATATCTGGGCCATCATACACAGTACCACACGGCGCCAGGGATGGATGAAACACGGCAAGGGCGAAGCAGCAAGAGGCACAAACGTCGGACGTGAAAGAACACATCTGGATTTTGGCCAAATCACTTGGAAGGGGGGGATGTTTTATTTTAACAAAAACAAAAGCAGTCCATCATGAGATATTATCTATGCACCATCTCCAAATGGCCAGAAGAAAGAGGTGGGCTCCATATTCAATGTGGTCAGCCCACCCCCGACAGCCTGCCCGGCAGAACACAACGTATCCCAGTGGAGCCGCGAGCTCACAGTTAGCTAAGAAAGACCGTCGTGACATGCGGCCATTACCAAAGTAATACATTTGGGTCTCTGTTGTGTATCGCACACTTAACAACACAATCAAGAATGAGCACCATCTGCCAAGTGTATCTGATGACAACTGAGACACAAAAGAGGGCTCGGCTCTGCAGGACGAGGGGCCTTTCCGGCCGTCTGCATGACACACAAATACTCTCGCTCCTCAAATTTCTCAGGGTGTGTGTGTGTGTGTGTGTGTGTGTGCATGTTGCACGAGTGCATAGTTATGTGCTATCTGTCTCAGGAAAAAAATCTGAAATGAAGATACGACTCCTTAAATAAACATTGCTGCGATGCTCCACAGACGTTTGATCTGTTTTAAAACCTCCAGCACCAGCATGTTTTGTCATCAATTTTCAGCTCTTGTCTATTTTTGAGATTTTTCGGTTCAAGGGTCGATGAGAGGTCCCAAAAAAGACGGGAACGCAAACATGTGTGAGTGCTCTCCTCTGGCTGCGCATGTATATGTGCGCCTGGGTGTGTTTGTGTACGTTTGTACATGTTTTCTTAACTCTGCAAACCCTGGAGGGACCCACATTTTTCCCACAAGCTAAAATGCCACATTTTAAAATTAGTCTTAGCTTACTTAAAACAAATATCTTACTTTCATATGGTGAAAGTTTTGGTGCAGGGGGAATTAGGGACTAACTAAAATCTTACCAAGATGATTTAATGTGTATGTGTGTGCATGTTTGTGTGTACGTGTGTGTGTGCTTATGAGTGGGGGCTCACCTGGAGGGTTCTTTCCTGGCTCATTGTTACTGGGACTTCCTGACTGCTGTGAGTCTGCAGAGAACACAAGGAGAAAAAAACAGAGGGAAGAGGCATGTTAGAGGAAAGCACAAAGTTTTCCTGGATTCCAGTTTCTGTCGGACTGGGTGTAGAACATCACAGGTACAGTTAGATCACCATCAGGAAAAGGGTCTGACTCTGTTCTATCTCAAAAATGTGTCAAAGTGGCACAAAGAGACGTGATTTTCAGCGCTGCCCTGCAAAGTCTGCAGGGCTAATTTACAGCTCTGGGTTTTTCAATTCAAGGTGCTCCCAGTGTGACTGAATCACGCACCAGAAGTGCAATAACGGCTGGCTTTCCTGCTGCCGTTTTGCTCGCTTCGTGGAATGGCTGCGGCATGATCCAAACACGGCCCAGATGTGCATAAAAACACCATTTCAGAGGGGCGGAGTGAAGCGCTCTTTCCACAGATGGCCGGTTTTGGGGTAGGGTGGGGGGGGTCACTGACCAAGGATGCTTGCTGACCCCAGAGGCTTCGATGGCCATGATTTCACTGCACGTTCCTAGCTGCGCACGGCACTTCTACAGATGCCCCAAAAACAAAAGGAATCTGGCCTGGTTCTGGGTGACGTAGCCTTACGACACCTTTGGGAGGCTAATCTTGCTCGGTGTGTGCCCAGTCCTCCCGCCTGCCCCCAGGGCAATATCCTGCTCTACTGGGCTGCCCTACTCAGTACTTAAGGTGAAAGCGCTCAGCAAGCGCCGGAGGGACACAAGCATAAAGCGTCTGGGCCGTATACAAGACAGGCAGCGGTGTGATTTACCGCTCTGTGTACGGTGACTCGCTCACGTACGTGTGTCAGCTGGACGCAGCTTTTCAAATGAGAAGCGTCAGCTTGAAGCGACTGCGTCTTTAACGTGAGAACCTAAGGGAAACAGCTGGGAGGTGAACTCACATACCCTGGTGCTTATTTCTGTTCCCTCGTCCTCCTTACAAAGCACTGTTTCGGAGGTACAGGGGGGGAAAAAAACATGGTGGGGCTTATTTTTTTTCCCTAAAACCCGACCATTAAAGAGCAATGCAAAAACGGAATGTTCTTCTCTCAGTATCAGCTGTAAAGGAGGGGGAGTTGAGGCGGGGCACACCATACGTTAAGCGAGTGGAAAAATCCCCCCCCCCAAGTTAACCCTTGCACGGCTCCTCACAGCAGTCTAGCCTCAAGGAGCTTCTGCAAGGATTCGGAGCTGCCTAGGACTGCAGCCCGGATATCAGACCTGCCCTAAGCACCACATCACCCTCCGTCACTATCTCACATATCCTACGATTCCCACATTTACTGCAAGTCAGGACTAAGTTCTTCCCTACGTTGCTCAGGGGTACAACGGCCCGACTACCCGGTGCTCTGCCTGCCGCTTTCTTCATTTCCACATTTGGACCGGTCCTTCACCCACGACATAAATGCCCGAAAGTTTTCCAGCAATCGGCCGTCTCTGTGGCCCAAGTCAGAGCCGACAAGATAAACAGAAGCGGGAACAGCCGCTGGCGTCGCGATGACACAGACCTGCCACTGCAGCCACGGGGAAGTTTTAGTAGACGTCAGGCAGTGAGGTTTGCTTTTACAAAACACTGCGAACAAATTCCAAAGAACGGGGTGTCATTAGGAAAATAACAATGAAGCTAATAATAATGATTTGAGAGAGACAATAACATAGAGCAGTGTTTCCCAATCCAGACCTCGGGGACTCACAGTCGGTCTATATTTTTGCTCCCTCCCAGCTCCCGGTAAACTGTCTGTGGGTCCTCGAGGACTGGATTTGGAAACACTGAGATAGAGAGAGTCAAGGTATCCATTAGAAGCAGCTATTCACCAGAGGACGATTACCAAGAGACAGTGAGCGCCCCCAATGGCATGCTGAGAGGCCAGGGGCCCACCGGGGAACTTCCTTTTCTTAGAAGGGTACATACAGACCAAACCAAAGTAAAAAATAAAAACACCAGAAGCACTCCGGACAAAGGCCATGTGGTGTGGCGGAGAAGCCCCGGAAAATGAGAATATCACCACTCCCATTTTATCATCATACCATCGTCTGCATTATATTTTTGTTTGCTCTATGTGTATTTTTTAGGGTCAAAGTGCGCAGCGCGCCTCAAAAAAATAACCGTCTCATTTTTACCAAATGAGGGCATGTGGTTTTCCCCCCGCCGAAAGAGCAGAAGGAATGACAAACACGGCTTCCCGTTTCTGGATAATTCCAATTCATTTTTCCGAGTAACAGCATTGGAGCATTAGCACCTCTGTTTCCTGGAAACCACAGTTTGACTGTCGGGAGCGGGGGGGCGAGCAGGAGCACGGTTATCTACCCAGATGTCAGTTGGTGTGGGGGGCACATAGTGACACAGTCCAGCCCCCATTTACACATTAGCGGCGCAGGCAGAAACAGACGCAGCTCGCATGTCAGCCTTTTCCCTGAACACCAGAGGGCCAGAACAATTCTCGCAGGGCCAAATGCATTGTGGGATATGTCCAAGCACATGTGCACACACAGCTGAAGCGGACTTGCTCCTGGTACTAGGAGTCTCAAGCTCACAGCTAGGTGGCGTAGGGAGGATGTGGGACCCATACACACGGAGTCAGCCGCTCATCTTTCTGAGGTGATTTAATGCAAACCATGATGGCTACTGAGGGCCCACTTTCCTAAAGACCTTGTTTACAGCCATGTTTCTACTGTAGGGGGAAAAGGGGGCTTCTGGGAGGCTGGAATGGTGAGGGCAGGGTTCAGAGCCGCACTGTGCAGGTGCGCTTTGCAGGCTCGCTAAGCAGCCGGTGCCCTCACCCACTGCTTCACTGGCAGCACAGGGGGCACCGGGGGGGCTGTGTCTCCTAGCAGCTGGCAAGCAGCCCGGGTAAAATGAGGCTGGCAGACAGAGGGCTGGTTGT
>JAODLC010000015.1:8665629-8688948 GCA_026781145.1 Hippopotamyrus pictus
GGGGGGAGCCTCAACTAGGTTGGTGACTCTGTATTTAGCCACCCTGTTCAGTTCGCTGGTGTCCTTAGCGAGCCACGGAGAGACTGGAATGTTCCAGGTCTGTGCGAGAAACTCAACAAAAGGCCAGGGTAAGACGAGACAACTTGAGCAAAAAGAGACAAGGCGACCATTGATGGCTGAAGGCAGTATCGGGGGATCCAATGCTGTACCCGACCATGACTCTCTCCACCAGCACCGCTGCTGCCTGCCAAAGAGGGAGGAGGGACACGGTCGAGGTGCCGCGGCAGCGCGAGCGGGAATGCTGCCTGACATGCAGCCGGATACGGCTCTGCTGGCCTGTTGCCAACACGTAAGGAGCTGCTCCGTCAAGGCAACCTGTTCTGACTGGTTCTGAGATGGGGGGGGTGGGGGGGCCTGACCATGACATCGGCTTGTCTAGTGGCTGGCAGCAGGCCGGCCAACCCACAGTACCTGGGTGCCTAGCATTTGTTCAGCATTCTCATTTTAATCAAAATACCCGCTTCAGATATGGGCAGTTAATGTGTCAATGAAGCACTTAGCCCTCGATCCCCCCCCCCCCGAAAGGCAAACCCAGTTATGGGAAGGTCTGGAATTCCCCGTCTGCACCCCCTCCTTCTGGGGGTGGGGGGTGCCGTCAGGCTGCCTTGTCTGCGTGGGCCTTTACACTCGCCCCCCCAGCCAGCTTGTGGCTTTTCATCCCCTCAGTCATCCAAGCGTGTCCTTTTCACTTTATCAGCGATGGGGGGGCTGTCAGCTCTGGGGCTCGCCACAGGAAGGGAAATCGCAGCGGCTCAGGGCCGGGCTATTTGCCTCCCCCCCCCTTCCCCTTTCCAGCCGGACTCGCTTTTGAGGCGGCCGGCCCGGATGTGCGCACGGGCCTGCTGGAGCTGCCGGTCCTTTCAGACCCTCAGCGATGGGTCAGGAGTGCGGGTGCTGTTTGCTCTGAAATTCCAGCAAACACCTTCATCCCAGGCTCAGAATCATGTGCTCCACCCCGCCCCGCAGGGGAACAGAAAGAGAGAAGCAACATTCAAATTCCTGATTACCGCCCAGGTATACCACCATCACCCGAGTTCATGATGACAGCCTCTAGCTATTTTCCACAGAAAAAACTCAGAGAAAACTGAGACTGTTTAACGGCCTTCTGTGTTTTTCACATTCATGTCCACATTGCACGTTCAGCTCGTTCACCCAGACTACGAGCACACAGTGTCCCCATGTTCAAGAAGATAACCTATCACTCCCTTCTGTGCTGGGTCATTGTCTTGTTCCGCTGGTCCACAGTGCCATCTGGACTGAAAGCCTCAGGTATGACATGTAATGGTAAAAGTTGTTCATCAGGGGGGTTTAATATTGTATTAAACAATTTAGTTGAGGTCCCATTTTAGCAGAGGCCCCTGTGTTTCAGCCCGGGTGAGCCTGTGCGTTATAGTGCTGCAGTAGCTCACAGGCACAGAAAAGCAACATTTCCAACACAAGAGGATGTAACAAAGAGACGAAGAAAGTATTTACTGAATCTGGCACACGGGCAAAGTAGGAGGAATGACAGCGTTGTGGCAGTAAGTCCACAGCGGCACGTGAGTGGCTCCGGGAGGCCAACACGTCGCGGAAAACGAGTCTGTTTGGCCACTGCCAACCAATCAGGTACAACGTTCACAGGCTGTCGCGACTGCCAGTGTCATAGGAACATGCCGCTCCTGGTAATCATACTCTCTGCAGCAGATTTTACATTCCAGTGAATATAGTCATCATAAAAGCTGGGCTGGCTTTTTTTTCCGGGCGGGAAACCGGAAGGCATATCAAAGAACCCCCCGCAGAACTAAATGGCGTAATCCAGGATCCAGGCAAACTTTGACTCCTATGCCTCCCCCCTCCCACCTCTCGGATGTTCATGCCTAACTCAGGAATTCTCAAAGGAACCTTCTCAAGCACCGCCCAGGAACAGCAAAGTATACCTGGCGTAGGACTAAGACTGCCTGGCCCATTTCCAAACCTTCCTCCTACCCCCACCACTACCACCCAGGGGCCGTGGTGCCCCGAGCCAAGCCACACACGCTTGGCAGCACTCACCTGGAACAGCCAAGGACCACTTCTGTAAACACAAGCCGGTGCGCTAGGCACCAGACACTGATGGGGCTCAAGCCACTAAACACAGAAGGGCCGCAACCACAGGTTGCTATAATACTCTTAAGGTAGGTTTTTTTCACTGACAGAGGAAATGCCATGAACTTTCTGTGCCTGTCTTTCTCACATGGAAGTAGTAGATGCCACATTTCTCTGGCTTGGTCATAGGAACAAGAAAAAAAAGAGCTTTCAGAGGTGGGATGTAGGAGGTGTGGAAAGAACGAAGAATGACATCAGCGTGAAGTCTCACAGTTACATCTCGCTGCTTTGATGACGCATCCAACTGAAGCGACTTACCATATTTATCCAGTTACCACCTGGAAGGCATTCTTGCTGCAGAGCTTCATGTACGACAGTAAGGAACACTTGAACTCGACCTCCACCAGGCCACCTCTGACACCACAAGGTGTCAAGCCAAATAGCCATGACACAGCTTATCCCCAGGTTTAGCCATCAGCCGGCTTCTCCAACGTACAAAGAACACCAAAAAAGTTGAACCCACAGAATGGTTCCCAAACTCTCACCATTGGTGGCTCACTTAGCCTTGGATCACAGGGAAGAGATCTGACACCAAGCTACCTTATCTTGCTGTGCGATGGAACGCCGGGGGGTTGGCGGGCGAGGGCCATATCCGGCCCCAAGTCCCAACCCTCGTAGACACAAAGGTAGGAAATGGCTGGGACCACAGTGCACATTGTGAGCAGGCCGGTAAATAACAACCCACCCGCCAGCTCAATCCTGAAGCTTCACCTCCTGCTCTTTATGCACATTTCAGCAGAGGAAGCCATAAACACAGGGACGGCCCATAAACCCAGTCTCTGGAGGCTTCGGCTGAATACAGACACCAAACAGCCCTGGTACCATGACTGTGAGGCAAGGTGATCCACATAAGCACCGGGTAAGCTGGTGCAAAGAGGCTGCCAGGTCACTATTTCATCTATATCATGAATAGAAGCTGGTCCAGCCAATCATGCTCACGGCTGACACACCTGCTGTAGCCCCATGTGATAGGGCAACCCTGGAGCATCTTTACAGACTCGCTTTGTCATCTGTTGAGTTTGTTTGCCCTGCTGCTCTGTTTGTTCCTTTGTTGTGCGCAGCTGCGCAGTGTATTTGCCTATGTTTAGGCAAAGAAATATGCACAGACATCTGAGCAACTCCACTGCGGTCCAGGGGTGCACACAAGGTGAGGACCGGCCATAAATCATGGCATAATCCGAGAGTGCAATCCTGCAAGGATGAAGTCCATAACCTTGGAGGACGTAAATAAACACGTGGCTGAAAGTGACCGTTCCTCCAGCGTTTTCCAGCAGCATTAGCAGTCCATTAGCACTCCATAAAGGAGCCCTTTCTACAGCATTCTGCAGCAGATTAACCCTGACCTCAGGCACAGCGGCTCATCGGCAGCAGGTATCCATCGACCCTCCCCCACCATCCCCAACAGTGCCTCTCCCCAGAATATCTCGTCATGAAGATGAGCTGAAAAGGTCAGTCATTTCAGACCGCCCAGTTCCCAGTTGGCCTCTCATTCACGCTCTATCTCATATTTTTGGGAGGGTATGGAAGCACTCTATAGGAGGTAAATGAGTGCCAGTCAGTGGAGTCCAACGGTTTTTCAAAAAAACAAGAACAGGGTGGATGATGTCGCACGGGTTAATGAGAGCCTTAATCGACAAACCATTGGAGGATAAAGTGGGAGAGGCAAGGATGCACAGACATGACAGTGAAACGGGCGCCAGGAAAAAGATTAAGTGTCACTCGGGGTTGTTGACTCAGAAGCTTAGATGTCACCAGAGGATCAGCGTGCAGGAAAGAGCGGCAAACAAATTACATGGGATAGGCACTAACTTGCTGGGTTAGCTTCTAGTCTCCGGTTTAGCCGTCATGCCGCAGCGCGCGGGCTAATGCACCTCAACGTCAGATGGATCTTCGGGGTAACTGGGGTGTGGCTTGTGAGCGAAACAAAAGCAGAACGATGTGTGCTTTTGCTGGGGGCCAAAAGTGAAGGAGTGTAAAGGCTTCCCGGTATTGCGAGGAACCATAGCTTAATGAAAAACCAGCCTGACTGCATTGAGTTTTTCAGAGAGTAAACAACCTGCCATCACCTTAGATAACCTTGGCAGCTGCTGCTTAAGCCATGCCAGCAGATGTCTCCTGCAATAGCCCTTCGCTAACGGGGTCACTCTGCTCGTAAAATAGTGCTCAATCCGACACAGAAGCCTTCCTGCTATCTTCCATGGGTTACTCTTCAAAATTGGTACTGTTCGACCAAGGTACGGTTAAAGACCGCTAGCTCTAGGCTAACAGCTAGCTCAAGTTGGATCATGGCTCACTTGAGAATCAAACATTGTCCTCAATCACAGTCTAACGCTTTCGGCAATGAGGAGGCTTTGGTCTATTTTTATTCAGGAGAAGCTCTGGTGTGACATAGTAATAGTTCGAGTCAGTAAGTGACAAAGAACATGCACTCAGTGTGGCCGGGGATTTAATTTTAGCTCCCATACCCGGACATACTGCCCCCCAGTCGCAGATAAGAGCATTCTTGCTCTATGGCTCCCGATGTGGGGTCTCTGAAGGAGACACTGAAATGCAGCATCTCAGAGTGTCTTTGTGAATTAGGAGCTTGAAGACTTCAAAGAAGCTGGCTTGGGCATCTTGTTCGGAGGTTTCGGATTCCGCACTGCACAAAGAGATGCCAGCACCAGCCTGAAGGTGACCCAACGCCAAAACACAGCCAGCTCAAGTGTCGACCCATGGCGGCTTCACCAGCATGGCACACCATCACAGATGGATAGCACATATCCATAGAGTTACCACTCCTGAGTTTTTAATTCTTGTTTGTTTATTGATAATGCCGGCTCACTGACGTGCATGAGTGACGCCTATCCGAACGTCGTCATCTGGTATCTGAATGCCAATCCCCTGGCCGACCGTTTGGATCTCAAAAAGCGCAGGATGTCCGCCACCCACCTTTGCCATCTGCTCCCTGCAACCAGAGACACAGGCCTGGGGGGTAGGGATCCGAGCAAGGTCTACATTATGTGATAGCATTTTCAGCCCACAGGACAAAGGATAAGGATCAGCATGGTGTTATCTCCTCTGTAGAGTACTTTGGCACTGTATAAACATAGGGGCACTCAGTGTTGTGACTTTTGAAAAGATGATGAAGGAGGCAGGGGTGAATGAGTACTAATTTTGTCCATCATAATTCTGCTTTCATTCTGGCTGTGATAAAGCCAGGATTCTCTTCGACTACTGACAGGTATAAAAGGACTTTTGCCAATAACCATTCAATCCTAAAGAAGTCAACACTAATTTGAAACAACCTCCCTAAAAAGCTACACATGAAGTTCCTGCGCACCACCTAATCACCATCAACACAGGAAATATGCAGTAATGGTACTACCAAAAAAGTTGACGAATCCAACAAGTGAAGAGCAATTTCCAAAACTCACTTAGTCCACGGGATATGTGGACCAGATAAGTTCATAAGTAAGTACCATTTCTGTAGATTTTGTAAATTTAACAAAAGTTCTTTGCTGGACTAAATGAGGATGATTGAGTTTTGTTCCCAATCCTGAACCACATGACAAAGCAGCCTGACAAAATGGACTGAAGGAGTTATGGAAATTTGCTCTTCACTCCATGACACGGCATTGTCTGTGCAGACGACACAGACTAATCTGTGTCCCTGACCCCATTGGCCCAAGCCTCATTAGGGACACTTGGGGCGTGCTCCGGAAACTCAGGTCACAAGAACAAACCATGTCAGGGACCCCTGGAACCATGGAGGCTGGGCTGTTTTCAAGGCTTTCAAAGGCACTTAATAATGCCCGCCTTGCCACTGAACTTACAAACAAAGGAAAAAATAAGCTGTAATGGGGGAAGCAGACGGCGAGCTGAACAGGGGCCATGGCTCACAAGGAAACCAGGTCGAGCTTGGAGACAGAAGCCCACACTGATCTTCCCTTTGAGGGTCGACCCACAGTCTAGCCCCATCTCTTGTTCCCCTTGCAAAACAAGACATTTCTTACAATGTTATAACACGATGCTTCCAATTCCAATTAGGCATCACATGGCATAAGCAAGATCCCAAACCCCCCACATGTAATGGAAACACAAGAGGCTTCTGTCCAATGCTCCAGGTGACAAGTGTCGACCTGGGGATAAGTACTACATGTGTTTCTTGCACCAGTTTAGCTCATGACTAATAAGCCGACGCTGTGTGGGCTGATTTTGGACAGCGGAAGGTCTCCCGGTTGTAGATGTGGATGAGACCACAGAGGGTAGGCCAAAGCAGCTTCATTTGTACACAGATTTGGAAGTGAAATGGTCCAAGAGTAAGGACCTGAAGAATGCCTTTAGGATGTCTGCCACTTCCTCGGGAAGCTCCACCAGGGAATCTGTACAGTTAAACATTCCAGTCCTCCAAGTTACACTTCAATTTCTGCAATATCAAGCTTTTTTATAAAGGTTGTTCCCCAGGGCCAATCTAATGATGGTTTCTACTCAAAACTACTTGATGATCACACAATTAACTATTATTAGAGCTTAATTACAGTATTTGATATTTTTGGAGCTATTATAAATGTTGGCTTTAGTTTTTCTTCTGAACTGCAATATGAAATATGCTGTGCAAATTGCACAAATTGCATGAATATTAAGATTATTAAATATAAAAGAAATATTGAAAAGTGATGTAAATACTGTTGTACTGTATATACTGCAAATGACTAACAACTGTTTGCAGGAGAATAATGCAAGGTTTTCCAATCCATTCGCTGCCCGTATAATCTGTTTTTGATAGATTTTGTTAGTCATTTGCTGAAGGCTGTGTAATGAAAGAGACATGTTCAGATTTAAGGGGGAATCAATGGAAATTGTATGTTATTTACAGTTTTGTAGGATATCACAAATTCATTGAAAAATATTGTATGTCCGGAACACACAACTCAAGATAAAATGTGTCGAGGTACACTTTTATATAACATTAACAGTATATATATTTTTATTAGTGAATAGTTTGGGTCTTTAAAAACACAACCGTTACACTGATGGAAGCTGAATGTAAAGTAGCTTAAAATACCTACAGATAGCGATATAGGCTTGAGTGTTGAACAGTGTAGAGGTGAGAAGTACCCAGATGTTTGAGTGAATGAGGTCTCCATAACAGGCAATGGTGCTGCAATTTAAGGTATATATTAAGGTATTTATTGGTATAATAATATAAATGGACAGTAGGGCTGGGAAAAATACCTCAAATCAGTATAATCAATTAATTGAACATTTTACCTCAATTACGATTAATGAACAACTATTTTGTTTAGTTTTTTTGGCCCGCATATGTGACTGACAAGGTTTGTACTGCAAATATGCTATTGAAAACTATTAAAGCTAAGATATTTTTTCTAATGTAAGACTGTATATTTTTACTGATTTTAAAATAATTGAAGGAAACACAGAAATGAACCATTCATGGGTATTTACTGAATATTACAAACAACTGAAAACATACAACGAAAAAGGTCACATTTCAGTTTTAATCTAAAAAGCAAGTTCTCGATTTCTTACAAACAAAATAAATTACAGTGAAAAACGTTTATAGTGATCACGTCTGTCTTTGTGAAACTGATCACTATAAGCAGATGATCAACTGATTTTTTTCCTTTTTCTTTATGCCTCAGGCAGATTATCGTGTATTTGACTTTGGTATATTTATTACATGCAAATAGGGTACAAATAAGTACAGTACCATACATAAAATATAGCTCATTGTAGTTTCGCTGCTTAAGTATTAACAAAATTTTAAAAAACAAAGTAAACGACATGAGCAAAACTACGTCCATTAGAGGTTCTGAATGTCGATTTTGATTAATTTTCGGTTAATTGCCCAGTCCTAATAAAAAGATTCAAGTCTTGCATTTATCAAATTCCGGAATGTCATCCACACTTTAACCTCATCTTGGACTGTCCAAAGCAACATCATCTGGTTCAAAGATGCTCTTCAGAACAATGCAGGGGGCACGGCTACATTGTGCACTCGATTAAATGATTACGGCCATGCCTGGAAATGGCAAACAGTCACAATCCATGCATTATGTTATACGTAATTGAATAACCTGAACTAATCCATGCAGGCTGTCCTCCGAGTCTCTGGTTCATTGAGTACAGGTTTTTCCTTTTATTTTTTTAGGGATGACTGGAAGAAAACAACATTCTGCAAAGTTAAGAGTGGTGTTATCGCTCATTATTAATCCTTTGTTTTCCCCCAGAGAGCAGCACGTCATAATTGAGAAGGTGTCTGATCCTGTTAGAGGGACTTGGACGTCCCTGAGAGCAAGAATCAAAAGGTTTTTCTTTTTTCATCAGGGATAGAGGCTAAATACCAGTTTAAAAGCAGTGAACCTGAAAAACGCCCCAAGCTCACTGTTAGGTATCTGGGCAGCACCGTCAGTGAGACCCAACCTCCTACCGCACTGAGAAAGAACCCGGCAAGGCAGCCATTGCCTTGGAGCTTCTTAACAGGCTGGGCTCCCTGCTGCCACGATTCCTGCCGAGGATGCAGTTTTGTCTGACCTTTCATAGCCGTCAGGAGGGTCCAGCCGTACAGACTCCACCATCCAGGAAACCGGGGCCAGCTGGCTTTGTGGATCTTGGGCAACCAGTGGACTGGACTGGCTCTGAGACGCAACCTCCTTTCAGGGCCACACTCGCCGGCCCGGTCTCAGAGAAGCAGTCCAGCTGGACTCCGGCCCAAGGGAAGGAGGACGCAAGCGAGTGCCGACTCCAGGCCAAGTGGGCCCCCCTTCCCCGCCAGCCAGCTCCACACGAGCAGTTGTTTCAGGTGTCGAGATTCTCTGAAATGATCCAAAATCAGACTCGGAGGGAGCCAACGAGTCAACGAGCCAAAGGATGAGCCGGAGGACGCGGAAAGCAACACGGCACAGGAGACTCAGAGGGGGGGCGACAGCTCACCCGCCCCTCTGCCTGCCTTCCCAGGCATCCATCCCCCAGTGCATCCAGCAGCCAACCATGAGGGCTGGGAATCAAAACATGCCACCCGTGCGCTTGCTTCCACCACCGAGAATGGCCCCCCCCGCCCCCCCCCCTTGGGGTGACGGCATCCGCACTGGCGACGGACGGAGTGTGTGGGATCCTCGGGGTTCCCTGGCCCCTCGTTCACATGCTGGGGTGGAAGGAGATGATTACAGTCGCCGCCTGCAGTCAGGCAGCCTTGCGATGACAGTTACGAGCACGAGCGTGTTTTTAATTTCAACAGCCCCAAACAGTACCCCCCCCCTCTACAGAAACAGAAAGCTGCACTGGGGGGCCTGTGGTATGAAGAGGGAAGGAGGCACTGCTGGCTGCTCCTATCCATCCCAACACCCACCGCGCACTTGGCGGGGGGGGGGGGGGGGGGGGCACCCATATGCAAGCTCATCTACAACCATTAATTTTGGGACAACCCCCGGGCTTTTGGCCCCGATGGCTAAAGGTTGCCCTTGTCCGCTTTCTGGGGGCTTTCTGGACCTTCCCCCAGCACAATATGGGCCTTTTTACAGCCGCGTGCTGAGATACGGTGATGGATTCTCAGACGCGCAGCTTCTGGGAAGTGGGGGGGGGGAGGGCAGCAAGATTAGCGGCTTCCTTAAGCCCACCATACGATACAGGGCCGCTTTCCCTACCCCACTGAGGGCTCTTTGTCACTGACCCGGGGCGGGGGGGGGAGGCGATCCGCAAGAACAGATTACGGCATAAGAAGAAAATGGATGAGACATGACGAGACGACGATCCGCAGGGATAACGTGAGGCCATTTGTTTATATACGCACCACGTTCAGTCGGCGTCGCTACACGACCCTGCGGCCCACCTGCCGCTGCTCATCTCCATATTGGGGCATCCTACCGCAAGATCGTATGCCAGCACTGTTCCAGCGGTACCTGAAAGGTCATTGTGGTCCAGAGGCCTCCCATGGCCTCCATGCGATGTGTGTATGTGTGTGTGTGTGTGTATTTGCTCATTGTTCTGGCCTACTGACAGCGGTGGGAGGGGGCTTTTCTCCGGAAACGGATGGGGAGAACTTAGTCAAACAACAAGCGCAACCGACTCACTTCCTCGGAAGGCTGTTAAGATAGCTGCTATTTACACAGGTGCATCGTGAAGCGGCCTGCCGGCACTCGGGCCGTGAGCGATGGGCGCTGGGGCACGTAGGCCAGCCCACATCAACGGCAAGCAAGCATCATTCGGCCGCGGGGCTTCACAGCACCGGCGAAGGTGCATTCCCACGCTGCCCTAGTCCTCCCCCAACCAGGGACACAATTCAGGCCTCAACGTCCAGGGCATCAGAAGCTATGCTAACAGTAATAGCTGTTCCACAAGCGAAGGATGGGTGGGGTTAGTCAGAAGGCCCCTCCCACGCCCCAAGCAGAAGCTCTGGCTCGCAGGGGGTGGCGGGTGGAGGGCGTGGCTACGTTTTTATCAGCAGCTCGCTTGCATGCCGCTGCACCTTGGCTGAACCTCAATCCTGAGTGTTTACCCAAGCGCGGCGGCTGTGAGTTGGCTCTGTGCTCCCCGTACGCTCCCCTCTGCGCTCCGTCCAAAAGCCCTCACTCTGTTTGCGTTCCCTCTTAACGCGTTAACAATTTTCACCT
Organism: Hippopotamyrus pictus; assembly: GCA_026781145.1. Taxonomy (NCBI): domain Eukaryota; kingdom Metazoa; phylum Chordata; class Actinopteri; order Osteoglossiformes; family Mormyridae; genus Hippopotamyrus; species Hippopotamyrus pictus. The sequence goes on from JAODLC010000015.1 coordinate 8,676,426, forward strand.
GCCGCCGTTGTCCCCCCCCCCCACTCCCCACCGACTCCTTCCCTTTGATTCATCGGCCCCGTCCGCCCGTACGAGTCATTGGTTTCCCACCTCTGTATTTTTCCCTTCCCCCTACACTCTTTTTCTTTCGGACACGGACGTTTTTCTTCTCGGTCGTCCCTGGGAACAATGAGGCGTCTACAGGATCAGCAGACACAGTGAAGGATTTCCATTTAGCACCGCGCTGCCCCGGGGGAATAAAACATGTATGGACACATTTAATCTCCCCGGGGCTCTCTGGGGAGGACCCCCGCAACACTGACAGCAGGCATAATAGTGTTTTGTCTCTGGGGTTTTGTTAAACGTCCAGGGGCTTATGGAAACATCAGGCGTCTCAAACCCCCCAACAGACCCCCCCCCCCCCAAACCCCAACAGAAGCCTGGGTGGGAGAGTCTGGCCTGGCCCCTTGAGGCTGGTCCAGCAGACGACAGGGACAGCCGCTACCACTGTGGCCTACTACCAGGAGCTTGTGAGAATAGGTGACAGTGGAAGGGGCGGGGCTTATGTGGAATAGGGGAATGGTGGCAGTCCTATAGGCTGATCAGTTTGTTGGTTTTGGGAATGGCAGAAGCAGGCCATTAGCTGATGATCTTTGGCCCTCCATCCAGCATCTGCCCGGCTGGGTCGTCCCTGGTCTCACTCCAATAACAACATCTGCTTGGCTGTGGCTCTCTGTCCCACTTACAATTATCTAACAGGGGCTTTTGTGCTGCGGAGTTTGCTCTACTGAACGAGATGCCACTGTTACCTGAATAAAGGGGGAAGATAGGGGAGAAGAAGAAAAAAGGCAGGTTCCCCCCCAAAGAAAAAGCATGGGTCACTGGTGACCAGTGTCGGGTGACTGATGATAACTCATAAAGGCAGTGCGGGACATTCACTAGTGAAGGCGTGCGGGCAGCATTCTTCACTGCACCTCTGCAGCTTGGACTTCAGACGTGTTCACCGTTGGGCCCGAATCCTCAACACACTTTACAGAGATTCCCGTCACGACATACTCTCACGGGGGGGAATCCCAGGATGACGCAAGTTTGATTAATCGTCCCGTAACTAGTTCAAATCCAGCCATCCAGAAGTGAATTAATTAGGCCTGAACTACGCAGGCCAGTGACACATGAGATGTTGGTACGGGGCGGACGTGTGTCCCTGTGGCAGCCCCACCCGCCCCCTCGCTCGGATCACCGAGTGACCTCACCGCAGAGCGCTCCAAACACCCGGCGCATGCTCTCGTCATCTAGAAGGCAGTCTAAAAACGGCCTTGCTGCTATACACATCACAGCAAGGCACGCTAACCAGCTGCTCGGCTCGATCTCCTCCCGAGACTGTTTACCATGTACCTCCCGGTCGGCTTTCCACGGCTGGTCCAGCTCCGTTGTCTGTCTCGCCTCCTACATGCAGAACTTACAAATGCATTTGAAAGGTGCAGGTTAAACTCGCACACCTGTTTAAGGTTTGAGTCGAACAGGTAGAGCCCCCGAGGCTGGCAAACTGCAGACTGAAGCGGGCAGGGTCCTCAAATTAGCTAGGTATCTGTCTTAAGTCCGGCCTAACAGCCAACCACAACAATCTGTTGACTCCTCTGCTCTAGGGGGACTCTGCTATTGTACTCTGGAAAACTTGGCTCTCAGCTGGCGGCTGGGAGGAGGGGGGGGTCACTCCACACAGTTTCCTTATGTACAGGAAGGAACTTTAGCACGCAAACAGGCTATATATTCGCTGCGGGCCAAGCTGAAATGGGAAAGGGAGAAGCGGCCTGAGCAGAGCCAGGGTCCTCTGAGGTGAACGAAAAGAATTTAGGTCACCCCATGTGAGACTTTTAACCACCTCAGTCTGTCACTCGGTGGAAATAGTAGCGGAGGCCAGGAGGGGGGGTAGGCAGAGCGCAGGGTGGAGACTGGCTGCCCAGGCACACAGGACCAGCCGTCCCTCAGCAGCGTACACGTGTGAAACGTGGCCCATCAATTCTCCTCCTCTTTCTCCCTCCCTATTCCCCTCTTACTCACTTTCTTACTTTATCTGTTTATCAGAGTCTGGACAGACACCATCATCTAAATTTTTAATTTTAACAAGAGTCCCAGATGTCGCTCCCCTGTCCTGTTGAAAGTGGGATCCACCTGTTCCAGGATCAGTCGGTTCCTCCTCCCTCCCACCTCCCTCCCCCTCACCACCAAGAGAGAAATACCCCCCCGTCCCCCCCCCATGGGGCCCGACTGAACGGCAAAATGACAAAAACAGGCAGACAGAAAAAAAGAGGCAAAAAAATCCTGCACAATGTAAACACTCTTATAAAGTCAGGACTCATTATATAAACACAGGCAGAGGACAGATTCTATTCAGGTTCCCAGACCAGGGGAACAAAAAAGCCAAGTCGCCCTGCATCCTCACAGACGGCGGGAATAAAATCCAATTATCAGAGCCGCGGTGTTAACATTCCAGCAGTCTGGCAGGTGACAGCTCCTTCTTTTCAGATGCGCGCCGCCACTAACATGGGATAATGTCGGCCTGTAGCCCCCGACAACCCTCACCCCCCCAGCGTCAGCCCAACAATGAAGATACACACGGAAGCCAGGGCCTAAGCCCTCACAAAGCCCTCCACCAAAATGAAAGAGTTTGAGTCACTGGATGGACCACTGCAATTTCACTTCTTTACTTAGCTTGCAACCTGGGTCAAAGAAATTCCCAATACTCCGCTTGGCAGAGTAATACATTAAGATACAGCAATACAGGGAACTTGTAAACTTTTCAGACATTTTATTTGATTTCACATATTTTGATATTCCTTCACTTTATAGTCTCTACTTTGACTGTAGCTATCAAAGGAAAACAAGCTCAGATCCAAAAAAACCCCACATTTCCTACCATTATATGCATGGCAAATCATAAACCTTCAAAGTAAGTGATTCTTGACCCTTATCCATTCAACCCGCAACACTAGACTTAAGCTCATTTCAGAGATCTTAATTAATTAAGTCTGAGTGAGGTGCTCATTTAATGCATCACACGTTTTAACTCACACTTAGCAAAAGCTGAGAACCTCCAACGACGATTAACCATTTCGATGCAGTGTATGCATTAACATACGTTCCCGCAATTTGATTACAGGTCGCATTCAAAACAAACAAATAGTTGATTTTATAAGTGTTTTTTGATTCAAATATTAAACTCTGGTTTACTCATTCATACAAAAATATTTATAAAACGTCAGTTACTTGTAATAACTTTTATGCTCACTGCAAATTTAAAGCAAGTTTTACCATGATTTTAGTCGCGCAATTGATCTCATCCTCCGCTCAATTATTGAGAACACAGCTTGATGGAAAACCTGGATACAGAGTGAGTCACATGGACCTGGACCGGACCAGGACAACAGTGGTAGTTTGTAGCTGTTTGTGTGGACTGGTCGTGTGAAAATGACAAGTACATTAAAGTGACTCTCCTGGCTTTTCCACAGCTGTGCTATTATCACTCTAGCGGAAAAAACGCACCAACAAACTAGCTGCTGAACTTTAATGTGGGGCAAAGCCATATGCTTGTTATCCATCAGCATTACTGCGCTGCTGGAATGTCACTAGTTGGACTCCTAAGCCATGCACCGTGTTATTTTAAGACAGCGAGTCAATTAAAAGGTATTTAAATCTGCTTTTTATGTGTCGCTCCCAATGTAAACAACACCCCCGGCTCTTCGGTGTGTGCGGGGCACGCCAAAGCCCATGCAGAAGTGGCGGCCCCGGCAGGAGAACAGCCCAGTCCAGGCCATGTGCAGATGCCGGTCACGCAGCACAGCCTCTGCTCCTGCTCTTTATTTGCTGTTCACGTTCCCTCAGCCAGCCAGGCGTGTTGGACTTTAGCGGTTATGGCTGGTGTTTAACTGAATGGCAAACACAGCGCCTGCCGACAGAAGGGGGGGAGGGCCCATGTTAGGGCCCAGGAGTGCGTTAGCTACTACACAGGAGTTTAGCTCCCACACAGGAGTGTGTTAGCTACTACACAGGAATATAGCTCCCACACAGGAATGTGTTAGCTACTACACAGGAGTATAGCTCCCACACAGGAGTGCATTAGCTACTACACAGCAGTATAGCTCCCGCATAGGAGTGCATTAGCTACTACGAAGGAGTATAGCTCCTACACAGGAGTGCATTGGCTACTACACAGGAGTTTAGCTCCCACACAGGAGTGTGTCAGCTACTACACAGGAGTATAGCTCCCACATAGGAGTGCATTAGCTACTACGAAGGAGTATAGCTCCTACACAGGAGTGCATTGGCTACTACACAGGAGTTTAGCTCCCACACAGGAGTGTGTTAGCTACTACACAGGAATATAGCTCCCACACAGGAGTGTGTTAGCTACTACACAGGAATATAGCTTCCACACAGGAGTGTGTTAGCTACTACACAGGAATATAGCTCCCACACAGTAGTGCATTAGCTACTATGCAAGAGTTTAACTTCCGCACTGGAGTGCGTTAGCTACTACACAGGAGTATAACTCCCACACAGGAGTGTGTTAGCTACTACACAGGAGTATAGCTCCTATACAGGAGTGTGTTAGTTCCTATACAGGAGTGTGTTAGCTCCTATACAGGAGTGTGTTAGCTCCTACACAGGAGTATAGCTCCTATACAGGAGTGTGTTAGCTCCTATACAAGAGTGCATTAGGTCCCATACTCATACTTACCTGGCAGGCACTAGGGGCCCAGAAGGCGAGAGTACATAATGGGGCATGATCTCACATCCCTTTACCCCCCCACCTCCATTTAGCCCAGGCTTCCTGGTCCTTGGAATGCACTCTTAGGAAATGCTAGCATTCCTGCTTCCTGGAAACCTAGCAGTGCAGGAAAAGGACACATGCCCCTCATCCCCCCTGCCCCCCCACCTCCAACCCTTCCTCCGCCATCTCGCCATACAGTGAAAAACTCAGCTGAATCTGCTAAATGACCCCCCCCAAACCCCTGCCCCATGTTTGTCCTTGACACCCAAGTGCTTGGGGGGGGGGGGTCGGTGTGACCCTGCATAGTGACAGAAGGACACAGAGGCCTGACTGAACCTCTGAAGTTAAAGCGGCAGCGTGAGGTTCCCCTGTGAGCCAACGGTTGGCTGCCGTGGACCACGCGCTGGAGACCTGAAATCTGACACAGCACAGATCTGTTGTTTATACCAGTTTCGGCCAGCGACACCATCGCCTCAGCTGGGGGGCTACAGAGTATGGAGTAACATCCTCTAAATGACAGTGAAATATGTATGTTTACCATTTTTTGTGGACATTGTACACTAAATTATGCCTTTGGGGGCTGCATTACGTTGTTAACTTTGAAGGAAAATGATACAGTGGCATTTAAAGAAAGAACACACACAAAAACCGTACTCCAGTAAAATATGTCAAAGGTACAAGCTCATCACTGTTAATTGTTAAACTGCAAAATAAATATATCTCATCCATTTTAGTTAACCTATCTCCAGATTTCACTTCCTGTAACCCCGCTGAGTTACTAGCTGCAAGTGGGAGGAGGAGTGGAGCTGAAAAGCCAGAGTTCATCACAGTTGGGAAAACTCACTCGTTCATTCGCAGACGCATCGAGCAGAAAGTGCACTCTGAGGGACGTTAAGAGTGTGGAGGGTGAGCTTTCTCGGTGCGGGAGGCTGCAGGAGCTTCTGACCATCACCCGCCTGCATTATGGTCCAGTCCTTCACAGTCTGGTCATTCTCCTGAGTGGCAGTAATTAGGGCTTTGCAGGGTTTACCGCGGTTCAGTCATGTTGCTTTAAATAATATTTACCGTAGCCTTGAATTTCTTATCGTAATATATAAAAAAACATTCTGGATACTCCAAAGTACAAAGACATGTTTTCTTTCCAACAGATAAGAGGGTTAGAAGCCCAGAGAGATTGCATTTAAAGCGGTGCCGTGTTCTGAGCTCACATACGGCCCGGGCATACAAACGGCGGGCGACTTTCGGAATGGACGATAACGTCAGAGTCCAGGGGCTCTTTGCTCTGCAGCGCACATGTGAACCAAGACAAACAGCCGGGGAATCCTGCTTTCTCTCCGTCCGCACAGCGCCAGCTCCGAGGTAATCAGCCATACGTCAAGGCCCGGTATCATTTAAGACCTGTCATAAACACAGTTGCTAGGCTAAACAGTTTTAGGGCCGCTATGAATCAAAGTACAGATAAAACGTAAAGCAGTGTTTACTCAAAATACAAACGGAGAGGAGTGGAGTGCAGGAAACGAGTTACAGAGCCGCATCTGGGATCATCGTCCTGCCCTGAACCGGCCTTCAGAGCTTTAAACCTTTAAATTCTGCTGGGGGGGTTTCCTCCACCATGTCTGTGTCTTTCTGGAATGTCCCAATGACGCAATGACTGTCACACCCTCAACCTCCTCCCCCACCCTCGAGGTATATTCTCATGGCTTCCAGAACTTTCCGGATAACGTTCGACATCAAGTCAAGGACATACGTTCAGAAAACATCTCATTCTTTTCCATTGGCCTCAATCTTGCCTTAAACTCCATGATCCATGGATCCATGCATAGACTTCATGAATGACAGAAATCTAAAATCCTTCACTGACTAGTGTTAACTGGTTTTGGATGGAACTAATTCCTAGCACTAGCTGGGGTTGGAGAGCACGTGCCAGTAGTTCACCTTCTCCAGGCACTGTGAGGGACTCACCAGGGACCATGGAGATACTGCACTGAAGCCTATGCCAGTGCGTCTTCGTGCAGGACAGAACTCTTCAGAAGAGCACTGAGGCACTGCAGCGGGCTCCTTATGGGAACACAATGGATATGGGGGCATTCTGGAGGGTGGGGGACTCTATGATGGGCCAATGATCATCCTGCCCTCGCTGCCCCAGTTACATAAATGCAAACTGTCTTCAGAATAAGCTCTTATGGAAACAGAGTGCGTACTTTTAATAAGGAACCACCTGGTCTCAGCCAACCATCCCCCCAGTCATTGTAGCACACAAAACAAAGGAAAGACACCAGTTTAGAAAGAGATCCGGTGCCACATTCCTCAGATCCAGGTGATACCCACAGGGTCAAAGGAACAAGTCCAAGTTTGCAGAGAGCTGCAGGCCAGTCGCACAGGTGGGGCTCCTTCCTCCCTGGGGCAGCGAGAGAGCGAAGCCCTTTCTCTTCCTGAAGCATCATTTTCTCCATCCTTTGCAGTGTTTAACCCCAGTTTAATTCTCTGCACATGTCTGAATGGGCTGTGGTTTCTCACACAGAAAGGGCTTGTACAGCCGCCAGGAAAGGCTGTCTCAGCCGCCCTGTCGTCACACTTCACCGGAGGATTAGGTTGCCAGTGGCTCTCCAGTGTAAGGGCCCAGAGTCCAGGGTGACACATGGAGGACCAATTCCGTTTGAGCTCCAGGCAATACGACCAATTGAGTTTGAGCACCAAGCTAATTGACCAATCGCATTTGAGCTCCAGGCAACGTGACCAATCGCGTTTGAGCTCCAGGCAACGTAACCAATTGTATTTGAGCTCCAGCCATAACCCCAGTGTGCACGGGGCACTGAGTACTGCATGCACGCTCCAAATCCAGTTTGTCGGGATGCCGGGAAGCTGGCAGCCTTCAGAAAGGGTGGGTGCGGCACACGGTTTACTGGGCAAAACTATGAAAAGGCCTGAGCGAGTAGCTGCAGCACCATTTAACGTCACCACAGCCAGTGCCGGGCTGAGCTGGGGTCAGCGGCCAAACCGCTGCTGAGGGGGCGGACAAACTAAAACGCAGCCGCTGTCTGTCGCGTGGCAGACCTTGTAGGGGGGTAGGGGCAGGACCGAGCCTAGCGTGTCCGGGAGGCTGCCGTAAATCTCAGGCCCAGCCCAGCCCAGCCCATGCTAAAGGCTAAAATAAGCAAGCAGGCAGTTGGGGGGGGATTGAATTTCAAAAAAATTAATAAAAAGTAAAAGTCTGTCATCAGCTTCCGCCTGCAGAAGTGGACTTAGATCCCGTCAGTGTCTTTGAGAGTAACGTTCACAGAGAAACCCTCCCAGACAAAGTGAGAGTCTACAAAGACCTGAAGTCTCAGGTCAGGTGACCATGCAAAATACAGACTCCGGGAAAGTTGGTGTTTCCCCCGCCCTCTCGTCGCACAAGCGGCCTGTGTATTGGCTGACTATCACCGGTGAGGAGCTGTGCTTAATTATTTTTGGATGCGGGGACAGGGTAAAAAAAACAACAACAGCGGTTTCACATTTGTACTAGTTGGCTCTTCCGCTCAGCCCTCTGCCAGGACACTCAGAACCAAACAGGGTGTTTTTTGAATCAATAAGTTGTCTTAAGGGCGGGGGGCTGGGGGCATTGAAAGGATGTTTAGACACACCCCTGGGCCCCCCGCCAGATCCTGAGCTTCTGCTTGCGGCTTCGCCGGATTAACCAGATGCACAAAGCGCTCTCTTTCTAGCAGGACGGAGGCGTGGACCCAGCATCTCTGAAAAAAAAAGAAACCTCACGCTGCGGCGAGACGCAGCAAAAGCTGGGAAGCAAAACAAACTGCTCCCGCGGCTGCTGCGCTCTTGCCCGCGCCGCCGCTGCGGTGAGCGGACCGGGTCGGCGGTGCACAGGGCCTGTACTTGTAAGTTGAGTCTGATATGGAGCGCAGGCCCTGATAGTCAGGCCCCGCCCACTTGGGTGTTGCGGCGGCGATGGGTGTAACGCCAGACGGGGGTCTCTCCTCATCCAGCAGACAGGGATGCTGCCCCCCCCCCCCCCCAAAAGCCCACATCTGTGCCAGAGCTAAGCCCCGTATTCAAATGAGGCCCTCGCAAGGAGAGGCTCCTATCTTCCGCTCCAGCTGTCTGGGATCCTGCGCACCCAGCAGTCGATCATCAGCGGGACCCGCTGGGACCGTGTCACTGACAGGCTGCTTCCGCGGGCCGGCCGGGCCGCTCTGTCAGCACAGACAGCTGCGCGTGTGCATGCGGCGTGTGTGCATGCGTGACCGGACCTCGAACATGGGTCCCTCACGTAACAGAATGAAATGGAAAAAAGAGAGGGACCCCAGGTGGAGGACAAACACACACATCCAACTCCGGAAGTCCCAAGCAGGCAGGGGCGGGACGCCGCCGGGGCGGCACCCGCCCCAGGGAAGCCAAAGATGGGGGGGGAGGTTGGGGCCCCCACAGTGGCCCACTGTTAATCGGGCACCATGTGTGAAAGCTACGCAGAGATTAGTTTGTACAGCTGCTGCCATTTGTCATAACTGCCCTTAACAAGACACACATGGCACCGTGGGCTGCTGCCAGAGACAGAGACAGAGGATGCGGTCCCGGCGGCGACAGCGGGTCTGGGCCGAGGTTACCAGGGGACCGGAGACATCGCTAAAATCGTACAGGTAGAGTCCTCCACCCCCGGCCGCCTCACTCAAGCAAGCCACGGAAAATCTAGACCCGCTCCGCCCCCCGCGCCGAGACCCAACCAGCCGGCGGCGGCCGCTGAGCCGACAGATGACGCGAGCTCGGCGCGACGCTTATCGCGTGGCGGCACTGCAGCAGATTAGCCGGGCCAGATCAAACGGCGAACGAAGCTGGGGGGAGATGAGCGAAGTCGAGGGCGTGCCGGGAGACCACTGGCAGCATGAGGCCGCGCTCCGCGGGCCTGATCCCACTGCAGGCCTGCCTGGCTGATAAGGCCTGCTGCCCTGGGCCCAGCCTGGCCCACCCCGTGCACCATCTCAGGTCCTGACCCCCCCCCCCCAATTACAGCTAAACGCATTAATACTCCGCAGTGCCTCAGCCTGATAATAGCTAATCTTCCCCGGTTCTTCCGCCTGCACCAGATCCCAATCTGCAGAGGGGTATTTTTTCACCCCCGGAGGGACCGGAAAACAAGGATGACCCCCCCCCCATCCCCACCGCCACAAACACACTGACGTTGCTTCTGTGCCCATTCGTACGGGAGGAGAACGATAGCCGACAATTCTGCAGACTTTGATCTGCCTTAGAGACTCCTGCAGGTGCACAGTCACACACCCACACTTTCCCTCTCTCTCGCTCGCTCCCTCATCCAGAGACCTAACTCAGGATATGACACATTTGGCCCAAAGACTAGGCAACATTTTTGTGCTGAAATTCGAGGCAAGGGTTAAGTATCAGCCTAAGAGAACAATAGTGAATTTACCCATCATAACCCTCCAGGCTGTGCAGTTATTTGCAAAAAAACAACAGTATGATATATTTTATTTGCAGTGGGACACATATCCTCATTTGACTTAAAGCACATTAAAACTTCTGATGACAGCGGCTCGCAGTCCACAACTGTTTCATTTCTGCTTAATCTCTGAACCTGGAATCAGAGATACAATATTTAACATGGGGTAGGGAACCTGTTCCATGGAGGGCCGGTGTGGGTGCGGGTTTTTGGATGATCTCTCAATCAGCCAATAATAAAGCAGTGGTTCTTAACTCCAGTCTTGGGGACCCACTGTTATTGGCTGAATAAGAGGTCATCCCAAAAACCTGCACCCACAGCGGCCCTCCCTGGATCAGGTTCCCCACCCCTGCTTTAACAAATCAGATTAACGAAACGGTAGTTTTATGGTCACTTGATTTTTTTTGGTTTGGTTGTAGCTCAAAACCCTTTCCTTCTGTCCAAGAGGAAGACTATGGGGTCCAGCGATGAAGCCGTTGACTTGGACTGTAAACCCTCCCTCATCCTAAGAGACGCCTTGACGTCATTTCTGCGTGGCAGGGGTGGACGGGGGGCGGGGGGGACTCAGGGGTCAGTCAACCTTATCGCCGCACTCGCAGTGCACACTGGGTTGGAGGTCTGTGGCCTGAATGCAGCACTCGGGGTTTTCAAGACCGTGTTTACACACCCTGAGCATGAAAAGACCAGCCTGGAGGCCAGACTACGTGTAAACAGCTTTAAACAGCTGACGGGTCTGTCCGCTGCCTGCCGCAGGCCAAAGCGTACTCTCTGCACCTCCGCCACCCTCCGGCTCAGGAGGACGGGCGAAGCCTAAATGACAAACACTCTCTCTGGCGGCATGGCAGCATGGCACCATGCACCGGAATTTGAACCTTATGAAAATACACCCACTTCAGGGTCTAGATATATGGAAAGGTCAAAATTAATCAGCCTAATTGTGGGGGGGGGGGCGAGGTGGACCTGGAGTGGCCAGGGGTGGGCCTCGAGGCTGCACACCAGGACCGGGCCACAGGCCGGTCTCACAAAGCCTGCATGGGCTCAGGGAACAAGGGTGGGGGGTGAGTGGGGGGGCACGGCAGGGGGCACCCTGAGAAGGGCGGGACTCATTAACACACAGCCCCCCCTCTTTCATTAACTGGAGGCCCCCGATGCCGAGGCCTAGTCTTTAATCACATCTTCATTGTTCCAGATTTGAGCTTCTTCCAAAACGCTCCGAGCGCATGCCCAGAGAGGGCTCCTCTAGACGCCCCCCCCACCCCCCTGGATGGCCCCCCGCTGAGAGCCAGCGCTGACCGACTGCCCCCGGACCTCGGCGCAGGTGAAACGCACTGAGGGAAGCAGCTTGCGTCCCATGGCACCCTAGGGTTTGGGGGGTGGGTACGGCGACAGGCCCAGATGGGGGGCTCTTTCTTCCCTCCAGCTACCTGCACTAGAAGATCCTCTGTTACGCCACACCCCCACCCTCAGCGAGACGGGGGGGTCCCTATGGGAACAGTGCAGACAAAGACCCAGGGGACAGTAGCAGAGCTCCACTCACTCACAACCCCCATCGCCATACGGCGGCCCCACATGTCAGGACTGTTTTTCTGGACTGTATGGAGTTGGTGTGAAAACAGAAAAGGCACATCACTGGGGGAGAACACAGCGAACAGCCAGGAGTGTTTCGACATCTGTCTTCTCTCTGCTCACTGACAGCCTGCTTTCCGCTTCGGGGTTTCCGCGTCACAGGATGGCTCTCGTGCCCGCTGTCACGTGACGCGTGCAGGCGCCAGCTTCTGGCGACCCTGCTCCCCGTGCCCTGACAGAACAGAGCCGGCCACTGGAAAGGGGATTAACCAATCAGACGCAGCCCCCACCTGGTTTTTGAAGCTGCGGGGTTGTGTTCACCAGTCTGAACTGCACATTACGCTCTCCGACCAGTCATGCAGGCAGACAGGGTGCGCTACAGAATGAGAGGGGAGGTGGTGCGAGGGCGGGGCTTCAATCAGGAGGGAGCGGTGACAGACTACACAGAAGGACCCCTCCCCCCAGAATTACTGCGCACACCGCACACCCCTCCTACCTGCGAGTGTCCATCTGTCCTCCAGAGCCTGTGATTCCCACACACCATCTAAGCGACTAAGCCCCTCCTCCCAACCTGCTTCATCACCATCTTGTTCTTTAGGGGTGGGGCCAGCACACCCCCCCCCCACCAAAGTGGAAGCCCATAACCTTCAGTCAGAAAGTGCTCAGTCTGTTGCCCCACCATGATTACATGCAGAGAATGCTACATGCTACTTCAAAACCCACACTCAACACTAACTGCCAAACAACTAGTAGCTCAG
>JAODLC010000015.1:8694375-8711704 GCA_026781145.1 Hippopotamyrus pictus
GGGGGGGGGAGGGGGGGGGGGGGGGGGCACAGGAAGCCATAACACCGCAGCACGGCGGTTTGATTCCGCCGCCTGATTTAACACCGACTATTCATATGGAGCTCTGTCACAAAACCTCAATTACAGGTCCCGAAATTGCCCATAATTACTACTCCTTCCATAAGTTCTAACCAAATACAAGAAAAGAGAAATAATTGGCACAAAGCCACACAGTTCTTATACTCACCTCCACAGGCTTTAAATGATACATTGTCATTCCGGCGTGTGTGTTTTTTTTCCACTCATCAACAGTAAAATACGTCTCTTTTCCATATAACTTGGCAGCCTTAATCTTCTGATTTTTTTTTTCTCTTTGCTTTTTTTTGCATGTCGGCAAAAGCATTTCTCACACTGCTTTATTTATCTCCCCCATCACCTCAATGTCGGCCCCGTCAATCGCCCTTTTGTATCTGGCGAGAGAATCCACAGCTCTATGTGTGTGGCGGCGGCCTAGATGAGGCCCCAGATCACGCAACGCCTGGGCAGACTGATGTCCCGAGTGCCGTTAGGCCTGTGGTTGGGTGTCATGTATCTGATACACATGTCAGTGGTGTTGAGGCACATATTCTATAGTTCATACCTTCAAGATGATATATAAATTTTTGTTCATAGGTAATGACTGATTAACGTGACGTTGAATATGATACCGATTCATTTCCGGGTAAAAATGACGACCGTTAGTCATGTGATGGCATTTATAAAACACGCTGCCGGCTCAAACTCCGAATGGGGCATCGGCATCTCGTCAGCGGCGGAGGGCAGGCAGCAGCTGCCTGGCACAAGGACCGCCCACTCATCTGCCCCCACCTCCCCATCCCCCCACCCTTAACCCGCCACGTACACGTACCTGGGTCCTGGACATAGTACGCGAGAAACAGGTCCAGCTCCTTGACCGACACCGTTATGTGATGCGGCTGGACGCAAAGTGCGGGGTTGGTACAGTGGGGCGACTTGACGAGCCGCTCGCCGTCCGTACTTTCCAAAGGGATGCCCTTGAAGAGGATCACCATCACCAGGTCCAGCCGCCACACCTTGTCGGCCTGCCGCAGGCAATCGATCCTGCGGATTTTGCCCTTCTGGTCGGGGTTGGAGAGAACGCAACAGGGGTGCTTCTTCCCCGTGACGCTGAGCACGAAGTCCTCGCGGTACTCCTGCCGGATGTCCTTGCGCAGTTTGGCCAGCAGGCGGGACGCCCACTTCTGCTTGATCTCGGGCTTCTCGCTGAGGAGCTCGTCCTTGACCGCGCGCTCCTCGTCCTTCGACATCCGCTTCTCGTGCTTCTTGAAGTACTTGCGCTTCCGGGCCTGGAGGTTGAACCACGTGTAGGCGATGGCGCGGACGTGTGGAAGGAGGGCCTCGATGAAAGGGTGGAACTCGTCCTGTAGACGCGAAGGGGGGACGGAGAGAAAAGACAAGGAGAGCGAAGGGGGGGGGGGAAGGTTAGCAGGAACAGTCATGTAACAGAAGTGACCTCCTGGCAATAATTCCTGCCCAATTAGCTCATTCCATTCTTAGCCAAAAGAAAACAGACAGCACTTTATGTGACAAAATACACTGATCTTAAATCATTACAAACAATTTGTGTGGTGTGCATTACAACAAGTAGCAATTTGGTGACTATGACACATTAAAACCACAAAAAAGCCCTTAAACTGGCATCCTCTGTAAACAATCGGCCATTATGTAACCACACCGTGTTTACTGTGCTCTCAAGCCCAGTTTATCTAAAGTTTTACTGGGGGCAGTAAATTAAATATCCATATGCCAAAACAAAACAGCTTGCACTCCCTCTGCAATAATATACCACGTGAAAAGTGGTGGCAAGTGTCTGTGGCTGACAGTGATGCCACAGCCTGGCACGGGCACCGCGCACAGGGCACGCTCCAAAACCGTGCCCACGTCGCCGGGCTTTCAGAGGAGCGCTGCATCCTTACACACCATCCGCCAGCGCCCCAAAACACACACATACACATACATGCGAGCGCTCCTCGTGCGACTGCCTTATCGGACCACACTCCACTGCTTGGCAGCTCTACTGACCCGCAAGGGCCGGGCCCAAAATGGGCAGGAGGCCCAGCAGCTCTGCCGAAACCAGCAGAAATCCACCCATCCATCAGCCTCGTTCAAAAAAAAAAAACATATCTTCCCACAAACAAAAAGTAAAAAAAAAAGACGCTTACAACACTGAGGGCAGGACTGTAGGAAGGCAGTAAGTTTTCTCACTGACAAAGAGATTCCGGGGAAAATCTCAAACTGGGATTTCAGGACCCACCGGTACCTGTTCCACCTGCTCGCAAGCCGAGAATTTTTACTCAACTGAACCAGCACGTCTCGGCCAAGGCAGAGCAAAACCTGGCAGGCGAGCAGTGCCACTTCATGCCACGGAGGCATGTGGTCAGGCGACGGTCTCCCAAAGACGCCCGCAGGTTTCTGAGACCACACGCCACACTGTTACCATACACAGGCCACCAAATGGTACCTGGTCCTGTTCAGCTTCAGCTGTTGGCAAACACGCTCCTTCCACGTTTATCTTTGACCGCGATGGTCTGATTTCTACTCCGCGCACCCATGCAGCACGCAGGCCGATTAAGCATCAAGTTACAGCTGCAAATTGAGTAGCCTAGTCACCATAAACGCGCAAAACTAAATCTAATATCTCACTGTGCCACGCAGGAACTTTTCACATCAATAATATTCATACAAAAAAAACAAAAAACAACTAAATGTCACTGTCGTTGGCCTGTATATTTTTTTAAGTTTTAATGTGCTGGTATAAAATATAATTTGAAGAATAGCTAAGTGGCTTTATAGTCTGCAACCTAAATTTAAAGGCGTGATAAAGGAACTGTGCAAACACAACAATTATCCGCACAATTGTGCAGGATTAGCGGGCAGCCGGAGCTGAAACGCGTTACACAAAGGCCACTCGGACAAGCAGGGGTGACGCCACAGCACTTTGCCCCGTCTGTCAGTTCCCCTTTCCGCTGCCGAGCAACCTCTGCTGAGTGTGCTCTGCTGGAGAGCCGGCTACAAGGGTTAACCACATATCGCGCTTTGTTTAGGCAGGCTGCAGCGGTTTGGGGGAAACCACCGGCAGCGATCCACTCCTTATCGCGGCTCTTGAGGCGGCTGCACTCGGAGGGTGCGATGCCACTGAAAAAAAACTACCTGAGTCACACAGGACGGGTTGGCGCTGGAGTCTGAGCGCCAAGCAAATACAGGCGTGAAGGTCAGAGACGTAAAATAAATACATCTAAGTATTCATAAAATGCTTGGTATGTCACTGAGATTACCTGTGCCAAACAATGGGCATACAGAAGAAAGAGAAAGTGGTAAAATAACAATAACATTATAATTATTATTATTAATAACAATAATAATCATCATCATAATTATTATTATTGTTGTTATTATTGTTGTTATTAATAATAATAATAATAATAATAATAATAAACATGCAGTGCGGCATTTTATGGTTCATTCTTAAAATTTTAACAGTTACTGTCAGTTACAGTAACTGATTTGGGGCATTGATTGTATATCTGATTTGAGGTTTAGGATAATTCCTTCTTTGACACTTCCTTGAAAAAACTGCTTTCAAATTACCACAATTGTTCCACTGAGTACAAAACCAGTACAACTACTTTCCAGTACTACATGACACACATATGCTCTCTAAAGCATAATGCCTGTAAATTAGGATACCCATTTCCAAGAGGTGAACAAATAATTGTTCGTGCAGCTAAATATTTTAAAAGCAATTCCATCATGTTTTGTAATGATTTAACTTAGAATGTCCTGTGAGATTTATATATGTGTTCTTAGAAAAACATGTGCAGCTGTAATGCGCTTCATGGTGTTAAAAAATGCACAAAAGACGTTCTTGAGAACAAGTAAAGCTGCACTTTGGACTTTGGGTTTTCCGTGGTAAATCTATAGTCTTCATTTGTGCAAACCAAACCCATATCTCAGTCAATTACTTTCGGATGCCAAACAAAATATAAACACTAAAATTGTGTCAGCCAAAAATCTAGGGGACTCTGTCCAACCACTGAATCAACCTTATCGCTGCTTTCATCTCCATTCACAATGCAGGAGCGCCTTCCCTTTCGTTATATAAGGAGAGTCCTTTATGAAACACCAATTTAAATACTCACTTAAGGACTGCTTCAGTCGACAAACAATTCTTTACCTACTGGCCATTTTCAATTTTTAAGAAAATGTAATGAATGATATATTACGTTCCCTGCTGCATTTTTTACAGGCAAGACACGGGACTTTACAGTACTTTTAACTAAAATACAAATGTAAGACCTTCAGCGTTATACATTGCCCGCGCAGCGCACAACACTGCAATTCGAATTTTGGAAAAACAATTTCGTATACCATAATAATCTATATTATACACGCATTACTGTTCCATTGAAATTAACCGAAATTAACAAGTAATACATTGTTCCTAATTACATTTAAATTTATAGAACAATTGTCTTTTTAATCTCCCTTTGCACAATAACATATACAATCGAAAGAATAACCTACATAGTTACCATTCATCAGAATTGATTCCGACACAGCCGATTGCCTTAAGCGCCTTACTTTTTTAGGAATTAACAAAATCGGTGAGACTTGAATACGTTTTCATTATTTGGTGCAGTCCTAGTCGCCAACGTCCACATGCAACCTTCAAACGCAGAACATATCTAAATATCTTAATTACTAAATGAAACGCGACTAGCACGGCAATGCAGCAGTAATTAAAACAAGAAGAGAAAAGGACTATACCTGTGTTAGACAAATTGGAGAATACATCATGACCTTGATTAACACAACGCTACTTCACTTAGCCGCAAACGTCCCTGGAGTGGATTGATTTTATCGATTCATTCCTCCGTGTCCACGGTGCAGCATATGCACGGACACTGAAAAGTTTGTGTCATTAAAATCGTAGTCAGATATTATCCAATAGCGTAAAACAGCTCCGTCGATCCAAGCCTCCTCATTAAACTGTTCAGATTCGGCGAAACATCTGATATACGCTAAAAGACTTAAAACATATCATGGTTGCATCCAGGAGACAGCAAATCCTTAACTGGAGAAAGACGGCAAAAAATACCGTAACCGAAATCAGAGATTAAGTCAGATTTTTGCTGCTGGAATATCGTTCACAAGTGTATTATAAAAAGTTGCAGGCGCCAAATTTCTGATCCTGTGTTTGCTTTTCTAACTTGATATAATATGGACCGGGAACACCCTCTAGTCTGCTCGATCCTAACAAATCAGTCTCGAGTTTTTTTTTCTCATTTAATTACACAGTCATACTCCTCCTCTTCCAGCAAAGCTCATTCCAGTTCCACCAGCCCACGTTCGCCGCACTTTCGGGAGCCGCGGCATAAACGCGATTTCTTCCCCCCTTTTCTTCGGGATTTACGTTATCGGCGGAAAGTATAAGAGCGGCGGCCCCCGTCCTTATCGGAGCGAGACGGAAAATCCCCCCACGCTGCGCTCAAGTCGGCGGTCTTATTCCAACTCGAACTTGCCATTGAACGCAAAACCGCCTCGAGGCGTCCCGTTACGAATGGTGCCAAATTGTGAACATACCGAGTTGCTTATGAACATACATTTTAACTTGCATACCTCCAATGACTTTACACCGCGGATCTATGGAAATGCAGTCGCAGGGAGTGTTAGATGATCGAGCAGAGAAAGCATTCGATCGCGCACGCCAAAAACCACGTTGCTGTGCATCAAAAGTTCAGCTCCTGAATTTCGACCCTGCAACCGCAGAGGAAAGCTACTTTAACAACTTTGATTTGGTCTATCGCGGTTTATATGAAAACTATAAGGACTTCGAGGTGAAGTCTGAATGCAGATTGCTTACGGCTTATGCAGAACTATGTACGGGCTTTGGTGTGACATGGCATAGCTACAAAGCACACTTGTCACTGTATCTAATCTGAAACCATTTTTCTATCAGATCCTTTACATTTTTATTAAGCAAAATAACACTATGACTTACATCAACAAGCTTGTTTTATTTACTTTCGGTTACTGGTTTTGTTTGGGTAATACTATCAACAATAATCAATGCTGTGGATTGGACTTAAAAGACAATGTTACGGACAACACGTTTATTCATGTTCTGATCCCCTCCTGAAGTACAGTGGAGAGTTTCGTCGATATTATGGCCGAGGAAATGTAGCGAATGTCGCATTTCACTACTTTGTAACTTTGGGGTTTTGTGGTAAGTTAAATGGACCTGTCAACAGGCCGGGCTCAGTTGTAAATTCCACTGCGCATCTAACGGAATCAGCAGCATTTCAATTTAAGAAAAAGCTTCTTGTCTTTTCAGTGTGCTTTTTGGAGTCATAAATGCAGCCATGCGAAACAGCATATTAAGTGTTATCACATCTGTAAACAATACTGTGGCCATCGTGTGCATTCTAAATTACGCATGAGGGCCTGAATAATGATTCATCATAAATGAGATTAAATAACCAAGTCTAAAGTCCTTTTTACGCAAAAACCCAGCTGCATTACATTATTAAATACTGAAAATTACAAACGGATCTAAGGAAATTAATTTAAGTTATGGCAATCCAGTGAAAGACGGGCAACTTCCATTGTTCTAATATTAGCAATGCATGGCAGCCGGATAGTGTCCATTATGCACAAAATGTTTATTTATAGTGATCTCCATAATAACACAGCCTATGTCGGGCATATAGGCCGAGACGTTTGGTGTAAACTCACGCGCAGGAAGTCACGTTCGATCATAAGCGACATTTAGGTTGACACATTAGATGCGTAAAGTATATATTAAAATAATAAAAACTGTTAAAGAAACGCATCAGGAAAACTAAACAAAAATGTCTATTAATATACGGACTACGATTTTTAATAAACGGACTACGACTCTGTATTTATAAATACACGTCTAAATAGCTCGAAGTGATACTGTTACTTTGGCGCCTTTTTATGCAGACTCGTATTACAGCAAAAGTTTGAGGATCGTTATGTCTCTCCTTAAATTTAACTGCGGTCCCGAAAGGAGGTGGAGAAGACGGGCCTGTTCATGGGACTAATAATAATTCACATCACGCCACATCGGCATCTTGTGTCAAAGTCGAACCTGCCTTCCCCGCCCCCTCAGCCTGCGACTTGCCAAGTGTTCACACACTGCGTTCAACCGCAACTTTATGGAAGACATATCGCCTGCATTTAATAGCGTGATGCAACGAGAAGTGCGAAAGGAAAACAATGGAGTGCACGATTTCTGCAACACTACTGTCTACTTGTGCATCCCATGCAGTGTTCGACCAGCTAGCTGATCCAAGTCGTGGAGCACCACGTATATTTAGAAATCATAGCACATTATTTATAAAATACAGTCTGCTTTTAGATACACCAGCGATTCACAGGAACAGGCTGAATACGAATGCATTCGTAATTATACTAAGCCATAGCATCTACTGAAATGTAAACTACTTTTGCTAATCGATGTCAATGGTCAACAGTAACTACACGAAGGCTGAAATATAAAGTCATGTAAACGAGAAAATAAACTGGGGTGGGGGGGGATGACATTCGCCCGCAAGCACAGAAAACTGAAGGTAAAACACATATCGCTAATATCTCCCGTGGCATCACCTCGCATCTAATGCAGTGAACTGCCAGAAACGGAGGTGGAAAAAAAAGTTAGCTAACGCAGGAATTGTGCCAAGTGCAGCACTTTGGGCGCTCGCTCTACCACCGACTTCTGACATTACTGTGACCCACATAGAAATGTTGCCAATTCAAAACAATCAAAGATCTACTACCGTTTTCCTCCACTCGGCACGTGCAATATAACTCCCCATTTCCCTCAGACCAACATGTGATAATTTTTTTTTCAGGAGGAACATACATTTGAATGCAATACAGTAACAGTTTGTAAAGCACACATCGTTTTAACAAAAAGTACAGGATATTCCATGTTCACGTACCATTGCACTGTATTGCATTTATCTATACGGGATCCTGGAATCTGGGTGAAACAGAAGCCGGTACCTTCACATTTCTCAAGTTCAAATTTGTGCTTTCTCAGTTTTTTTTTTCTCCTCCTAGAAGTGCTTAAAAAAAACAACACCGGAAGAGAATTCTTGGCAGAAAGGCGGCAAAGTCAAGGCAGTGAGCACCTCGGATTTTTTTCTTCCTTCCTCTTTTAGTTAGACTTTTGGATAGGTTTTTGGTTGTCGAGTTGAACGCGATCCAGAAGAGGCAGAGTTTTTGGAACTGGGCAGGTCTGCGCCTTTTCTTTCTCTGTCTGGCTGTCGTCGCTGCTGCTTGCAGAAGGCAGAGGGAGCTGCGTACTTGGATTGGATTCCTCGCCTTCTATTGGTGGAGAGCGCGGCGGTCCTCAGCGCTCCGTGCCTTCAGACCCTCACTTCCGCTCGACAGGCATTTCTCATTTGCATATTAACAGACCGCTTTAGCCTATCAAAGCGAGACTGGCCTAAATTGAAACGTGCGGCGCCAGATAGGTCAAAGACCTAAAGACAGATTTTACCCTTGGGATTATACGGAGAAATAGTCTTAAACTGAGCAGGTTTCAAGAAATGTAACGAAAGCGTGTTTACTACTTTAACGAATATTATTCACAGTTCTATAAAAATCATCAGCCTTTGATTATCCTACAATAAATTTCAGTCTATTGTGTGAATTTGATATCGGTGCCAGTTAATGTTTGCGTAGGCGTTTAAAGTGTTCTGGCAGTTTTATTTAGTTTTAAATACTTGGAGGATCTACAAAAAATCATTTCACGGGTCATAATTACAATTTTGCTACACATTAAGTTATATCTTCCTACACATTAAGTTATATTCTAGTATATAGAGATATATTAATTCTGCAGTTAATGCCCATTGTGTTAGTAGGGTCCATCCCAGTGCATTATATTTACACATTAAAACTGAGAAATCAGCATCCAATATTCTTTAAATTATTATTTTTGATAAATCTGCAGTGCTAAAATGTTGTGTAAACCTGTTACAGACTAAAATTCCTGTCTGGCACAGCTTTTCGCTTTTTGGTTCATCTGGCACTGAAGCTGGTTGGCATTGCTGAGTCCGACACAAAGAAACTTAGCACTGCATATACTGTGGAGCATAGCTGAGACAGCCCAGTACATTTGTGTTTGCGTGTGATACTTTACAAACTGCAAAGATATGACTGAAATATCTGTATGTGGCAATGACTGAGGCCTGTCAGATAAATTATTTTTTTTTTGCATTTTAGTTCTGTATGTAACCTAAGTGTTCATGTGTATGTATATGTTTTTTATTCTTTTAGAAACTATTAGTAACACAATACAAAACTAGAAGAAAGTTTGTATTTTCAGTAATCATTTATTTGTTGACTGTATTTGATGTCTGAATATTTCATGCATTCAACTTCCAGTGAAGTTTAATGACATTATATAAAGCAAAACTACTTTAGTTTTGATGGAAATTAATGAATTGTTAAATTGCTGGATGCCCCACTAAATGGTAGAAAAATGCTTGAAACTGTAAATTTCAGGCTTCTCCAGCAATGGTACGGGATTTTAGGCAGCCAATTCATTTTTAGATTTTTTTCAAGCAGAGTACTAGCTTACTATAGATTACTATAACATGCAATTTTAAAATGAATTGATAATGTGTGTGTATATATATATATATATATATGTGTGTGTGTGTGTGTGNNNNTATATATACACACACACACATATATATATATATATATATTTACTTGTTACATACATTTAACCAAAAAATTATTTACAGCTGCACTGCCTAAAAGTAAATTAGTAAAATAAAGACTGGGGGCACTAAGTGGATTTAAAATTACTGTTACCATTATTACACAAATCGTAGAATTGTTAATACACTGCAGATTTTTACAGCGAATACTAAGAAAGTGCAGTAAGCATCCTGCATTCCCTGCAACCATACTCCACCTCTGCAATTATGTAATTATGTAATTATTATTCATAATGATATTTTTCGGTGAAAATCTAAAACCAAAGGTCTGAATTCGCCCAAAATGAAGTGCATTTAAAATTCGTGTTTTAAAATTCCGCTACAGGAGGAAATCTTTTTGCAAGATGACTCGGAGAAAAAAGGTGTGCTCTCTGCCGCTTGGCTTGCGCCCGTCAAATTTCACAGCAAAACGGGTTCCTGCGTGAAATTCACGTAGTGCGACTAACAGAAATTTGGGAACTCCTTTAGCTCTGATATGTTCCAAAGCCTTACATTATTAAAGTACACAACGACCCGTCCGAGCTGTGGAACAAAAACAGGCTGAACTTAGGCAAGCTGGAACAGACCCGTCGAGAGGTGGAGTATAGAGCGATAGAAAAGAAGTGAAAAGGAAAGTAAAAATTCCGAAGGCTAATACAGGCTGCTCGTAGCGCAAAAGTGAATGCAAATCATTGTTACGTGGGCAAACTGGGTAAGCCGCGTGCCACTGCTCCAGTGGCGTTATTCCTTAATATTACATGTAGCTTGCTTTAGCACAATTGTTTACGTTCGTCAGATTTCCCGTTGAAATTTTTAGGAATGTGTCGCCTTTTTGGTATTGCGGTGAAATTATCCTTATATGATTTTGCCTTCTGGAAACTATAATCTCGTTTTTTGTATCGTTCTAACTTATAGAACATTTTCTTGTCTCTAAATAATTTTATTCCATGTTATTTTCCAGTTTAACTTAATAATACAATCGACTCATAGTGTTATTT
This sequence comes from Hippopotamyrus pictus, assembly GCA_026781145.1. NCBI lineage: Eukaryota > Metazoa > Chordata > Actinopteri > Osteoglossiformes > Mormyridae > Hippopotamyrus > Hippopotamyrus pictus. Next base: position 8,705,171 of record JAODLC010000015.1, read on the forward strand.
TTTACATTGCATACGCTGTATTAGGGTTTTCAGAAGAAAAAAAACAATTAGTTTATTATGTTATGTTGCTTGGTGCATTCGGACAAATTAATCGAATGTAGTCTGCTTTGGTAAAGCTTTCGTTCGAGTTAATATTGCTTAAGAACTTTAAGAAGAAACTCAGAGATGACAATTCTAACCATTCCGTCCAATATAAGAGTCGCGGACATTCCCATATGTTTTTCTTTGTCATTCTGTATCCACTTTTATTTTTGCACAACTGTAGTGCGTTAAATATTACGTGCGCTTTGATGTATACACGAACGGCGCTTGTGCGGTAACAAGCCGGTAGACGCCGTGTTCTCTAGAGATAATTATGAAAAACTACTGAAACAAGTCACCAGCTGAAATTTTGATTATTTTAGGTGTAAATTATTATTATTATTTAATTAAATATTGCGTTAATTACGCACATTCACTCAAACTTAACAGTGGGTGTTTATTTTATTCAATTAATCACAATATTAAAAAACTATATGATGGATCATTTATTATAATGCTTTAAAGATAAACATTTTCATTACATTATATTTGTGAATATACATTGTTATTTCGAAAAATCATGGAGACACTTTTTTTATTCAGCATGTGCACCGAAAAGTCCAAAATTGAAACAGAGTTAAGAATAATACAAAATGTTTCTGTCTACGACTAATCACAACAGCATAATCAGTGAACAAGTGAATGATTTAATGCGATATGATAAGAGGTGTGAGGACCCATTTTTCAAAACCATGCCAATTAAACATCAATAAATTAATTGTACAAGACTGGCGTACTTTAAGATTTTACGATGAACACATGTGTTTTTAAAATGTGTATGCGCATTTCAAAATATAAATTAAATTGGGGGGTGGGAATTAACCCTACGCCGGGACGCTGTGTTCCGTCTATTAACGATATTAGTTTGTTTATTTAATATTACGTATATAAAAGCGGCATTTAAACTCGGTATCTGTATGAAATTATATTTTAATACTTGGATCATTTTTCGCAGTAAACGAACACACCAGCGCCTTATAACCCGTCGTGAAAGATAAAACGATTTTTTTTTTTGCAGTGCAACCCAGGACACAATACAAAAACAGATGATTGCAGAGATTAACTTCATCCATCCTGAATTAGTCTGATTCATTCACAGAATGAATAAACAATATGAACAAATAACTTTTATACATTTTAATTGGTTGTGATGCATTGTACTTTCTGCCTGCAAGACAAACAAAATGAAGAGTAAGAGAGGAGAGATGTTTAGTACAGTGAGATATGACTTGACAGAGAATCACACACTACACCGCACTGCTGTAGCGTCAACCTGGGTCTGTAGTCTCCGCCACACACAGATAACTGGCTCTCTTAGTCGGTGGTGTCTTTAAAGTCTGCCTCCTCCTTCTGATTTTCCAAGCATGAGCGAAGCATAAGTTAGCCTTGTAATAAAAATGTCACCGTAAACGAGAGCGGTGACCACTACCGTGTAGGATAACCGCCGTACCCCAGGCGCATGCCGTCAATGCTGGCTTTACGGGCACGCGCACGTGTGGCACAGATGAGCCTGAGACAAAGGTGTGCCCTGGGAGCGCGTTCTCAAGTGAAACGGGGTCAGGACGAGGAAGTGGTCGAGGGCCTTACAGCTTCCGGCGATTCCTGCCTTTTCACCGCCTGAAGTGTGACTCTCGGCCCGTTCATGGCCAAGATCGGCAGAGAAGGCAGCAGAACCGCCAGCCTACCGTTTCCCTGCGATGCCCATGCAATGCCCAGTGGGCCTGCGACTGTGCCAGGGACTGCCCCATTGACCCTGTGGGCCTGGGATGGTTTTTCACCATCTGTGATGTCATGCCACTGCCAGTAGCAGCAGCCACCAACCCCCCCCCCCACCCCGCCCGAAGGCACACTCACACACACTCACTCACACACACACACACACACACACAAATACACAGTACCAACCCAGCATCCAGGCTGGACTCCATGAACCAAGCAGACTGCCTCGGCCCCCTGTGATTGTGGGCACAGTACAAACGTACGACACCCTACTGGTCCAACTGGAATCACTGGGCAGCAAGGCCCCACAGTATGGGAGTGTGCTAGAAGCATCCCACCAAAACGCAGCAGAAAACATAATACCCTTTGTCCCGCAAGCCTCATAACCTTAGCCACGGTGTCAGTTGACTTTGGTCTTTCCCCTCCTGATTACATCATGTCTTTTCTCGTGAACCGAAACCAAATGCACTGGCACATCGGAATGAATGTAAAATAATATCAGCACTGGTACTCTTCATGCATCAGGCATGCGGATTGCTTTCGGAACATAAGCGCCGACACACATGCGGCCAGATGTCCCCGCTGGCCCGGTGAAACAAAGAGCGCGCCAAGGCTGGATGGACCGCCGCAATCTAAATTCGACTCCGACCGAGCCAGGAAACGTGAGATGGCCAGTTAAATAAATACGCAAATAAATAAATAAATACAGAAATAAATGAATACATTTACAGATGCTTTTTGCCAATGCTTTCCTCTTTTCTGCCTCATAATTTCAGCCTTTGTATAGTGGGTTGGCACTGGCCCACCTCGAACAGCCTGCATGCAGCAGTGACTGTAGCCGCCCCCCCCCCCAGCACTTACAAACCTATATATAAAACCGCGGGGAAACGTTGACGTCTTTATATATATATATATATATTAACTTTAAAATAATGTAAATAATGAATGAGTGATTTTTTTTTTGCCATAGAAAATGTTTAATAATACGACTAATAATAACGGTATAATTAATCCCCAGACCGCCGTACTCTACATAAACCTAAGACATACTATATATATATATAATTTGTTCGCTAAAACTGGGTACTGGAAATGCAATGGCGAAACTTGCACTTGCGTAACGTAATACTCGACCTTCAAACGCACAGTTCCTTCGCTCACTGTTGTCCGCCGTGCAGCGCCGTGATCGTGTGCTGGTTAGTAATCTGCCTCGCTGTCATAGTTGCACCGATTCAAGTCACGACAGGAGCGGCTGCGCTCCAGAGAAATGCATGCGGCAATGGAGCAACTAGTGCTACGCCATTTATCATTTCAGGCCTTAAAGACACTTTTCCCACATAAGTGTATTAAAAGTTGTGTCAGACCCTGTGTTTTTGGCATGTATTGATAGGCACAGAAAATGGTAAGGAGAGTTTTTGCACAAAAAAAACAATGGACTAGGTAGCCTAAATTTTTTTTAAAAGCTGTAGTCTTTTAGCATATGCCCTAAAGCTTCAACTTTGGTGAAATATTCGGCAAGTCAAGCGTTGATTTACTGATGATTTCCAAGGCAGTTATCTGAATCTCCGCCAGCAAATTTTATAGTTTTTTTAATCCCTGGCGTAGTTTCAGTAAACCGCCAGAGAGGTATTAAAATACTGCGAAACGTTACTCAGGTAGACTCTCAAACTCCATTTGTAACACAAACAGATCCGTAACATCAAGAAAAACCGTAGCACTGGCAAAACATGTAAGCCTACAGTTAATGCGAATTTAATTAATTGCTCTGATAAAGTAGGCTATGTTCATTGGACAGCCTACATTTTAAGTTTTCGCTATATATTTAAACAGTAGCCACTGAGTGTGCGAAATGCAGAATAATAGAACATGCTGGCTCCTTTAGGCCTAATTAATCCGCTTCAAATAGTTGACTTTTAAATATACATTTTCTATCATTTTCTTTTTAGCAGTTTTGTTTGTTATGCAGTAAGGCAAATAATCCATCTTTAAACTTTTCGTTTTGAGATATATCTGTTAGGTTCTAACATTTACTAAAAAAGCAACAAAATGATTTTAAAAATCTAACCGAGAAACGGGCGTATTAGATGTCCTGGCAGCGCAGGAAAACAGTACACTACAACTGGGCTTCAGTATTATGGCAAATACATTTTTATAGTGAGGTCATTTTATATGTCCAGCGGTGCAACCGTGGTCATAGTCATTCTATAGAGAGCAATTTATGCAACAGTTCCAAATTCCTTGGGTTTTACTTGTACTGTCTGATTCTGCTATAGTTAACTTTTCGTAATGTAGTCATGCGAGTGAACATCTCTTTGTTCTAAGTATACATAACGATAAATTTGAACCAGAACCTTTATCCAGCAAATTGCAAACCCCCACCCCCACCCCTGAGAAAAGTCATCGCACCTAAATTTCACTTGCAGTATGACGTATTCATGGAACGTCAGTTAGAGAAATTAATTTATGAGCTGCAAAAATCAATGCGCACCACTCTGTTTCTCTAATGCTGAACACATGTCGTAACGAAACATTTTCGCCTGGGCCTGGAGTTGCATTATGTTGAAAATATCACTTCGTAACCAATAAAAATATTACTGCTTCTAAAAGTAATGTATTAATGATAGCATTACAGTGGTTATGATGACATATATTTTGCTCGTCTCGTTAAACTACATTATCCATATATATTTTATATTCTGGTGGTTAAACTCAGAAACTAATGACATTTAAACATTTTATGACGTCTTCACCCACTGATACTTGCGCGTCAGATTACACACCGTTGATCCTAAGAGCAACCACTAATTGAAACAGATGTTCTGACACTTGTTAATGCAGGTGATGACATATACCTACTTAAACTACGGAAGGAAAACAGGATTTTTTTTCCCTTTGCAGACAAGACAACAGAGACCATGTCTAAGCGATGAAGCGATGCGCTGAACGATGAACGAGACAGGGAGATTCAGAGGGGCGCCACGAATGAAACAGGACCTTGGCCGTGGCTGATTTTAGGGGAGCCCTGGCCTGTTTAATCTAAAGAACACTTCCTAATAGGTGGTTCACCCGACACAAGGAAAGCTAACCTGCTACGAGCGAGGACCTTAATGTGATCGTGCACACGCTATACGCTCGCGTCGCAAAAACCCCAATTCCACGGGTTATTAAGTGGTGGGCCAAGCGCATTTGGCCAGGCGTTTCAGTCAAATTAAAAAAACACATACACAGAACATATTTTATGAATGAACATTTGTGAATAGCTTATTGTATTTTTTGGCTAATTGTGAATTAAAATTGCGTAATAAGAAATAATATAAACAGTAAAAACTATCCACAGGGCAAACTTTTAACATCTGTATTTCTAATTGCAAATTGTTTTCATAAATATTTTTATCCGAAAAGGTCACTTTTCATTGCTGCAAGTGATTTCATTGAGGTGTCTTTTTTCTGCAATTGAGTCAACTATACCACATTATTCTTGCCTGTGTGTGTGTTTGGGAGTTATGGATATATACATTGTGGGGACCAAATATCCTCCACAATGTTATTAAATGTAACAATGTGATAAAAACTTGTTCTTTTGACTTTGTGGGGACGATTTATTCAGTCCATCAGTTTTGTAAAAATCTGTGACTGCAACCAAAAATCTACCAATGTTTGGTTTTCTAATGGTTAAGGTTAGGGCTAGGTAGTGGTTAAGGTTGTCGTTGTTGCGATTAAGGTTTTCCCCAAAGAAAAGAATGGACAGTCCCCACAAAGATATCAATACAAACTTGTGTGTGTTTGTATACATGTATAACATACACATGCACAAACACATATATATTTTTTGTCTTAGGCAAATATGAAGCTCATTAATTTTAAGAAAGTGAAAATATTTTTTGTTTCATTTGTCATTATAGAAATAAAATTCTGAATTGGGTTTTGGAATGGAAAATTATTCCATTCATCTTGCAAGTTTTTTTCCAGTTGTGGGGGGGACTGGAGCCTAATCCTTGCAGTAAAGGGCATAAGACAGGGGTGGACTAGGAAGGAGATGCCAGTCCGTTGCAAGGCACATAAGCAGTCACACAGTATAGGCGATATAGTTCACCTTTCTGCATGTATTTGGACTGTGTAAGGAGGGAACTCCACACGCGGGGAGCAGCGGCCAGATTATTTAATGATTATTGAATGATTCAGGAAGTATTTCAGCTTTTTATAAAATGTTGATTTTCCTTGGTTAGATGTGTTTTGCAGTGTATATGTGAGATCATTTCACGCTTATATGTATTTACATATAAGTATGAAATGATCTCATATATACACTGCAAAACACATCTAACCAACTAAGGAAAATCAACATTTTATAAAAAGCTGAAATACTTCCTGAATCATTCAAATGTAAAAAATTCTAATGGTTAAAATTAATCAAATCCAATGTTTGATACTGCTGCCATCAATTCCGAGTTTACGCACTGTTCGTATCAATGATGCTTAAAGGACTTATACTGGAGCCGTAAATACACCATTCATGCGTCGCAAATTAATAAGAAATAACAGTTTTTCCATTTTACCATTGTTCTCATTGATTTTTCCATGTCCACAAGGGGGCGACCCTGCCATTATTTGGACAGAATGAACCACGGAACAATCTCACAGTGCAATTTAACAAGCAATATCGAAAAACCGTCTGCTCATTGAAATCTCAATTAAACTGATCATATTAGCTTCACCCCCCCCCCCCCATTCATT
>JAODLC010000015.1:8723324-8735053 GCA_026781145.1 Hippopotamyrus pictus
TTCCAGTTTAGTTCATCTGCATGCCACCCATATTGTTATAAACTGGGATTCAGAAATTAAACCCTTTTCTCACAATGGATTTTGTTGCCCTAACGAAGTGACACCAAACATGGCTCCGGGGGGGGACGCGTCCCTTCGGAAACAAAAGGCGGTCCCGACGGCCGAGACAAGAAACGGACGGATTTCTTCTCCATTCTTGCGATAAAACAAAAAAAATGGGGATCTCCTTCACTATCTTAGGAGTGGCTGCCCCGGAGCTTCACTTAACACGTGCGTTTGCACCGGCAAAGGGGGGAGGTACTTTAACCCCCCCCCGCACCACACACACACACACACACTGCAAAAAAAAAAAAAAAAAGAGAAAAAAAATAGCACGTCAACTTACCATCCACCAGGTCCGGGCTGACATGTCATAACAGAGCTGCCATTTTATGGTGTCGCCCGTCGCTGAACCAGCCATCACTCTGTCAGCTGCCTTCATCAGATGTAGTTCAATGGAAGATAAGACACCTAATCAGAGAAACATCAGCAGCGGCATGCTGTGCTACATGTAGGCCAATCCTTATCAGACTGCATCATGGGAAACGCTCTCGCACTACCAATGACTCCAACCTCGCTGCTGTAATGACAAGGATCAGCTTTTTTTTTTTTTTTTTTTAACCCTCCCCCCCCCCCCCCCCAACCACCAGCAACCACACCAGCAGCAGCTCCACGCTGCCCAGCTTTTATTTTTTAAAGGACATTCGGGGGAAAAAAAATAAACTATGATCATTCCATTCTGAGAGCCAGGCGGAGCTGGTGGGCGGCTTGCTGCTTTGGGACACGGAGCTGGCTGAAGTTTATTTGCATTCTTGTCTCTTGTATATTGTTAAACTCAATCCTTGTGACCCCCCCACCGCCCCACACACACACACACACACACACACACACACACACACACATTACCCCTCCTTTTCCCTTTTACCCCCAACCCCCCCGCCACACATCTCCACGTAGATGAGAGGAGGCCCAAATAGCCAGGAATTAATATCTCCAAACAAAGAGATGTGAGCCTGCTTGGCTGAAGTGGTGCAAGTCCAATGCTCTCCGGCGGGAGGGCGAGGGATGGGGGGGGGGCCCACACAGGTAGCGGCCACGACTGAAGTTCCGAAACAGCGTCGGATTGCCATCGGTCACCTCTGGAGCACCTGCGAGGGGCAGATTTCCTGCATCCCGCACAGCAAGAGGAGCCAAATGCCCAAGGAGGAGGTCTCCTCACGGAGCCGAGGCGCAGGAGCTCCGGAGCCACCTGCGTCTCCTCGCTCACCTGCCACCGTCGCAGACGCCGAGACACACGCTGGGCGAAGCGCCACTCGGCGAACGCTGTCACGCACAGCTGCAGGTAAGGGACATCTGCTCTCTGTCCTCCTGTGCCGAACCTCCCGCTTTTATTTACGACTCGTGCTCAAGGCAGAGATAAGACGTTCCTTTGATTTTTTAAAAAAATATTTCTTATTTTAAATTAATTTCATGGGCTTTTTAAGAACATTTGGTTTTATATTTTATAATAGTATATGTGGAAAGCTGCTTAATGTCAAAAAATACCAAAAAAATAAAAATAAAAACATTGAAAACTGACCCTCTGCTATGTTTTCTGACTCTAAGAAAAAGTTGTTTTTTAAGTTTACTCTTAATGGGACTTGAGGAAATATATATTTTTCACATATTTAAGAAGCCTGCTGGAATGCTTTACATGTACAATGTGAGCGTATTCACGTTAAATACTGGACAGCTAGGTGCTTAAATCGAGGCGTAATCCCTCTAGTCACTATTTGAACTGACAAAGAGTTTTCAGAGAGACTTGCAGCAGCATCGCTGACGGATTAAGGAACTCAAACGGAGGTTTGAGTGACAGACATAAATCCCCTAATCAGGTCAAGCTAAGAGACGGCTTCTCTTTTTATCCAAAAACAGTCTGCGGGCCTGGTGGTGACACTATGATGGGAAGGCATTTTGATAATCATTACAGTATGCTTAATTTTCAAGCACCATACACAGCTTGGCCCTTAATTGAGTCGGAGGGCACGGATGGTGAAAAGCCTTCTTCAGTGAGCATGAGCTCCACAGACAATGGCTTTTTTGTTCACGGCCACACAGATGAATATGTGCAGACAACCCAAGGAGGGTGGGGGCTCCCAAAGTGATTTATTAAAAACTTTACAAGTCAACAATGTGATAGGTCACATACTTGGCTTTATAAAATAGACGAGTCCAGATACGAACACAACAGAAAAAGCGACAGACAGGTACAGCCTCACAGGAACGCCTGCCGTTAATTCCGGATGTGACGCAAGTCTCTGTCTGAGGCGCAGTATGAAAGAGAACAAAATGCTTCAAGGCACAGAAAGACCAGTATGCTTAAAAACAATAATTAATTTTCGTGTGAAAAAATATATACTTTCCTTATGCAGATTGCTTATAAATAACAGAAGGGAGGCAAAAGAGCAAGAAATGTAGGACAGACACTAGGCTGGGCACTGTCCAGAGATTTCTGTGTGCACTCAAAGCAACGAGAATGTTCCGGAAGACAGAGATTAGATGTGGGTTCACCAGACATCGGGCCACATTCAGGCCCATTAGTCAGATTCCGTTGCCTGGGCTTGGAGGGCCGGTAAATATGTTCCCAGATGTTTATTAACAGCTCTATTCATGCACCTACCTTTCACAGCTCCCCTAATGCTGGTTTAATTAACATTAATACTGTAACCTCAGAGCACCGAGACTCTAGTAAACTCCTTCCGGACGGATTCCACCCCAGCCTAGACCCAGAACAGCTGAGCTGTGCATGTGTGGTTTCTACTGTGAAGCTCAATGTGTCCGATTCCCGCCCGTGACACGCCATTGATGATGCATCTCAGCCCAAGGACAAGGAGTGGCAGGAAATATTACTTGGCTTGTGAGCGACGGAATTCCTAAGGATCATGTAGTAACTGCTATAATACGGATCGTTTTGGGTTTAACATTTTATAGCTTAAAAAGGTATGAACAGTATTTTAATTGTTTGTGCTCCTTAATATTTATAAACATTTGAGGAAATTATTAGATGAATCAGTACTTATCCTACAGTATACACAATTGCCGCGGGGACTTACTGTGAATGATAATTGCTTCCAATTAGGGAATTAAATGCTAAGACAACAAACGAACACAGGGGTGGGCACTACACACTTGAGTGACATCCTTCTAGAAGGTAGGAGCCAAGGGTCAGGTGACCAGGTTTGCATTAAGATAATTATAAGCAAAAGCTTTAAAAGTGCTTTAAAAGTTCAGCAAATTTCTCCAGCATCACGCCTTGCAGTGCAAGCTGCATGCAAAGGATCGGTTTTGCTGAACTGCAGCAGCAATAAAATGGGAACTGAAGCCCAGGGCTTACAGTCCTCCGGAGAGAATGAGCTCTCTGCACCGTGACACACCATCTCCCACGTCGCTCTGTCCAGAATGCTACCGGCTGAGCAGGCCTGAATACGTGACCCGATCTGCACATAACAAGCCCTCAATTCTCTCTACCACGGCTGATTAAATGGGGCCGAGGAGGGGGGCTAGGGGGGGCGGGGCTAGGGGTACCCGGGGGTCAGACAGACTCACTGAGAGCACCTTGCAGTACGGGCAGGGGCCAAGGAGCGCTGCCCGCCTGAATCGCTGTCAACCAATCATGGTAGCCAAGAGGAAAGCGGTGCCGAGTCGGGCCGGGCCAGCGTGTATGTCGGGGGGGCAGCGACAGAAGGGACAGCAGTTCCCCCCGCGACATCCCGAATGCAGAGACGGTTACCCGACATATGTCAGTGTGCGGGCGACACGTGCCACCGAGGAGCCGGACCAGCCGGTCGGCCCGAGCAGAGCCGAGCCAGGGAGGGAGGCGAGCAAAGCCAGGTCCGCGGCCAGGACTTGCCAGCGCTTGGCCGCCGCACGCTTGTGATAGCGCGCCACCAGACTGGGAGCCATTTCCTACTCACGGTTGCACGGTCCAGCCTGCAGGAGGCGTAACCGGTGACCTCTCCGACTGGCAACGCCCCAGACGTCTCTGCCTCAGCGACGGACATGCACGATGACTGCCTTCCCTTCCCGAGTAGCCCCTATGCATTTATAATCAGCAATGTTTACAAGTTTCAAAAATCAGTTTTCCCAACACCTTTTAGCTCAATGTCACTTAATATCACACACATTCTTTGACTGTGGTCCCAGAGATGGACCACTATTCAAGAGCATCACAAGAAGGAATGTTCCAATAGTCCCACACGGGAGTCAGAATCCCTTTCGCATTCCGTCCTTCACGGGCTCCAACAATCGGGCCCCTGGCATTTCCGAGTTTACAAACTGAACCAGCATTACTCTGATGAATGTCAAGATGGAGGGCGAATGTGACCCCGGTCACTAACTGCAGTTCATTCAAGAGAGGGGGATAATTCTGTGACATCGTTATTCGGAAAGGCAACAGAAAAGACCTTCTCTGCCTTCCCACATTCCCGGCCGCCGCCTCCTCAGATTACGTCCGTACAAGCGGATGGTTTTTTTCCACGTGAGCTGTGGGAATGCGTGAGAACTCGCATCGGCGAGCGCTGCGCGAACAAGCCGGCGACACAGTGTTCCGCTGCCAGTCGACATGTGTGGCATTTAACAGAAGGACGCAGAATAATAGTTGTCAGTGTTGCGCCCTTTTGCCCCATCTAGCCGCTCCTAATCACTCATTTATACAAATTCCTCCAGGTTATAGGACGGCTATTGTGTAAACTGCCCCGAATCCACTTCAAAACGCAAATAGGAACTGATGATAAATGAGGATTAAATCTATTCATCCCCTGTGACAGGTCTCTGAAACGCCAAGGTCATTGATGATCAGGCTTTTTTAAAATATATAAACAAAGCCTTTTCAACGCTAATCTTTCATCCAGCGAGTATTTTACAGGTTCCGATTGATCCTTATCTGAAGACAAAATCAGGGCATTCCTCAACCAACCGATATGCTAATTTGGTCATTCAAATTCCAATTCTTTTTTTATTTTTTTTTGCACATAGTTGTTTATGTCTGTGGTGCGCTCCGTTATACCTCCATATCTACACTGGGAAGCTCAAAGCAGCCAGTGGGGTGAGTCGTGCCAAGGAGGCCCACATGGCAGAAGCTCTCCACATTCTCCGTCACACATATTGATTTCTGGGGGAAAAAAAAAGTTAAAGATTCCTGGACTTCACTGGATCACATGGATTAACATTTGTCCATATTTAATTGGATTTTTTCCCCTTTCTCTAGTTAAGCAGAGTAAGATTTAAGAAAAGAAATCAATGAACCAATCAATATTATAACAGCCTTGCAACTGCCCTGTTGCTTAGCTGTGTAATGGAAAGTAGCATAGATCCAGACATCAGACACCTGTTACAAGTTACTCTGGACATCCTGAGATATAGCCTTTCGCTGAGAAGGTAAGGACACAGATTTTACGTTAAAACATGGGCTTTATTTTCATTTGCCGTCAGAAACACTTCACGGTGAAATATGTGCACATATCTTTTGTTTCGTTACTTCGCTTTAATCTTCGGCGATCGGAAAATATGCTCACCGCCTCTGTCCAGGCCAAACTATCCCTTTGAACATACTGCATATAAATCAGAGAAAAATAACCGCACTCATGTCAAAGGATTGGATTTTAATAGCAGGATTAGTACTGTACATCTGTTATTAGCATTTATTTTACTGAGTAATTAATCTGTCACTACACTAAAGTTAAAATTAATTGTATGCATTTAGGATACAATTCATTTACTCAGACCTTTAAATGCAACCCTTGACTAACCCAGTTGCTGTTGTTATTTGTAAAGCTGAACATGTGGCAAGCTAATAAAGTAGCAATTCTGAAATAGGTTTACACTAAATGAGACCCATATGGACAGAATCAAGGGCCTTCCAACCATTCAAATAATGAATAATTGTCAGTGACTGGTTCCAAATTAACAGTATGCCGAGAGGTCAAAGTTTTCACGTAATCCCAGTCTGGGATGGGAAAAATTAAGGACAGCCCTGAATTACATGTGAGATACAATGTTGCAATTACATTGTACATATTATCATACCGTTCTTATTGCTCTCCTCATCGTATAGCCAGATGCTCACTTCTGATATATAGTAACAGGTGGCCTGTTTAATTAGTTTATTTGTTGAAGGGACAGGATTTTTCATCATTTGCAGTCTGTTTAAAAATTTTAATTTAAAAGTTAAGATAGAGATAAAATCACTAGCTCAATGGATGTGTAAGTACAGCATTTTATACTGGAAGGAAAATGGGATGTTCCCAAACATTATTCAAACAAAAATGCTAAAACACATTTCGAAAAACCTGCCCTTTTACAAAATCCAAAACTGTGATATATCAGACCGACTAATTTATCCATAAAAGACCACCTGTTACTGCCCCAAAAATGTCTGCATAACAACAATGGACAGGAAAATAGGGATTGATTAGTTAATTCCAGTTGTTGCTGGAATAATGTACGGTCAGACCTTTGCTTGTGGAGCAAACAATTAATGATTCTAAGCAAAATGGGCTGATGTAAAAAGTCAGAAACTATTTTTCATAAAATATTCAAAAGGAATATGAAGTTTCCCCAATTTTCCTTTATGGGTAAAATTTTTTGAAGTTATCTACTTGAACCAGAAGCATTTTACATTTTCTTGACAGAAAAAGTAAACAAGTAAAAGCCAAACAAACCCAAATGCTTAAAAACCATAAATGCTGACTGGATATACAGTACAGTGACTGAATAACAGACCTGGCCAGCACAACATGATTTTGAAAACAATTTACAAGACAAACATATATCCTTTATAAAATGTATTTTACTCATCCCAGATAATTATGGAAATGATTTAACGTCTGCCCGCAGGCAAACAGGTGGGGTGATGTTTATGAAACTGGACTTGCAACCAAAAAGTCAAATTGCTTTAATAAAATATCCAACTGCAGAAATCAGTGAAGTGTGAGATTGGAATCCATGTACTGCAATTTTCACCCCCATTCGAATAGGCCACTAAACACTTATGTTTTGTATAAAAGCTTCTACTAAATTCATTTTTTTTTTAAATCCATTAGTGGAAGAACAAACAGTAATCAGGATGTTCTCCATGGGTTTGTAAACTGAGCTGTCAATACAATGCAGAGCGCGAGCCAAAGAGACATTCACAAACAAACAAAAACATCCATAACAATCACAAGGTCAGCAACAGCTGGAAGAGAGCTGCATCGTGTGGAACTGGCATCGCATCTTTCTCCAGCAATGTGTCCCACACTGGCATCTGTAAAGCCCACCACCACCCCCCCCCCTTTCATAGTCCTTCCCCAGCCAAACAATTGGGCCCGAGGGAGCGTCGCGACGGTCAAGGCAGGCTGCAGCCTCCCCAAGGAGGACATGGGGCGCCCTCCAATGTTCTCAACAGTGGATTGGAATCACCACGCACGTTGCCAATATTATGATGGGGGGGGGGGGGGTTAGGGGGGAGTGTTGTGTGTGTTTCGTTCCATCTCATCATATTCCAGCAGGAGGGACAGGCCTGCTGTCACTCAGTGGAAGAATTGCACACACTGGGAGCTCACCAGTGGCGGCAGGGGCCTGTCAGTCATGGCCCGGCCCTGCCGAGGAACGCACGCCGAGCCAATGAAGGGCATCCGTGGCGGCATGCTGACATCAAAGGCGCAGGAGGCGACCAACCGCGTCGGAGTAGTGATGGCAGGGGGCGGGTCCTTTGTGTAGAACACTTTCCTCATGAGGTTGCTCTTTCAGACCTCTGTTGGCATGACCTTACACAACCCCCCCCCTCCCCGTCTTTGAATGCTAACAACATTCAAGAACTAGTGCCACTTCAGAGAACTATAAACGCCCAAACGATTTCGAGGAGAACACTTGAAATAATATTAAACTGCCTCACTCAAGAATTTTTTTAACACCTAGAATTTTTATGGGGGTTGCAATAAGACTGCTTCCAACTGTGTCAAAAAATAAAACCTACTCTTAAATTACATGTGCTGAAACACTGAACAGGTACTTTCAGCTCTGCTTGCTGATCCTGCGGCTTGAATTTCAGAGTGGATGGATAGTACCATGCAAGAATTTACAGTTTATCGACGGCACAACAAAGGGCCCTTTGTTAAGCGTTGAAAACTTCACACAAGGCAAGTCCTCCCATGTCCCAAAGGTATGTGTCCGCGGTATATTATTCATTTGATTAGTGCAGTTTTGAGCCGGAGGCAATTTGCACAACTGACTCCACGTGATGGCCTTAAACACTCTACTTTCTCCAAGAAACAGGCCGGCAACTGCGCCTTCTTATGGCTGATGTGGAAATTGCGTCGCATTTAGAAAAATCCAGTTTAAAACAATGATGAGGTGAATTCAGAGGCCCAGGTCCAGGATGCAGGCTTCCTGGACCAGACTACCTTTCATCAGACCAGGATCGATCCCCCTGCTCCCTGGACCCTGATGCCCATGAATTGTTCTTTATTTCCCTTCCTTCACAAAGACGTCTCCCAACCGCCATCACCGGGCCTGGTGTACAGGGACTGCCAGCAACAGCAAGCATATAAGGGGCCTTTTGTTAGGCGGACTGGAGGGGCATTGTCTGCAGAAAAAAAATCACTGCCTGCTCCAGATAAAAGGCTTGCCTTTCCTCTCATCAGAGCTAAGTTTATCCTCCCTGAAGTTGGGCTTTTATGCTCACCCAACAAAGGAATGGCTTTAGATGTAAACTGTATATACTTATCAAAATGTCTATCACAGACAGGGATTTATATGTTCTGAAGCAAAAGCGGCCTAACCCATTAAGTACAGGACGAGGACGTAAACTTTGGCAGACAGGGTAGGAAACCCCTGCTCAAAAATATACAGGTAGATACCTGCATGTTGAGCCCGGATGCAGTGGAACAGCTCACATCTCGGCAGGCTTGAAGAATGATGGAATTCAGGAGCAGATATGCATTCCAAACTTGCTGTCAGACACTGGGTGCGCTCGACCGAACGCACCTAAATGGGATAGAACGCGTACTGTACCAGTCGCTGAACGCACTTCCGACACGGATTTGCGGGGAGGCCCGCGATCCAACTTAAAGGTGCGAGTGGCTATCGGGTGGTCCGCAAAGGTCTCAAGAGCCCCAAAAAAATAAGAACCAGCATGAAGTTAAGCAGCTCAGTTGGGTAATAAAGTCGCAGGCGTGACAAAGGACAGAAGGGAGGACACTGAAGGGGAACGGCACACAGCTGCAACAGTACACCCGCATTAAACCGCAGCGGCGAGGAATAGCTAGGTGTTATGAAGTGTTACCGAAAGTTTGAGGGCTTATTGTTCCTTGATAAGTATCAGCATATCTCTCTAATTAAAACTCCCTTCAAAAAGCCAGGTGAGTGCATGGTGGAGCCCCCAAAGCCAGCTCTGTGGCTCCCCTGCCTGCCAGCACGCACTGAGTGCAGGGCAGGCTACCAGCACCTTGGAGCTCATTGTGCTGGATCGAGAAATCAGAGAGGAGCAGCCGAAGCAGAAGTGTGAAGTATCTACCTGGGCAGATATTCACTTAACAGGTCTGACTTTTAGCAAGACGATAACCCGTTACTACGCCCCACGACGGAGGAACCAGATTAAAAATCATATAAGCAACATAATATAGCTGCATGATATGATCCTGAAGGCAATAAATAACCCATCTTTACCTCCGCTAAACTATTTAATGGCCAGTTCAAACTGTTATCACAAAGTACTAAGGGATTTATTTTTTAATCGGTGGTCTGTGAGTTTTTACAACAGCCATGAAGTTACATTTTTTCTTTTCTCAGAAGTGCGTCTACAGATCCATATGTATCCATTGGGCTGGAATGTCTTATACACTCAGTGACGAAATGTTAAGCACCCAGATGGAGTGGTGGAAATGAAATGAATCTGCACTTGGTGAAAGGTCATGTGATTGTATTGCAATGATTATAATATCAGATCAAACTGGCAACAGTTTGGGGGTGTTAGTAGGGTGTGGAAGCCCCCCCAGGCCTGGATACATGCGGTGATACAGTGTGGAAGGGAGTCGTACAGCCAGGATTGGTCCTCTCCCCTTGGCGTCCCCATATGCACAAACGATGGTCAACCGTGTTAATGCAGAACCGAGATTCACTGCTGAACACGGTATGACGCCACTCCTCATCAGTCCATGCCTCCCGGTTACGGCAGCACTCCAAACACAGCCGTCTCTGCGCTGGTCTTAACGGCAGCCTATGCAGGGGACGGGGAACCCATAGTCCAGCTGACGGCAGTCGTCGAGACACGGTGTGGGATGACATGGGGTGTAGAGAGTCTAATACCTGTGTCTGGATGGCAGGTGCAGATGTCATGGGGTTCTATAATGCTTGCCGCACAATACGACGATCTTTACTTGATGGGGTCTGTCTTGGGCGACCACAACCATCATGACGTGTGTGGGTGCCCTCACATGCCCATTGGTTCTAACATCAGGTGACTGTGACATCTGCATACCCACATGCCAGGCAATTGCACGATACGACCACCCAGCCTCATGCAAACCCACAATGTGACCCCTATCAAGTGCTGGTAATGCTGTGTAATGCGTCTACGTGGCATCCTCTGTGTCTGATGACTAGACGTGTCAGCTCCTTGCATTTATATACCCATCGATGGTCTGCACGTGTACCAAATTACATCAAAATGGGACCACCACTTCTGGGTGCTTAACTTTTTTTGTCACTGAGTGTATATAGACCGACAGGTATCGACCAGCACGTGCTCACCTGGAGAGCAGCCTACATGACGGGGCTCATCGGCCATGTGTTTGTCAAGAATGTCACATTAGTTAGACAGGTGACAAGCTAAAGATAAGCTGTAGAATTCCTCTGTTTGCTACCTGAAAATAAAACTTTTCTGGGGCTTGGAGGAGGGTCAAGAATTACATACCATAAATATTGTTTTTCCCAGAATTCCAGTCTTGATAATTAATACATATCTCTCTGTATGACCCCGATCAGTTGTCACGAAAAGCAGACATATGAACTAACTAGGTATGTCATGGGCACATTTGGCTGTAAATCCTCACATCTGATTATTTGAGGTCACAGAGATCATAATCCACGCATCACCAGTTACTAAGCTCGCAGAACGTTTGGAGTTATTGTAAGGTTTTACGTCATGAGGACCAAGAGGGATTTTTCAGCCTGAATCAGCATTATGTATGCCAAGCTATACCTCCAGCCAGAATGTCGAGGGGAGCGACTGGGGCAGTCTCCGCAGCTGCTTTCACTTGATTCTGGAGAAACGGGAAGCATGCGAGCGTGCATCCCCTGACCCCCCCCATCCTGTTTTCTCAGCTGGATGTCCATGGGGTCCAGTACTCTCTTTAAGTCCCAGCAGGACCACATAATTTCTTCACCCTGGGAGTATCTGCCAGGAGACAATGTGAATGTGTATATGTCTGACAGCACAGTGTAATATGGATTCAGGCCACCTGGGCCACAGCAGCAGGTAGTGGGATTACAGGCCCCTAATAAAGGTGGTTACTACTAAAGAAGGTGGAAGCGGGGCAATGACAGGCCCAGCACTATATATATATATATATATATATATATAAATATAAATATAATTATATATATATATTAGGGCTGTCAAATGATTAAAATTTTTAATCAGATTAATCAGAATTTTCAGTGGATTAATCAGG
>JAODLC010000015.1:8747767-8783344 GCA_026781145.1 Hippopotamyrus pictus
GGGCAGGATATGATGGGCTCTTAACTGTACCCTCATATGGACTGTTTGTTCATCTTCCTGTTCAACCCTCAGAAGCGCCCAGTTGAACACAACGAGGCCGCCATTTTGAGAGGGGACTTCATGGGTATGGGGGCTTCCACCCCGCAGGAAGCTCAGAAGCAGGCCTGGATGGACGCTCCCAGTACCAGTACAGGGCAGGACTGGGTTTGTGAGTCCACTTCCAGCAGAGGCAGCCCAACACACTACATGCAAGCTCTCTGCCGCTCTGGTGGAAGTGAAGCTGCAGCTCGTTTCTGATTAAAATTCTGAAAACTGTGCAGAATTTTGCGGTTTAAAAATTTTCGCTGACTAAACCACTCGAAGAAACACACATTGCTGTCTCAAATACCACAGTAAGGACAGCAGCTCTTGCTGAACCGGCCTCACCAGGGACAGTGGTGGTCCATCCTGCGCACGCAGTGTCCGCAGCGGCTGCAGTGGTGGGACCTCTTCGGCCGCATCAGGTTGCACTTGTTACACAGCTCCCACTGTTCGCGCTCTGCAACAAAGACCATCGCAGTGGATCACAGGTCATGTGACCACGATCACCTGACCAACACTGGAGGGTCTCAGAGAACATCCACTTAAAGTGCCATTTTTAGTTTAACGTGTTTGTGCGGGGAGCCACTCCTATGTACTACAAAATGCTGAATGATCTCGATCTCCAAAATAAGTCACACACACTTTAGCACAGAAACAGCATCCTCTCCAAACCAGTTGTACAGGTTGAGCTCCATTTTTTACTGATCTGCTTTTCATGAAATTCTCACTTTCTTTGAAATTTTAGAAAAATCCTCATGAGCGGCAGACAGTCCTGAAATTTTTTTGTCATTATCAAAATACAGATCAGATATTATACAATACTGCCCTCTGGTGGCTTCGCTAAATCAGCGCAGTTTGGCCACAGTACCACAGCAGGGATAAATTGATACTTTGCCACTAATTACCAGTTAATGACTGCTGGGTATTTTTTTTAACTTTCTAAGCTCCAGGGATCAGCAGTTAACTACAGTCATGAACTAAAATCTCTGCACGTCTGGTGGAAAGTTAAGGACGAGTCGCTTATACAGCATCATCAGCGTATGTGTGCAGTTTTCTTTCGTTATCGAGGATTTGACGGCAGGAAAGTCAGTCCTGAGAGTCAGGTCATCCGAGGCTACTAGGCAGGTTCACAGCCGGCCGCAACGATGACGATGCTGCAGGGCAGATGCCCGTCATCGAGCTTAGCATGTAATCCCCACAGAAGGTGGCTGGGGCTTTTCTCAATAATCCTTCTGGTGAGTCCCTTTCTGACCATTGCAACGATCTTATGCCCCCATAATCTGACTCACTGCACAGCCAAGGGCCTCAAATCCTCATGAGATACGTGACAAGCAGGATAAGTGACACTGTGGTGCAGGTGGCATCCAGGGGTGACAGAACCACTCAAGGCGTAGGCCGAAACAAAATCACAAATTCATTATGTCACCTTAATCGCTTTAAGGCATCTATACCGACAGAATATAAGATGCGCTAAAAACATATTTCCAAAATAACTGCATCCCAAAAATTCACTGCTTTAAAGATAGTTCAGTGAAGCAACCCTTTTAAAACAAAAATATCTGCAGTCAGAATAACTTAGTCAGTCACCAAAAATAATGTTTTAAGTTATTCACACGAATGAGGTAATCAACTGGTGGCAGAAAAATATACTGCATTTTATCAAAAGAAAATAGCTGTCAAGATAAGTATCTCTGCAGAAGATCATGTAAGTAATAAAAGAAAAAAAAAACTACTGAACTAAAAAATAGTAAGACCAAAGTTACTTACAGACAAGTAATACTGCAATGTGATACGATATATAAAGCTTAATTTTTCTTGGTTGCTCAGGGCCAATCACACAATTAGAAATGGGCCAGAGCTCTATAAAGAGCAAAAACAGAGTGCAATGTTCTCCTTTGGGTGAGTTCGTAAAATATATATATTTTATTTGGTTCACAGTATATGTCTGAGAATTGCAGTGATTGAATTGCCAGTGAAATACAGCTTGTGGTAAATAGAAAAAGGGTGTCATGTGACTAACCGGGGAACTGGGGGGCGAATCTGAGCCGAGGCCCAGTTTCAGCTCTTCTGCGCGGACATTCCATCAATAATTCACACACTGAACAAGCCCGTTATGAAGATGTCAGGTTTACTGGAAATGACATCACAGCGGACTGGTACAGAGCTGCCAGAGGGAAGGGGGGGGGGGGGCTGGGTTCACTTACCGGAATGAGGGATGTGAGGGTTCTGGGGAAGTCGGCCAGGATCCGCAGTGGAAGCCCTGAACAGGGCGGAGACACAGAGCAGAGATGCCACGTAGTAGCCTAGCAGAGAAGGTGGCCATGAGGAAGAATCCAGCTACCAGGCAACATGAGCGAAACGATGACGGAACCAAATCAGCCCAACTGCACGGATCCATGGATTGTGAGCGTGTGTGAGCCAGTGAGGCAGCAGGGTGAGATGGGAGGTTCTTACCTACGACCACGGACCAAGGGATATGCCCCTCGTACAGGTGGGGCAGCAGCACCAGCCGAGGGATGAAGAAGGAGTTGTAGAGCCAGATGAGGAAGACGAGGCTGACGCAGAGCCAGCCCATGGGATCCACCACGAAGTGCAGCCGTGGCTTCATGCTGGAGCCCTGGCGGGGAGACGGGCAGTAAAGCACCTGGAGATGAGAGACCACGTCCCGGAGCACTTACTCCATCATGGGGGCAAAGTGGCTGGTTGATGAAAGGCTCGGGCGAGACGGTAGGGACGCTTCATCGCCAGAGAAACCAGCAGCCAAAGTACAAGATCTACATAATGGCTCACTGACGCTGAGACAGGATCTACCAGGCCAATCTGGGGCATTTAATACAATCAACAGCTCAAAAATCATACCCAACCGCCATCGACGACGATGCTAACTATGGCACAGGCGACTAATAAACATGCTCAGGGTCTGGGCTGTGGTATCCATTTCTAGGAAGAGAAAGTGTTAAATATGAGTTGTGTGAGGACTTGAATCAACCCTAGATGCATGGTTGCAACATTCAGCTCTTCTGAGTTGCAAAGATCCATCCATCCACCCATCCATCAGCTTATCCTGGTCAAGGTCTTGTAGGGATGCCCCTAGACCATCCCAGGCAGCATAGGGCGCAAGGTTGGGGCGAACCCCCCCGTCACCCCCCCCCACAGGATGGCAGTCCATCGCAAAACACATACACGCCAACACTCACACACACTATGGGCAATTTAGAGACACCAACCAATTAGCCTGTGTGTCTTTGGGCTGCAGGAGGAAACTCACGCGACACGAGGAGACCACGGGGGTGTGAAGCAACAGCGCTGCCCGCTGAGTCACGGTGCCTCCCCGAATCACATATCATGCAAAACCAAACCGTTTTGTCGTTACATACAGCTCCATCTGCATGTCACACGGAGCGCCGAGATCCCTGTCTACAGGCAATAGTCTGTAACAGGTGTTTTCAGCTGGGTCTGCGATAATCGCTTCCCCTGGGCCAAGAAGTGGCACAACAGCCCAGTTAAACTGCGGGGCAAAGTGGAGGGGGTGTTTTAACACATTTTGAGAGCAATGGGCTCCAACCCCACACAACAGCGCTGGGAGAGGTTACACTACACATCGACTGGGCACACTTATGTCATCCCAAAACATCGACTGTAACCGTTTCGATTCTAAAGCGTCGATATACCTGAAAGTGGCTTGGCAAGCAGGCGAGAGAATTCCAAATCAGCATTCGACAGAATGAACTAGGAAACACAGGGTTACATTTGATGGGCTTGACATACTGAGAGTAACCTGGATGGGAGTCCATAGTAGTGCTGAAAGAGCCCCCACGGCTATACTGCTACACTGGGAGACCAACATTTCAACTAAACTGCACAGCCAGTGAAAGATGCATGAATGCGACACACCAAACATGCAACCAGCTAAATTCACACTGACTAGATTTGGGTGGTATTATGGTTATATAGCAGACGGCAGTATTTTTAAATCTCTGCCACAAAATACCGTATACCGCGGTATAATGTCTGGACAGTATGACTGTATGAAAAACTAGATACTGCCCAAGTCTAATGTTGGCACATAGACCCAGAACAGAATGCCCTATGACTGAGAACATAGTATGATGTAAAATTAATAATAGTTAATACTTTATTGTCTTTACACCTCCCTCAACTTGCTCTATTTTGCAGAGTAAGATGTCCGCAAAGGGCAGCCACCCGTAGCAGTGCCCAGGGAGCTGGGGGTTAAGGGCCTTGCTCAAGGACCCACAGACATGCTGAAGCTGGGTTTGAACTGGCGACCTTCTGATTACAGGCACACAGGTTTAGCCCACTGAGCCACACGCTGCCCCCAAATTGAGGAAAGTTTTCCAGTCAAGCGAACCATTTTATGTCCGCACGTTCCTGTGTGGCTGTCTAGCTCAGGGGTGGGCAATTTTATCCGCAAAGGGCCGGTGTGTGCAGGTTTTCACTGCAACTAATTAAGTCACTAATTAGAGGACTGATTGGCTGAAGAGTCCTTACACCTGGGTTTGAACAGCTGACGTAAAGGTTATCCCAAAAACTTGCATACACACCGGCCCTTTGCGGATAAGATTGCCCACCCCTGGTCTAGCTGCAAACCAACACCCCTTAATATCGCACAACTGGAAACACAGCAGGTCAGGACACCTTAACCAGTCCGTCTACATTTCCACATGACCTGTTACGGCGCCACCCTGTGCCAGGGGGAAGAGAGGGTCTTTACCTTTCTGTGGTTTAAACTTCAGAGCGCAGAGTGTATCTCAGCCACCGCTGCCATCAGGGACCTGTGGGTTAAACTTTTTTTTTTTACATGACTACTGCCAATAGCCGATCTGTTAAAGCATAAACACTGGTATGCTTCGTAACGGTTTAAGTATCTATATGATTACTGAGCACAGGTTAGAATTGCTCCAGTTTTGTAAATAAGAAAACAATATACATGTATAATGGTTTTACTTTTAAACAATGCTGCCAAATTTTATTAATTGAAAATACATTTTGTACTGTACAAATTAGCCTTTACAACAAACAACGGGCCACTACTGACTTTTCACATTCAGCTGCCCTTTTTGTTTTACATATAGGTGTGTCTCACTGTGTTTGCTCACAAAGACATTCCAGCTCAAAGTCAAAGCTCTTTGTTTGCCACTAACAAAAGCAGCTCAATACCCTTTGCACTATCACTAAATCACAGTATCTATGACTGCAAATTAATCCACTTGTGTGACAGCTTTATAAATCTGCTCTGGAATAAAATTCCTTATAAGGCTGTGTTGTTTTTAAGGAAACCAGGAAACTTATTTTAAAGTCTTTATACTGCAATACTACCTTTTCTTCTCAAACTATAATTTTACATGTTGAGGAACTGGATATCTATCTTTTTTAATTATGTGAAAAGAAACAATCTGCCTCACAGTGTCCACCTATAATAGTGTATAATCTAGGTTATACTTTGTAATTTAATTTACATTTGGTGCCCTAGCTTTGTCACCTATGAGCCCATAACGCAGGTTATCATATTTAAGAAAGGCACGTTAAGTACATCACTGCTGAACAACAGCCCCTTGCAGGATTCGAACTGACAACCTTCAGGTTATAGATCAATCTTCTTACCCACAGTAACCCCACAGCTCTCAGCAATCTCAGAGCGACCTGGTAAGCATCATGACTAGATTAGACTGGATGGATGGATGGCTCAACTAACGGTTAACTGCAATAATCGGTTCCACTGGTATAGTGTGACTAATCAGGTGGACGGTTTATATCTGCGGTCATCTATACAGCTTACGAAACATACCCTCCTCTATTTTGAAAGGTGTGTATTGGCAAGTCTAAGAAAGTATAAAACATTGGTGTGCGAGTTATTATAATCATTTTAGCTACCTATTGCCTTTAATCTCAAGCAAAATGCAATAGCGTTATTTAGCCGAACAGTATCCCACACTCTCCGACTGTCATAGCGAAAACGTTACCCAACCAGATAGCTGATGTCAGCTAATATTGCATAATACCTCCAGTAAGCACTCCTGTTTTACTAATGTATAAAAATTTCATATTTATAAGCAGAAAGCGATTAAAATGAGTCTGGAGTCCCATAACCTAGGCTTAGCCGGCTAGCTAACAGGTGCGGTGTAATGCAGGTACTTCCCGCATCAGCGGAACCTGGCCGGTAGCTGCGCCGAGGACAGCCGTAACCCACCCTCACCCAGTCACGTAGGAATAGCCGGCATCGCTAGCTCCCAAAAACATGCCCGTCTGGAAGCCCCCAGGTAGCTAGCTGGTTACCTGCCCTGTGACATACACATATTAGGCGGCGCCCCAGCTCAGCATACCCCAATTCATCATCTAAAGTCCGAGACTGTGCAGATAACGCAGCCGGCGCGATCCCATAAACATCCGCCCTGATTCGCATGGAGGTGAAAAGGAGCGGAATAACGCGGATGGCAGCCCGACTCACCGGATCACTCCCGATCGCAGTCCGGGCGACGTGTCTCCGCTCCGCGACCCGCCGGGCAGCTCCGGAAACAGCCCCGTATCACGGACACAAATCACAGCTCGGGATGTGGAGCGCAGCCCATCCGGCTCGGGCGGCGCCCTTCCCAAACTTCGTCGTTTTCGGCAGGGAATCTTTTTCACGGAAGTAATTCGCGTTTGACGCCCTTGCTCAGGTGTGATCTAGTGGGCGCTCCCGGGCTTTGGATCCGCAGCTATCGAGTAACAAGTCCATCTTCACCGCTGCATCACCTGCCACCCCCGCTAAACAACGCCTTTTGGGGGAAAATGTAACCATAACAAAGCAAATGTCATTTCATGCTAATGCTTGCTTCGATTGTCGAATTTGTTCATTCAATATTTCTGTGTCAAACATAAAAATAATTACAATAGCTTTTTACAAGATGCTTGTACATCTAGGCTATGACAGGTTTACATCGGGACAACTTATAGCAGGTGTCGTAATGGTTAAGCAGGGAACTTAAATCTGAACATGTTGAAGGTTTTCATCTAATTTTAAAACCAACGTGTATTAAATATAGATAGTGTTACATAAGGAACTGCAAAACAGGCAATGAAAAGGCTAAAAAGTTCAAAATGGAAGAGATTTAGATAAAACATAAAAAATAACAGGTACTAAACATAATCCCACGCACCTACCTTACACCACAACCAAGGTTCAGATTATATAAACGTGATATAAACCAACATACGTTACTATAATTACACTAAATTCTACAGAGCGACCCTACCAACATGGCCGCCAAAACAGACTACATTTTGCGAAAGATGTTTTTGTGGGGGGAGGGGTTACACGTGTATGAGTGAAAATTAGTGATTTTTTTAAAGCACATGATTAATAATTCGACATGATCCAAAGTCATTTTAATGACCTTTAACGAATGCACTTCAATGAATTAAATGAAAATAGGCATGGACACAGCGCTGTAAAATGACTTTTCCCGCCATGCATCAGCGGGGTTGTTGCTCGATGTACTTCCGGCTCGCTGTTGTTGCTGTGTCAGTTCCTTGCTACGCTGTTTTCGCTAATAATAGTAGCTGCAGCTCCCGTTGCTTTGCTGTTGGATTGCACACAATGGCTTCATCCGGAACATACAAGCTAAGTTCTTCTGTTCCTGGCCACGAAATTGATGTAAGAGGACTTGCAACTGCTGTTTTCCCCGCCGGAGCCTTTGTGTCTGTATCCAGAGACAGAACCGGCAAAGTCTGGGTGCCCAATTCAAGGTAAACTGACAGGCAGGATGATATGTGTGGCTGTGAAGTGTTTGCTTTAACTGGTTTAATTAGCCAGGCGGTTTAATACCCGTACAACTAAAACACTGTTGTTTTGAGACAGTCCAATCTAATGAAACTTCTGTGTTTATCAGACCATTAAGCACCCCCAGACAACTAGCTGCTTATACTCGTTAGTTACAGTACGTGCGCATGAACAGTTATTTTTCCTTTAAGCGCTAAATCTCTTTATTAAGGAAAGAGTGATTTTTTTAATAGTCGTTAACCATCACGTGACTCATACACATGACATTTATTAGTTATATATAGTGGTATATAGGCAGCATTCGTGCAAAACTGGTATATGAATAATCATCACAAATATTTAAATACCCTATCAGGGCCTAAAACAGTTCCGGAGATTATGAAACGGCACCGGTCCTGAGTTTTACAAGAAATGTATTTGCTACGTAAATTACGGAAGTGCTATGATTTCTGCAGTGTTTGATCAGCATATACGTGTTGTTTCTAGTTTAATGTAAGTTTAGTACTGTCATCCTCATTTCTTTGTCTGCGTGTCTGTTCAGTCCAGACAGGGGGTTTACAGAAATGCACTGCATGAGGGGTCATAACAATTTCGTGTCCTGCGTGTGCATCATCGCTCCCAACGACAGCTACCCACGAGGCCTCATCGCCACGGGCGGAAACGATCACATCATTTGTGTCTTTTCCCTGGACAGACCTGATCCACTCTTTACACTCAAGGGCCACAAAAACACAGGTACCACACAGCGTCCAAGTGTTGACGTCCTCTACAGGGTGATGTTCTGGGATGTTATGGAAAATCCCTGAAAACACTGGTACAGACTGAAACGAAAATAGTAGTATTTCATTTTAATTAATGGGCAGGCAATCTAATAGAAATGCACTGAAAATATACATTAAAGCAGGGGTGGGGAACCTGTTCTACGGAGGGCCAGTGTGGGTGCAGGTTTTTGGAATGACCTCTCAGTCAGCCAATAATAAAGCAGTGGTTCTCAACTGCAGTCCTGGGGACCCACTGTAGTTGGCTGATTGAGAGGTCATCCCAAAAACCTGCACCCACAGCGGCCCTCCCTGGAACAGGTTCCCTACCCCTGGGTTAAAGAATACAATGTTCTGTTTTGCTAGTAATAGGAAAAGAAGCAGATCTGTGATTATATATTTGTAGCTGATATTACTTATTGAGATTAAGATGAACTTTACTGATTGCAGTGAGAAACTTTGGTATTTACTGCAGCAAAGATGGTACAC
Source organism: Hippopotamyrus pictus (assembly GCA_026781145.1). Taxonomy (NCBI): domain Eukaryota; kingdom Metazoa; phylum Chordata; class Actinopteri; order Osteoglossiformes; family Mormyridae; genus Hippopotamyrus; species Hippopotamyrus pictus. The sequence continues at coordinate 8,756,876 of JAODLC010000015.1, forward strand.
ATAGTGCAGACAAGTGCACTTAGTGCAAACAGATTTAATAAGTACACAGTACACAAATAAAATATCCTGAAAACAGAATATTATGATAATACAGAAATTAATATTTAAGATAAGATTAGTCAACTGAAATAATAAATTAGGAGGTGTGTATGTGCAATTGAAACAGACAGCAACAGACTTTTACGGTTTAACACACATTAAGTTTAATACACAATTTAATACACATTAAGAACCAGCACTCCTTCGTAATGGACAATACAATGGCCTGAATGGGAAGTAGTGGATTTTAATCCAGTTCGGTAAAAGGTGTTTCCGTTAACACTGCTGCTGTTTTGTGTGAGCAGTGTGCAGTCTCTCTGCGGGGAAGTTCGGGACGCTCCTCAGCGGCTCCTGGGACACAACAGCCAAAGTATGGCTAAACGACAAATGCATGATGACCTTGCAGGTGAGCAGCCGTGGGAGTTCTGTGCCTTAATACCATGCCTTTTATTTATTTGCTTTTATCTTGCAAGGTGTGTGGATTTTGCATGGGAGTCGGTAAACAGCGCGGTGTTTCTCTCGCTGTTGCCAGGGCCACACAGCTGCCGTGTGGGCCGTGGTTATTTTGCCCGAACAAGGTCTTATGCTAACAGGATCCGCTGACAAGACGATCAAACTGTGGAAGGCTGGCCGTTGTGAAAAGACATTTGTTGGTGAGTCATCTGCTGATCTGTACTGGGATGATGGATATGGTACACATGCATACATACACAACATGTGGGCAATTTAGGGAGACCCATTCTTCTAAACCCAATGTATATGGACAGGGTATCTGGGGAGAACATGCAAACTCCGCACAGAGATCCAGGGGTGGGAATCAAACTCCCAGCCCTGGAGATGTGAAGCCACAACACAACCTCAGAGGCATAAAAACAGATTCATTTATGAATAAGCCAAATGTTGCATTCTGATCACACATGGCTATGTTAGTCTGCAGGTATAACATGCAATGAAAACACATTTCTGTCCTTGGAAAGACGGGACGGTGACATACATTGCAGATGCTTTATGATGTGCTCTGCAGGACACGAGGACTGCGTCCGCGGCCTTGCGGTTGTCAACGACGTTGAGTTCTTCTCGTGCAGCAACGACGCCAGCATCAGGAGGTGGATGGTCTCAGGCGAGTGCCTGCAGGTCTGCTACGGCCATACGAACTACATCTACAGCCTGGCGGTGTTCCCCAACGGACAAGGTGCCTCTCTGCTCTGAGCCTTTGGGTGGCAGGGGCACATTTGCTTATGAAAGCCTTGTTTCAGACCAATGACAAGTCTAAATGGATACGCAGTCCTATTAGTCATAAGTGGGAAAACTTTACTGCGCAGATAGATGGTACTGGGAATGTCTTGTTTCACAGAGACATAGATAGGGTTGCAGAATTCTGGGAATTTTCAAGGTGGGAAACTTTCTATGGGAATTAGCTGGAATATTTGGGAATCAATGGGAATAAACTGGAAATATGAAAAATTGCAGGTGAGCATATTTAATTTAAATGTAGTTGAGGAAAACATTTTGATGGCCCTAATAGCGATATCATTGTGCAACCATGTGCTTGTGAGTAATTACGTGTGTAAAAACACCCCAAAATAAGCATCTGCCTCAAAATGAACTGCTTATAAGTCATATTCTATGTTGTATTCATAGTTTGCTTTTTTTTTTTTTTGCTTTATCTTGACCGCTTGTGTGGAGTTCCACAGGGTTCATTATTTCCAAAATTCCCCAGCTTAACATCCCATGGAAAGTTTCCGGAAATTTTCCATGCCTTTGCAACCATACTTCCCGTGGAAAGTTTCCAGAAATTTCCCACCCTTTTCCAACCCTAGACACAGATGCTGTTATTGATCATATATTGGGGAATGTGGGATTTGCACGTAGACTCATCTGTTGGTGATGTCGGCTCCTTCCAGATTTTGTGAGCACAGGAGAGGATCGAACCGTGCGAATATGGAGGCGTGGAGAATGCACCCAGACCATCCGTCTTCCCGCTCAGTCCATTTGGTGCTGTTGTGTTCTTCCCAATGGTGACATAGTAGTGGGAGCAAGGTAATGGAAATGTGTACCAGCCACCATGTCCATGTTATGTTCATGAAGCCAGCATGGCTTTGGTGGAATGTGAGACAGGTTTTAGTGAATGTTTTGCGCATGTTTGGGCTTCCTTGGTTGACGCTATCATAGGTGCAGTAATGAAAGATCAGCGATAACATCTGATAGGTACCTAGATAGCACAGTGGATATAAGGGTACACACTTGGGACCTGACAGCAGGCAGCTTGTTTTCCAGGATTTGTTTCTTAGTCTTTAATCACTTAGTTATTCAATTCAGTCAGTTTTCATATAGTGCCTTTCACAACAGTGTTGTGTATAACGTAAATTATTCAGCGTTGTGAAAAAACATCATTAAGACAGAATACTACAAAAATGAGGAAATGGAGTTCAAATATTTACTGTCGTATACTTAAGTCAAACTGTCAAAAAGTCACATTACTTGGAGGTGTCACATGAGTAATGAGTTGTGGTTGTGTGGAAGTTCCAAGCTTGAAAAAGCCACTGACAGGAGAATGGAAAAAACAACCCAGCATGTCTTCAGTATCTTATCTTTTAATTGATCAAACGGAGAGCCTGTCCCAATCCTGAGAGTAGCATCTCCCCAAACATGATTTACAAAACTCTGCTTATGGTCATTTCAGTTTCTGTTGAGTAATCGGGAAATTGCATTTCATTGGTCGGCCCGTGAATAATTTGATAAACTCCTAACTCACCCCTGGTCGATATACGGGTTTCTGATTGGTTCCCCTTCCTTAGGCTTCAGCTCAGTGTCCGGCCAATGCCACCCTCCGAGTCCCTGATCACCACCAATCAATGTTCCTGTTTCCCTTGATTATTTCTTTTTAAGCTCCCACTACACCTAGGCAGCTCTCCCCTCCTGCTTTGGGGCACTCTACCCCAACAACTCAATAACAAAACACTTCCTTCAATAAAACTTGTATTTCCAGCATAAAATGGAGCAAATGTTAAGTTTAGGATCAAATGGGATAAATGGAATAAATACCATGGATGACGCAGTGGTTTGCGCTGCTGCAGTCTTGGGTGGAGTTTGCAAGCTCCCCCCGTGTTTGTATGGCTTTCTGCCGGGGGCTCTGGTTTCCACCCATGGTCCAAAAGCGTGCAGGGTAGGTTGATTGGTGAGTGTAAATTGGCCCTGTAGTTGTGTGAGTGTGTGTGTGCCCTGTGGTGCGTTAGCGACTGCCCGGGGTTGGTTCACACTTGCGCCCATTGTTCCTGGGCTAGGCTCCGGCCCCCCCCGTGACCCCAGTTGGGATTCAGCTATTTTAGAAGATGGATGGATGGAATACATACTAAAAATCAATGCAACCTAGGCTAGTAACGTAAGAACCACTCTATCACGCTTGTTCACTGAGTTTCTTCCTGCTGTTTAGTGACGGGACCATCCGCGTTTTCACCGAGTCAGACGACCGCGTGGCCGACGCCGCCGACCTGCAGACCTTCGAGGATGAGCTGTCCAAGTCCATCATCGATCCCAAGACTGGGGACCTTGGAGACATCAAGGCGGAGGATCTTCCCGGAAGAGAACACCTGAATGAGCCAGGTGGCCATACCTCGTCCGGCACGCACCTCAACACGGCAGGAGACGGGCAGTGGGGCTGGATGGGGGGGGGGGGGGTTGTTAAGTGACAGTCATGTGGGTATGTGTGAGTTTTGATAGCTTTTTCAGACAGTGTTCTTATCAATTTAACAAACTTTAACAATTTAATCTGCTTCATGCAAAAAATTGCCTTTCCTGTTATCAGATTTCCTCTGTTTAAGTTGTGTTTGGGTTAGAAATCACAAATTATAAAATATCAAGAGTCAAAACAAAGTTCTATAATGACATTACATTTATCTGACTTTTGTCCAAAGCAACTTACAGTAGAGGGAAGGGTTATAACAAATCTGGGCCTCGATTCCAAATCCAGGCAGTGTTTTCAGTTCTCCCAGGTAGGTAGTCTAATAATTACTGATTCTCATTGGCCAGAGGCTTCACACATGGCTCACAGGTGGAAGAAGGCTGGAAAATCAGCAGTGCTCTGCCCTTGATTTGAATAGACCTGTGTTATAATTGACCTTTGAGTCGTTGGCGTAATGGTCTACTACAGACCGACATGCAGATGTGTTTCATGCGTGTCTGTCTGTGGACTTTCCCTCTCCCAAGGAAACCGGGATGGTCAAACGCGGCTCATTAAGGATGAGGGCAAGGTGGAGGCGTACCAGTGGAGCATGAGCGAGGGACGCTGGGTGAAGATTGGGGACGTGGTGGGGGGCTCGTCCCAGCAGAGCTCCGGCAGCAGAGTCATGTACGAGGGGAAGGTGAGGGCATCTTCGACATCTCACGCGTCAGTCCAGAGAGAATTCCGACTCTGTAGAACGGAGCCTTCTGTTATTCGCACATACCCCACAAGTGATGGCTGTAAATCTCTCTCTCCCTGCCCCCCCCCACCCCGGAAATGAAGGAATACGACTTTGTCTTCACCATCGACGTGAACGAGGGTGGACCCTCCATGAAACTGCCCTACAACGTGACGGACGATCCCTGGCTGACTGCACACAACTTCCTGCAGAAGAATGACCTGAGTCCCATGTTTTTGGATCAGGTGGCCAACTTTATCATCGAGAATACAAAGGGGCACACCCTGGGCCCGGCTCAGCCCAGTACCATCGATCCATTCACCGGTAAGAGATCTGCGCTGCTGTGTGCTCTGAGGTCTTATCCAGTTTGACGTTTTCATTTATGTCCATCAATTTATTATCTTTTTTTTAATGGTGATGTTTGTGCCATTTTCACATCAGGTTCAAATCGATATATTCCGGGGTCATCTGATGACGGGACAGGGTTTGGGATGGATCCCTTTACCGGTAAGCTTTTATGATGTTTTAAAAATCCTTAACTCTGTGTTGTTTGTCTTATCCTGTTTGTTTTCTGAAGCCACTTCCAATAAGAATTCTTGGCAGAAATTCTTTTCCAGTGAATTGCAGAGTACTTTCAATGTGAATTATTGCTGAGTCTACAGGAAAAGTGTAAAAATCCAAGAATTTCACATAAGAAATTTACAAAAGAGAGGAGGCCATTCAGCTCATCAAGCTCGCTTGGGGAGAATTCAGCTAATAGCTTAAAGTTGTTAAAATCGTATCTAACTCTGATTTAAAGGAACCCAAGGTTTTAGCCTTCACCACATTAACAGTTATATTGCAGACTTTTTCAGTAACATTCCAGATTTTGAATCGTTATTTCAATTAAAATTGTAAATCGTTTCAGTTTCAAATGCATTGGCTGTTTGCCACTGCTTTGTTCTTATGGGCCTCTGCTTCGCTTCCCAGGTTCTGGGCGCTATATTCCCGGCTCAGGCACTGACCCAGTGGCCCCAGCGGCCCCAGCAGGTGCAGCAGACCCGTTTACAGGTTCGAGCTCCAGCCGCTGCCCCTTAAACGTACACAGAGCCCACATAAGCTTTAACTTAGTTATTGCTGCAACGTATGTTGGTTATTACCGTTTTGGAACAATAAATAGTGTCAAGTGCACAACTCATGGATATGTAAGTATAATGAACATTTTATACAGCAGAAAAGTTATAGAAGGACTTTGGCCTCTTGTTCAGTGCTCGCTTTAAGTTGTAATCTAGCATAACTAGATCTGGTATATATATTCAAGGAGGGTGAATTTTTTTTGTTTTGTTTAAATATATATATGTTTTCCATCACTGTTTTAATTCTGACTAGTGCAAAGCTTTTCTTAATTTGTCTGTAGAAAGAATGTGAAATATTTTATCTAGGAAAACCATCGTTTTTTTTTCCACACCAGCATGGGAGCTGTTGATAATTATTGAGGAGATTTTTTTTCCAGTGATTATCTGTTTAGTAGCTCTGACAGCACTACAGAGAGAAGGTGGTGACGTGACCTTAGGAGCCGGTCAGTGTCAATACAGCGGAGCCGTGCAGAGCACGAAGCAGTGAAGCATTTAGGGTGAATAGATGTAAACGGATTCTACAGTGTATGCAGTGTATGTGGTTGAAGACCTCAGATCCTTATATCAGGAGTGGTTCACTAGGGCTGATGGAAGATGCCTGAAGCGTTCGCACAAGCTTTGTGGTGACCGCACTGTGGTGTGGAAGGTGTCACCACTGTAAGAATGTAAGGTTGAATCTTCTTCCACTCCTCAGGTGGCAGTGCCTACTCGTCCGCCACCCAGCAGCAATCCACCCCCAACATCTACTTTCCCAAAACGGATGCTGTCACGTTTGATCAAGGCAACACTACACAGATATTAGGTAAATTGGGCTTGCAGCCTTCGGGTCCCTCAGGATGACGTTCAGTCTTCATTTTTTTTTTTCTTTTCACGTGACTTTTCTTCATTCCTCGATCCCCTGAAAATTCCCTTCTGTGTCTCAGGTATGTCTCTGAAGGCAATGGGAACATAGCATGCGTTCCTGTCAGGCTGCAGCTCCGTCCTGGAGGGCCAGAATCCATTATAGTTTGCATATTGCCTTCAAATACACCTTCTACACCTGGTAATTAGCTGGTTAAGATGCGTCTGACCAGGGAAATCTGCAATATGAGTTGGATTCCGGCCTCCTGGACCAAAATTGCACGTCTTGCAGCAGTTAGGCTTGGCTGACTATAGTGGCTTTTTCACTGCTATGTCATTCCTCTTTAAGTCTGATTTATACTTCTTTGTAGAATCTACGCCATTAGTTGCTGTGTAGCCGCACACCGAAAAATCGATATGCGTCAGGCTACAGTATGTACACTATGTAGCTACGCAACTACCTACTGCGTATATCTTGGCTATTCGAAGCTCGGTCCTCAAGCACTGCTGATTTTTCCAGCCTTCATTTACCTGTGAGTCAGGTGTGAAGCCTCTGGCCAATCAGAATCAGTAATTATTAAAGTAAATACTTGGAAGAACTGAAAACAAGGCCTGGACTTGGAATCAAGGTCCAGACCTGAAGAACTCTGGTGTAGATTCTATGCAGAAGTATGAATCAGCTTTTAGTGTTTGCTAATGACCCCTGTTTGGACTGTAGAAGATCCCACAGCGTAATTGTCAGCTCCACTGGAGAGCTGTTTGCCGTCAGCATTTTTTAAGAGGAGGGGCAGGCCATTGACCTCTGTGTGACTTCTCCCTCCCCACAGCCAAGCTGAAGGAGCTAAACTCCGGGACGTCCGAGGATCACCGGCTGTCAGAGCATGCCGTCGCTCAGCTGGAGGCGCTGCTTCTGACGGTCTGTGACCAGCAATCCAGGCAGCAGCCCACAGCAGAGCAGATCGACATCCTGTGGAACACGGCGCACTGGCCTGAAGGTAACTCGCACCCCTCACTCTCTATGAGGACGGTATAAAAAAAAACAAAACCATCTGGTTGCCATAATGCCGTGGACGCTTGAAATCCTGAGATTGTGTAGTTAAGATGAGTCGTGATTTTTAGCCACGATGTTGTAGAATGAAATTGCTTTAAAATGAAACCAGGGAAAAAAAATGAAACTGAAACCTTTGTCCCCAGCGGCGCAGATTGACTGACATTATGGTTATCATTTTGTGCCACAGATATAGTCTTTCCTGTGTTGGACATACTGCGTTTAGCAGTACGCCACCCAGTGGTTAATGAGCACTTGTGCAGGGAGACGGATGGCATCCAGTTCTGCAATCACATCCTCAGCCTGATGGTGCCGCAGGGCCGGCCAGCCAACCAGATGCTCGCCCTCAGGACACTGTGTAACTGCTTCTCCGGCTCCATCGGCCGCAAGCTCCTGATGGCTCAGCGCGAGGCGATCCTTTCCCGGGCCTGTGACCTGAGGACCGTCCGCAACAAGAACATCCACGTGGCCTTGGCCACACTGGTGCTCAACTATGCTGGCAGCCTCCACCAGATCCAAGACCTGGAGGGAAAGGCGCAGTGCCTGTCTGTAGCTAGCGCCGCCCTTGAGGTGGTGCAGGACAAGGAGGCCATCTTCCGACTACTAGTGGCACTGGGGACCACTGTCTCGAATGACACCACAGCTGGGGATCTGGCCCGTTCACTGGGGGTGCAGTCCCAGATCACCCAGTACACCTCCACCTCAGACCCGGCCAAGGTGGCCGAGTGCTGTAAATTCGTTTTACACAAACTCCAGTGACCTTCTCCCTAGCCCCATAAGCACCATTTGTATATTTAACAGAATCAAATATTGATGATGAATGTTTGACATGTGCTGGAATAAAACTGATGTACAAATTGAACCTTTAAACAAAGAATGGTGCTGTGTTCATTCTGCGGCCTTAAAAGGAGAAAGTGTGCGATTTAAAACAATTGGATTCAGATTGAATTTCATAACTGACCTCATCAGTGTTCCTCAGAGAAACATTTTTAGGCAGTTGCAGCATGTTTAGAGAGTCTGTCTTCTTCAGCTGCCTGCAATTTGTTTTGTACTTTTGCTTCCCCTGCATATTAAAGAAGTAAAGTCAACAGCATTTGGCCTAATGGGAACTTGGCATGTAACCTGCATCTTTCTGTTAATAGTAAACTAGGATTCTGTTGCCCACGGCAACCAGGTATCACTGAAAGATCAAGCTGGTTCAGAGTGAAGGCTCATGCATTAAGAGGGATTCACTTCAGCGTGTGTTTGAGTGGCTGATTTTGGTCAGGTACACACTGTTCTGTGAAAAAAGCATCCTTTTCATTCGACACAAATGCTGTACAATTTCATTTATTTTAGGGGATAACTTTTCCAAAGAGCAGGGGAATATTTCACTAATATTTAAAAACACCATGGCCCATAATTGTGGTTGCGATATTTCACACCTTGGGAAAGACAAAGATTGAAACTTTTGAACAGGACATAGACAATAATCAACGGCGCTTTAGCACGTGACCAAATACTGCTAAAACATGCTTTATTGGGAGAGCTGCACAATTCAAAATGGGACAGGTCTGACTGGAAGTGGGAAATAACATTACTGAGTTGGAAGGTCAACTCCGATCCATCAACTAGTTTGTGGGCCAGCATTGCCTGTGTTCTCAGACAGCTCTCACGTTCATAATGCCTTTAGCCACACAGCATCACTCCATGGAAATGTAATGCCCTTATTTAATACGGTGTAATTAACATTCACACTTTCTTGTTAGGGGCAATAGACTGCTTGTGTCAACCTCTGCCAATTAGTTTCTAACAGACAAGCTTGAACATTCATAGATCTGTAGTTCTAACAGTGGAATGAAGAAATGAAAGCAGCTGATTGGTGGTTGTAATTTGAGGTGGGTTATGACTTCACACTGAAAAGAATCCCACCCATTGTGTCTGTGAGGCCATTGCAATGCTACAGTGATTTATATTTGGATTTAGTAATACAGAAGTGACATAAATGACAGCTCATTAAAAACACCCTCATTCCTACACAATGACTGTAAATGTCTGTCACCAGACAATAAATAAAGTGCACTAACAAAATATACAATCAAATTCAGCCAAGCTAACGCAAGGAAAATTCCACACTGATTCATTTAACTAATTTCACAACATACATCTGTGCGTGCATCAGCAAAACAGTCAAAACAAAAAAGGCAAATCACTGTATGCTGTAGTCCCTTTCATTCGTGCCAATATGCCAGCCTGTGTAGCCTGTTTAATGCCAGAGTTGGGTAATTCAGGTCCAGAGAGTAAAAGTCCAGACCGGGATTTTGTTTCAACCAACCAATTGAATAGTCTGTGACTGTGACTCTTTATGCTTAACTGGTTGGTTGAAACAAAATCCCAGTCTGGACTTTCACTCTCTGGACCTGAATTACCCAACTCTGTTTATAGCAACCCTATGGGAGACACCAAGTTGGAAAGAAATCTGAGCTTTAAAGGCAGTGAAAAACTGTAGACACTTGCGTTTAGAACCAGACCCCTAATATTTAATTAAACATTTTCAAGTGGGATGTAAGTCAAATCACAAAAACACAACATGTAGTAAATATAGCTTCCATTGGCTAGTTATATGGTTTATCTTAAGATAGTTACCTTTACCCAAAAACTTATGAGGAAATTAAATCGACTATATGATGGAACTATGGACAATCGGATCAGTCAGTGGTAGCATCTCTAACGCTGGTATGGAAAATGCATATGAAATCAAGCATCCTTCAAACTGATCAATATGCTAACATTTTTGTTCCAAGACACTTAAGGAAAACGTTAGCTGTAAGAAATCAAAACGTGAACCACATACACCTCAAGTATTAATCACGGTGTCAAAATCTGGTGTTGGGACACTCCACATGAGGACATAATTACTCACTTTAATTGTTAACACCAACCTGATATACCCTATACCCCAGTCCTCGAGTCACCACTTTTTCATACAATCGGTCAGTGACATTCTCTTCATTGTGACCCTCTGATGTACTTGCACTAAATTCCCTTTAACAATACCCTTACTTAGGTCAATAACTGTGTAGAAAATGGGGCAAAAAGCTTACAATGCAGAGACAACAATTAAAATTAATTTTAAAATGTAGATGCATATTTATATTTATGGGAGGGAACAATATCCATTAATTGCAAAACAAGCTCCAGTGTTTCCCATAATTAGAAAAGTTATGCACAGATCCTTAGTAAGAATCGTAACATTAAAACATATGTTTAATGTAAAGTTTGTAAGGCTTAAACGGTAGTATAAGCACTAAAGCCTTTTAATTTCTTACATACATAGTCACCTAACCTCTTACCTGAGTTTGACTCATTCTACGGTGACTAGTCAGTCACAAGAGAGTGAGGCTAATACAACCTTGATTATTTAGTCTCTTTGGCTCAATTGTAGATAATTTAGCACAATTGATGCATGAACAATTCTGTTACAAATAAGGAATTAGGCTCCATATCTCAATACCAATGTTTGGCTAATATCAGCTATATTTTAACACTATTTTTCAGTTGCTTATTATGTAGCAACATTTTATTTAATGTTTTAGCCACCCATAGGTTAGTCAACACAGGGCGATATTTAAGTCAGTCTCAAAATTTGCATAACCGATATTCTGAATACAATATTTGGTTCATACTGGGTTTAAGGTTCTTTGAAATTCTAAGTTGGGTACCATGCAAAATGGTCCAGGAAATTACGTCATAACAGAGGTAAGACACTGTAAGACAGGTTGTGTTTTTCCAGACATACAGCCCTGAAGCACCACAGCAGGTCAAACATGACGGAACTGACTGGACTTGTCTTACAATTAATAGATCTTCCTGACAACCCAATAAAATCAGGTACAAAACACAGTGTGAAAACTAGGGGATCAGGAGGGGATCGACACACTTGACACAGCACAAACAGTGCGGGCCGGCTCTCTGTCTGATGCACACGTCCAGCCTCGGTGCTGCGCTGTGGAGGGGTCGGTGTTGGATGCAGGCTTCTGTCCCTCGGCGGGGGCAGGATCGAGGTGGCACTGCCCATGGGGAGGTGCTGTCAAACATGGCGGGGGGGGGACAGGTGTGGAAGGGGTAAGGGAGTGGCTGTCCGGGCAAACCTCCCTCCGTCCAAGATAGGGGGGGTCCACTACACATTCACCCGACACTTGGGAAAGATGGGCCCCCCCTCAAGCCTTCTCTTTCGTACTGCAGAGACAAGAGAGCAGAAGACACAGAATGAGTTCCCTTTCCATGCTGCGCATTGCCCTTCCCTGCCACCACGACACCATGTATGTCTGCCTTCCATGAAAACCATGAAGCTTTCAGCATACTGTAGCAACGCACCAAAGTCCAACAGCAGCACAAACACTGATTCAGTAAATGAAACAACCAACGGGGCTCTTGGAGCTATGAAAGCAGAGACAGCTGCGTCTGCAGTGGAGTGCAACTGAAACAGCAGCGTCCTGATCCTTACACTCTTAGCCCCTGGTATGTACAGGTGGTTCAACTCATCAGTCTACAGCAATATTTATAGTCTGCACAGGGCCAGCATGGCATTCAGATACACCAGAAATAAAAGTTTTCTTAAATTAGAAACCTCATTTTTCATCCTACAGTAATTTATATAAAGTGAGACCTTCTAAACAAAATTGAAAATATTTTCCTCCTCTCTATACCTCCATTTTTCTGCTGCCCGTCATCCTGGCAGCTTTTGCAAGACATGAGAAATGTGTCCGCCATCGACGTGCACGACAGTGGGGAAATGTGAGATTGAGGCGAAGTGGAAGCCAAGGGTGACAGACACAGCAGGCGAAGCAGAGATAAGCTTGAGAGCCCCGAAGTCCAACCATATGCTCTGCCCATTTAGGCTGTAGATAAGTCCTTGACTCGCTTTGCAGTCCTGATAGGACTCAGTTTTTCTGTTCCTTTGACTATTAGAATAATAGCTGTCAGAAGTGAAAAGAAGTGGCACAGCGTCTCAGTGGGCAGTACTTTCATTGTTGGGTGATTGAGTCCCACCTCTACGTAATGAGTTTGCATGTTGTCCTTGTGCCACATGTTTCTCACCATAGCCCAAAGACATGCATGTAGGCCTAGCATGTGTGACTGTGTGCGTGTATACATGTATGTGCCCCGCGATGGACTGGCATCCCATCCGCAATGCACCTCTGCATTACACCCTGGGCTACTGCCTGGGATAAACTCCAGATACCCCAGCAACCCTATGCTGGATAAGCAGCAGGAAGAATATTTGAGAAGTAAGAAGAGACAGATCTGAAAGCTGTCAAATGAAGAAAGACAATACTGACCAGCCTTTTCATAATCTGAAGGAATCCGAATTAAATATTTTGGGAGGTGATACACAGTGACAGATATCAGTCCTTCCCGCTATGGACCCAACAGACAGGAAGTGGTCATAACAACTCAGAGGAAAAGGACAGAATGTTAGAGTGGCTTGGAAGGAAAAGGAATAAGAAGAATCAGCCATGGGCAGCAGAACAGCTAAGTTGCCAAGAGAGATGCAGAAACCAAGAAGGACAGTCCAAGCAAACCAAGAAAATGTACAATATATTCTTGTTACTTGAACTTTGACTTGGTCTTGAACTTTTTTTTGAAATGCTTCTCCAGCTCCGGCACAGACAAGGTGAGCGTAAAGGAACCGTCTGTATCAGACCGCACCACTCGAGCTGCAACACAACAGCGATGTGGTTCATACACACCACACACACACAAAAGACACATTATGTCTCAAGTAACAAAACAGCCTTCTTATAGGCTGTATTAAAGACTAGCTTATCATTGCCTAAGAAGCTGGCAACTCAGTGCTAATTAGCTCAGACTCTCATTAGCTGATATCGTCCCTGGTGAGCTGTTGGAATATAGGCTGAGCTGTTGTTGAGGGTACAACATAACTAGTAACACTGTCAATCTGGAACATCTACACAACAGACAATGGCTCCGTGTAACTGTATGTCACGCTGTGGCCAATGTAGATGTAGCGTGTGAAATATTCTCATTAGAGCACTCGGCATCAGTCAGAGGGCACCCTGGGATGTTTGGGCCTCCATCCAGAGAACCAGGGAGAGACCTACAAAACTTCCCAGACAATATGCTTGGTGCAGGACATAGTACCTTCATACATAACTTATATCACCAGAGAGGCATATTTTTACAGTATACGAACTACACCGAACTATTCAGCATTTTGGTTGTTGAGATACAGAATGGACCGACCAATAGGATGGAGGTCCAGGGAGGGGCCCTAGTGTCCTGTTGATGTTTCTACACAATACATGTCCAGGTGTCCGGCGCTTTGAGACGATGTAATGTTGTGAAAACGTGCTATACAAAAATTAATTTGTTGTTGTTGTTGTCTTCAAGAATTAATTGTTTGTGAGTGTGAGTGTGAACTCACCCAGGTCATTGTTGTTCATCATGGCGTTGGAGCTGCGCAGACGTGGACCCTGTTGGGTGAAATGGTACCCAAACTTGAGCAGGGTGGTGTTCTTCTCCAGCATGCTGGCGATCTCCATCTCCACCTTGTTACCCAATGGCTGGCTCTGAAAAATTGGGGCAAAGTAGCCCAGTCCCTGCAAAACTACTACTTGCCATAATGCAATTTATGTCTACAATAGGAAAAGTAATAAGCATAATAATTTTTAAACATTTTTATTGGATGAGAAGTTACCACAACAAAGAAATGGATAATAGGAAAAAAAATCATCATCAGTGAATTCATCAAAAGATCATTTTTGCCACTTTCGAATGGTAGCCTGGACGACGACTTCGGCACCTGAGCGTGATCTGTAAAGGGAGGCAGAGGGGCTCGTACCTGGTTGTCGATCTTGAGTTCAAGGAGGGTGGTGTTAGCCTGGAGGGACTCCAGCAAAGCCAGAATGCCTGCCCCTGTGATGAAGTTGGACTCAACGTTGAGGGACTTCAGGGTGGTGTTGATCTTTAGCATGTCTGCCAGGGCCTGAGGAAGGAAGGAGATGCCAAGGAAATCTTGTGCCAAGGTCAGGAGATGCTAAGCTGACTGCCTCAGTGATAGCCCAGAGCTTTTCCCCCAGCTATATATAATCCTGAATGACCTCTTTCTAGATTTACCTCTTAATTAAGACAAACTTGTTTCGAGACTTTGAGGATTAATGGTAACACTTCACTTGACTAGGCACAAACAGTACAGTATTATACTATTACTTATGTACTGATTAACCACAAACGAAGTCTTAGATACATACTTATCCTATATTAATTCATCATTAATGAATCATGATGCATGTTTTATCTCAAGCAGTTACTATACTTGTTACTACATCTGTTTATTCTGTAAACCTTTGTGAACTACTGAAGGAACAAGTCATGAATAACACAAGTGAAATACTGATCTTATGTTTGTTCATCATTAATGAATTGTGACATCTTTTACCTCAAGTAGCAACTATATTTGTTCATAATTTGTACTTGTACTGTATTTGTGCCCCATCAAGTAAAGTGTTACCGGATTATTAATGTCTAAATATTCCATTAAGGCTGATATATCAGACTACCAGGACAGAGTCTGGGCACCCCTGCATGATCATTACATCATGTCCAAACATTTCAGCAAGTGTTTCTGCCAATGCAGCAGGAATAGTACTCACATAGGCTACAGGATCATTACTCCTAGTTCCCACAATACTAAACCGCTCCACTACATTGTTGCTCTTTAAAGCTTCTGCATAGGCCTTTAGTGTGGGAATGGGAATGTTCTGGAACAGAGAAACACCAGTCATAAAGCACACAAAAACAATGCAGCAGCGATATTCCAGTCAGTCTAATCCAGGGGTGGGCAATCTTATCCGCAAAGGGCTGGTGTGTATGCAGGTTTTTGCTGCAGCTCCCTAATTAGGTCACTAATTAGAGGACTGATTGGCTGAAGAATCTTCACACCTGGGTTTGAACAGCTGACCTAAAGGTTATCCTAAAAACCTACATACACACTGGCCCTTTGCGGATAAGATTGCCCATCCCTAGTCTAATCTATGCTATAAAATGCTAATATACAATTCCTTTTGCTTAAAAGAACTAATGGAGCCTGGTATCTACAGTTACCTTCATATTATCTTATGTCTTGCAGACATGATGTTCATTAAAACAGTCATAACAATATATTGCCTTTACCTAGCACAATGTTTCCCAATCTGGTCTATGTCCATGTTCTTGCTCCCTCCAAGCTCCCTGCCATACAGTTCACATTTTTGCTCCCTCCCAGCTCCCGGTATGGGGAGCTGGGAGGGAGCAAAAACATGGACTGTCTGTAGGTCCCAAGGATCAGATTGGGAAACACTGCCATAGCACATAGGTTAAATAAGGCAGACAGGCCATCTTGACCCAGCAGCCAATGATGAACCCGCTCCTTTTCAATGCTGTCACCTTGATGTTATTCAGGTTGACCTCAAATAAGCTGGGGTCATTCCTCTTGATTTTCTCCAGGGTATCCTCTACGTCTGTTGAGTTGGGCTGCTCGTCTGGGATTTGTTTATACTGGGTACACTGGATCACACCTGGGTAATTGGGACATGTGGTACACTCATGCTCAGAGGTTGATAATTCAGGCCCAGAAAGTAAAAATCCAGGCCATGATTTAGTTTCAACCAACTAGTTGCGTTCTCTGTGATTAGAGATGGTTTCAACTAAGCAGTTCAGTATAGTCACAGTAGCAAAATCTCAACTGGTTGGTTGAAACAAAATCTTGGTCTGTATTTGTACTTCCTGGATCTGAACTTTTCACCTTTGTCTGTGGCTCTTTATGTTTAAGTGGTTGGTTGAACCAAAATATTAGTCTGGATTTTGACTTTCTGGACCCAAATTATCCAACTCTTCACAATGATGCACAAATACTCAATGCTTTATTTTTAATGTATCATACGGACATCAGCGCACGGCTTGGCTGAGTAAAACATCTGGCCTGTTTTGCACTGTAGCTGACAACAAAGGCTAGAAGTGAAAGACTCACTGTTCAAGCCCTGCTTGTTGACAATTGTGCTGCTGGCAAGAGCTTCATAGTACTGCTGGTTACTCATCAGTGTATGCATGCCCAGGATAGCTGGAGGAGGGAAAGAGAGAGAAAGAAAGAGCAAGAAAGTAAGTTTAAGGGAAGAGAAGTCTCTAGAATGAGGTTGATGGTGGTAGCCCAGATCACTTCCTGTAAGTGCTAACTTGCTCATTTCTTCACAGCCCATAAAAAGGATGCAAGATGAGAACTTGGGGAGTCTGCAGATTCCATCTGACAAAGTATAAGCTCAGCGAAACAGCCGTGTGACCACCCTGCATGGCAAGCATGACATAAATGCTTTCATGCATCCCAAGTGGACATCAAACACCAACCAAAGCCTAAAATCTTCAACAACGCCCAAAATGCAACATTTGGCCAGGATGTGGCACAGGCAGCATCTATGTGCCCCATCAAGACCAAGTAAACAGTTTTATAGATAAAGTAAAGACTGCTGAGTGCCTGGCCCAGATCAGACGTCCTGAAAGATGCTCAAACAAGTAAGATTTAACTACCTTCGTCTCTCTAGCTCTTCAGACAGCCGTCACCTAATAGGGCATGCTAGTGCAAAACATTTATACAATATATATTTTTTTTTATTTGGTATACATTTTTCTCTGTTCACAAGAAGGCAGTCGGACGGGTGAACTGAAAATCTAATCCTCTATACAGATATACTCTGCCAGCATGAACTGATTCTACGTAAACCACCATTGGACAGGGAGCACATGCAAGCAGAGATGGAAGTGCTGTCAGACTCCATTAGGGGCTTATATATTAAGAAGAAAGAGCAAGAAAAATAAACATTACCCACAATTCAACGGTGCTGCTTATGCAACCCTCATATGTGTATTGTCTTAATTAATGGACTTGTGATTTTAATAAGCCTTTCTTGACAAGCAAATGTACCATTCTAATGCCAGGAGATTTGCAAAGGCTGGCAGTATTTCCACAGTTCCATGTCCAATATGCAAGCATGCCAACAAAAATAAATCGTGCGTATGGGCATTCTGAGCGGCATGAAGAAACAACGGCAGCAGATCTATGCAGCAGTAAACTGGCTCAGGCCTCCTGAGATCATTCATCCTCATTCTGCATTTTGCCCATTTGCCAAAGCGCATGAAATAAAATAAACTCTTCTGTGAACCCGCCTGCTGTGTAACGGCTCCTACACGCCACATATGTTTCTCCTGACAATATCCAGGGACACTCAGCAAAGTTCTGCTTCATGGTTACTGCTGCTTAGGTCCACCATCGCCCCCTGACAGGGCCTTACGGTCCACAATGCGGATGGAAAGACAGAGCAGTGATGATGTCAGGAGGAAGGGACTGATGATTTGCTGAAAAGATAGAGATGATAAAATATGTTGTTAAGGTGTAACAGCATAACTTAGAGACGCGTCACCCCACAAAAGACAGGTGAGGACCGGTAGTTCATCTTCTGCTCCCTCAGTTTTACAGGCTTCCTGTGTCCATACCTCTAAAGATCCCACCTTTTCGTTGTTTAAGTATAAATATTATCATGTATGTAACTGGTCAACCATATCTCTACATTTCAACCACCAACTAGCACACCTAATACCATTTACTGAACATACCAATGCACAGATGCCCCATTCACTGCCAGAGCAGTAACAGAATCCAACGTATTACCTATTGACAGAACTGTCCTTCAGTCTGGGGTCCTAAGTCAATGCGTCTAAAAATGCTGGGGCCTACAAAATACCCTGGAATGTGTCGTATTTAGGATTCACTTACGATGGACATATATGCCACACAGAAAGGACAGAAACAAAAGGACACACAGGAAATTGACATTTGGGGCTAAAAGTCATTTACAAATTTTGTGTTTGTTTTGTGTGCGCGACCTCGCGTTTGCATGTATCTGTGCACATGCATGAGGTATTTTCCCCTTCTCATTCATTCATTCATTCATTCATTCATTCATTCATCCATCCATCCATCCATCTATCTATCTATCTAATCTCACCAGCAATGTCGCACAGTTCTGCATCGTTGGCACTGGCTAGGGCTTCCTCCAGTTCGGGCTCTAGTGTGACGCTTTCCATGATGGGGTCTGCAGCCTTCGTCTTGGGTACCCAGGCTTTGCCTGTAGAAACAGGACGCATGTCATTACGTGCCAGAGCTGAGCACTAATGTGCCGTCTGACTTATCGAAGCACAAAGCAAAACTTTGCAAAAATTAAGAATAATAATAATACATAGTCTGTACTATAACATTTTCAAGTACTAGTTCATTACAGCAATCCTTGATTTTGTTTTCAAGTCCATCTGTTGGGAGTTGGGTGGCTAAGGATTAACAAATGAGTGTTTGTTAGTGGTGCCTGGCAACAGTCAAACACTGGCTGAACATTTCTGGTGGAACCATCAGTTCTGTGCTGAACTCGCGTGACGCAAATGGAAACGTGAGAGCGCTGTAAGCTGGGAATGTTATGCCCCTCCTGCACCCCCCACCTCATATAACAGACAAAGCAAGAGTATGACCACAGTCTGATGGTGGGAATAGTAAATAAAGCAGCTCATGATCCCATTACTTGTGATCCAGATGCTGATGACCATGGCAGCTTTTATTTTGAAATCTGGGATGAATCTGTGGTTTACGCGATTGTTCAATTGAAGGCCATGTGCAGAGGTGGAAAATTGAGGCCCATGAAGTATAAATCCAGACCGGGGTTTTGTTTAAACCAAACAGGTGAGTACTCTGTGAATGTGACTCTTTATGCTCGACTGGTTGGTTGAAACAAAACCTTGGTCTGGATTTGTACTTTATGGACAAATTCCACCTAGCAATGCGACAAAGCATACAATTTTATTTATACACAAAAGGGACGATTCTACAGTCGTGCTTCACCGTACAACGCCAGCTACACAGGCATATTTAAAGTCGCCAAGAAGTCACAGCTCCTATAAACTGTAAACTTGCTAACAGCCTGGCATTGCCTATCAACTATCTATCAGCCTGGCCTCCAGAGCCTTGAGGTTTGTTAGCACATTGCCCACCTCTCTTCTCTCCTGTGTAGGGTACCAGGTCCTCCTTGTCTGGGTGTTCCTTGGCCTGTTTCTCCAGGTGAGCCAGGAGGCTATCCCTCTGAAAGGTGCCTGTCGGGGCCTTCTTCGTCTGATCCTTCTGCCTCAGTCCTGCCGGCAACAGGGCATTCTGAACCCAATTTAAAGAAAGAAAAAAAAACCCAAAGTGGTGAGTCAGAATTTCCCAGTCATTCACAGGACATTTTATGGGACTTTATTCATATGAACAGCTTGTATCCCAAAGGTTCCCCTTCTAAACTGTGCTGTTTCAGTCCTACATGGGCAGTCATGGCTAGTTAAACATACTACCGAAGATAATGGTGGCTGATTCCCTCAAGGAGAATCTAAATATAACAGAGATAATATAAACATTGTGAACTCTTCAGCAGAGGCACCGATCAAGGCACGGAGAACGCGTGATAGGTTGATGGTCAGAAAACACAAGACAAAAAGTAAACAGAAATGTGAAGCCTGCGAAGACAAGCATCATAGAGCATCAAAATGTCAGGGGGGCACTGGCTCAACGCAAACGACCCAAGTTGGACTGACCTTGTGGACTGAATTGACAAACAAATCACGCAAAGCTTTCATTGGGTTCTTGGACTACCTAGAGCAGTGTTTCCAAATCCAGTCCTCAGGGAGCCACAGCCAGTCCACATTTTTGCTCCCTCCGAGCTCCCTGCCAGACAGTCAAAATGTGGACTGTCTATGGGTCCCCAAAGACCAGATTGGGAAACACTGACCTAAAACAATATATAGTGATGCTGACAGCAGGGAGGGAATCTGCACAAAATCAGGGTCCCTGAACATACAAGATTTTACCAGTGGGTGCGACTCCACCCCCTACTGCTAATAGAACATATTCAATAAGTTCATATTCATAGTTCAATAAAATGAAATTATACTGTAAAGTTATGTTGAACATGTGGCTTATGTTAGTCATATTAATGTAGAATAAAAATTTATTGTCAATGTATTTACTATTTTTTTGTTTTTTAGAAGTTTATCTGGGTGAATGACTAGTTTGGCTCTCTCATCTTGGATCCCCTGTGAGAAAAGCCAAGGGTGATTCTCAATATGCATACTTGACCGTACTTGTGTCCTCATATACCCATTTTACTTCCATTGCCAAAGACCAGCTCCAATACTTAAGCACAGAAAGTATAGAGGGCAACAAAAATCCCAGGATGTCATTCTTGCCCCACACTAAATATCAAGGATGCATCAGTTGCATCCTCACCAAATGAGACCAATCCCATGATTCACTGCACCCCAAGTTTGTTCTTGGGAGGCAAGTGAACAAGACTAGTCTTGCCAAGACCACAAGTACAATCTTTGCATTCTTGGTATTGAGAAACACCCCTAGAGTCGCCTTTGTCCCTGAATGTTTAACTCGGGTAAATGTTGCTCCTCGGCACAACTAAATGCTAGAGTGGCATATCTGGGAGCCGGGGTTCCCATTGAAGAACCCACCTAGCTTTGATTGGCATGCCAGTGGTAAGGCTGCTTTTATTTTGATAGCATGCCTCCCCGGTATTATCTACTCTGCCTTCTACAGCTTCATCCCAAGGCAGGCCTGCGGTGATAAGCCCAGAGAACTGCACTGCATGCAGACCACCATGCCTGGGTCTAGCGCTGTAAGAAAGGTCTTCCCAGTGAGGGTCTGCGCTGTCTCAGCGGCCACCTCCAGCTCTGGCAGCCACAGAGCTGAAGACTCTCAATGAATCTTCAAAGCAGACGCGTATTGAAGGATACGAGAAGCTCGAAAGGCTCGAGAGGCAGCACAAACACAAGCAACTTTCAAAAAAGCAGCTTCCAGTAGCCTGGCACCATGTTCCATGCCATCCATTTCTTTTGCCCATGTTGGCTTTTTTACTATGTCCTGTAGCCAACGTTTTAACCAACGAGGGCATTGATAGGGACCAAATCAATATCGGTGGGGTCCAAACCCCCATGCCTCACCTAAACACGGTACTCCCTCAATACTGGTAGGCCCATTCACCTATCACCCATACCTAAATATATGCCCTTGTTAACCAATATAGTTGTCATAAAAATATGAATTGTATGGTAACACCTTACTTGATGTAGCACAAATACTTAGTAATGAATCAGTTACAATTGAAGTACAAATTATGAACAAATCATGAACAAATATGGTACTCCTGGAGATAAAAGATCTGTCCCAATTCATTAATGATGAACAAGCATGAGATCAGCATTTCAACTGTGTTATTCATGACTTCTTCCTTCAGTAGTTCCATCAGTAATTCACAAACGTTTACAGAATTAACAGTTACAGTAACATATACAGTAACTGCTTGGGATGAAAGATGCACCAAGATTCATTGATGATAAATAGCTGCGAGATCAGTATATAACTTCTGTTATTCATGACTTGTTCCTTCAGTAGTTCGCCAAGGTTTACAGAATTAACAGACATAGTAACAAAGATAGCAACTGTCTGAGATAATATATGCGCCATGATTCATTAATGATGAATTAACATGAGATTAGTATGTAATTAAGACTTAGTTTGTGGTTAACTGGATGGATGGAAAGTTCATGATAATTCACATGTGTGAGCTCTTCAACTGACTATGGCCAAGATTTTGCCCTTTCACTCAAAAAAATCAGGATAATACTCACATCTGGATCTAGCTCTTCTAATTCATCCTCCAGCTTCTTCAGCTCTGCCTCTGAGAGGTTTTTCAAGAGCTCATCCTCGTCCACATCCCGGTACTTCTCCAGTTCCTTCCTGAATGACATGGCCAAAGGTGGGAAGCAAAGGACCTAACAAAATCGTGCTGTCCCTGAGAAGAATATCTGGAGAGAGAAGATAACATATAGATGATGAAAATCTCACAGTCGTGTTTATAGATGCATCCTACACGAAATATATTCCCATGCTTCACAAAGGTCAAACGCTTCAGAGGATACAAGATGTAGTTCAAGAAAGTTTCTTTGATTTTTGGAAATTTAATGAAAGTCTTTTGGATTCCATGAGGGCTGAGTGAGTTTTGGATCCCAATCCTGTAACCTATGATGAGGAAGCCTGACTTTGGTCATTTGGGGTCTTGTGCCAAAAATAACAAAAATGGACTGAGTGAGCTTTGGAAATTTGCTCTTTAATTTAGTATAACAAATAATTAAGTAAATAAATAATTATAATAAATAATTAAGTCTGGTTTATGTTACAAATTTCCTCACAGTGCACACTACTTCTGAACAGTCCCAGTTTATGAAGAAATATGTAAGTCTGGGCTCACTACTGGGTAACCTCACACAGAGGGCACAATTCAAATCAATAAGCAGGTATGGATGGATGGATATTCACATTTAATGATGGTGTGGATGGACAAATGGACAGGTATTCGCATTTAATGATGCTGTGCTTTCATTTTAAAAAAAATCAACAAATCAAAAAATCAATACAGTTTTACCAAACTGTAGAATTAGAAATGTTATATTAATGGATTATGGAATATATTAATGGAGCAGTTCAGGTAACACATTTTGTTTTCTGCTCTTACCTGGGCCATGAATTGGGCAACCATCAGGTTACAAGTCTACAATAGTAATTACTCCAAGGTACCTTCTAAAATAATTATAAAATAATATAAAATTAACCTTTAATCCTTTCAATTCAAGAGCCCGGACGCATTCTGTTCTTTGGTTTCGCTCTTTGGTAATTTTCTTTGACAGTTCCTCCTCACCAGTAAACAAAAATAACCTGCTTCCTAGCATCGCCTGTAAAGCCAGATGACTGGAAATTGCGCCAGCCCCAAGGCTGGTAAGAGCTACACCGTTTTTTTTTAAGAGTGTGCAGGCTACATGCACCCTTAGAAAAAACACATTTGTACCCTGCATGAACACCGGCAGAATTCCGCGTGCAGCAAAACTAACGGGTAAACGGCGTATGAACGACCGAGAAAACAAATGACGCCGAACTAAGCAGTTAATCTAAATAAGAAATTCCCAAACTGAAAGCAGAACCTTAAATCACAGCTTTAGAGTTAGCAACAGGTGGGGTTTAACTTAGGATATTTATTTTGACAGGTTTTAAACAGCTGATAGGAGCCAGAGGAGACGATGTCTTTGATAGACCTCTAGGTCAGTGTTCTTATATCGCATAAGTAATAAGTAGCTGCATAAGTAATAGGCATTCAGACATAGCGTGTGTTTAAAAAAGTAGCCATTTCGTTTGTAGAGGGGGATTCCCAATGTTAGATATGAGTTGTGAGAAACGTCACTAATGTCCATTGACGACTTCAACTTCATGAGTAATAAGTGCGATGACAAACAAAAAACTTCAGCATGTTACCTTAAGAAGCATCGTACAAAACTGATGCATTTCAAACGAGAGCGTAATATCGAATAAGTAATTTAATAACATATAATTACAATTTTAAATGTGGTAGCATTTCCAATGTTTTGTGTAAAGCTCACTTGAGACAAACGCCCCTTATGGAAATATACTAAATTTATTTTTTAATTTATACCTGAGAAGTGCATTGACAGAAATATGTAATATCTCACCGAAATGTTACAGTAGCAGTTTAAACATTGTTAAGGTAAGATTTGGGTGAAACTTTACATGCATAGACAACAAAGCGATGCACAGATGTTTTCATTGATAATATGCAGAAATCGGCATTTGAACGCTCGCCTTTACATTTGCTTACCTCTTCCAGTGACTATTCCGGGCTATTTATAGAGAGCGGCTCCGCTTTGACAGCTGAATAGTTTGACCAGATATGGCCACTTTTCAGCGCGGATTCAGAAAGACTCGGGCGTGCAGGAACTCGCACACCCGACGGAGGGCCCTTACCTTGCGAGTGGAGGGCACGCCGGACGCCGCACTGGGAGTACCCG
Source organism: Hippopotamyrus pictus (assembly GCA_026781145.1). NCBI lineage: Eukaryota > Metazoa > Chordata > Actinopteri > Osteoglossiformes > Mormyridae > Hippopotamyrus > Hippopotamyrus pictus. Next base: position 8,781,286 of record JAODLC010000015.1, read on the forward strand.
GAGCTCCGCGCGGGCTCTGTAAGTTGCAGTATTTCCACGAAAGTTTTTTTTCCCTGGTCTCCCACAGTCAAGGGGACGGCTAACGGAGCTCGGGCACAGCCGGGGGAGCGCGCGCCGCCTCGCTGCCACTCACGTGACGTCAGACTGGCCTGCTTGGAAGGCAGCAGACCACCGCTGGCAGTAATGTAACTAACTATATATACACGCGCGCGCGCACACCCCCACCCACCCACAAGGGCACACATAAAACAACTATTCAGTAGCTGTTCTTTCTGGGCATGTAGCAAAACGCAGGGAAAAGTATTTTCACAAAATTTATTTTTATTTCACTCTAGAAATTCGGTCAACCATTAAATAAACCCTTCACGTCAACAAAGCAGTGCAAATTTAAATACAACGCAGCCTTTCCATTCAAGCTTCAAGGAAATAGGCAATGACCTGAAAAGCAGGAACTATATTATCCAAACATCCATAAATTAGTTTCACAACAGATTCAACTTGCTGTAGTTTTGTAGTAATAAATTTAAGACAACAGTACTAAACAGCTGGAAGTCAAAAGGCTTCATAGTATAAAGCAAACAAAGGATTTTTTTCCACCTTTATATACCTCCATGAACAGAAGCTGTATATTATATATATAAAAGAAAAAAACTAACTAAATATTGTAAACTTTATCACTTTGAACATTGAGTTCATTTTAGCATGTTTAGTACTATATGAATAGATCCACACTCTTAATTAAGCAGGAAACATTGTGGGAGAGCCTGAACTTCCCGTGTTGCAGGGGCCGAGCTCAGATGCAGCTACAGTTCAGCATGTGCAGGAAAATCCTACAAGGACTCTGCTGATAGGGGCCAGGCTGTGTTATGCTGGCTTGCTAAGCTCCTCCGCAAACTCGGACATGAGGTCATGCACCCAGATGTCTCTGTCTTCCTGACTGGTGTCCACCAGGTATGCCACCACCTTCCGGTCCCAGGGCTGGGCTGCCTCATGCACCATCTCGATCTGGGCAACCAGTGCCTTCTTCTCCACATGGTTCCTGAACACCATGGAAGCTTCTTCTGACCACTGTAGAGGTTTGATTCCTGTGGGAATAGGGATCAGTGAAACACTGGTCAGGAAAAGCAGATTTGCACTTGTAGAGTTCAAGACACCAGGCTTGAAATCACAACTACTGTGGGGAAAAATAATTGCTATTACTACTGGGCACCACAAGGGGGAACCCTTCAAGTTCTTGCAGACCCGACAAAAGCACTTGATAAGCAATGTCCTATGTTTAATATATTGTAGATAGATGTGACCATTTCAGGTCCAGGAGGTAAAAATCCAGACCAAGATTTTGTATCAGCCAACCAGTTGAGTATAGAGTCGCAGAGTACTTAACCAGTTGGTTGAAACAAAATCTTGGTCTAGATTTTAAACTTTCTGGACCTGAAATGTGCACCTCTGAATAGAGAACAGGGGTTCCCAACCTTGCAATGTCCATGGATCAATTTCTGTCATACAAAAATTTCATACCGTTAAGATGATCCGGGGTGCGTTGGGGGGTTCACTACAAGCGTTTTCATAAGTTTGACCATTTTCAGATGCGCAAACATGAGGGGTTTTAATTTCAAAAACCTTTGGTGTTCCACAGTCCGGTAGAATACTGGCCATGGACCGGGGACAATCCACAGACAGGATTGGGGACCACTAGAGTGCAGTATATACTAAAGCTGCAGTTAGTAATTACAGAAGGCACATAGCCATGCCTAATCACCAGACCACCCAGGGCATCCTTACCAGCCAGCTGCGCTGTGATTCCCTGGAAAGGTAGCTGGCGGAACTCGCTGATGAGTGGCTGCAGTTTGGTGCAGCTGACCAGCTCATGTTTGCCGTAGTCCAGCTCGTACACGGACACCAGGCCATTAGTCAGGATGCCCTTTACGAGTACACGGTGCCAGCTGAGAGGACAAGTGGGGACAAAAAGAGACTGGGTTAGCATTAGGGATGCTCATTTCGGTTAATTTTCCCAACCGACAACCGCCGTTCGTTAACCGAACATTAATCCTTAACCGAT
>JAODLC010000015.1:8783641-8794116 GCA_026781145.1 Hippopotamyrus pictus
TCTTATGGGAAAAATTCGATCGGAACTCGAACTTTTTAGGATTCGATCCGGAGTCCGGAACGGATTAAGTTCGAGAAGCGAGGTACCACTGTACACCGTGTTGTAAATCTCACCAGTGTTTGTGCGCTGGTCCTAAGCCAAGGACTTGCTACTCACTTGTTCTCCACTTTGGCAGCATAGATCTGGTTTTTCTCCACACTGACTGGCCTCTCCTCAGTTTTGTTATAATACAGGATCATCTCTCCCATCAGGACCACCAACTTGTACTGGTCCTTCCAGGGCTGCAGCACGAAGTGACCCGGATGGCAGGCCACCGACACGTACATGTCTATGTTTTGCCCCAAGGGTGGCAGTTCTAGCAGCGGGGGAAGCTGGAGATCAGGGGCGGGCTGGCTGCTCCTGAGCTGAGGGCTAGCCCTGCCGTCACCGGGGAGTGTGGCCGGGCAACTGAGCTTCTTGCCAGGACCACGGCTGCCCAGAAATACATCCTTCTGATGCTTCCACAGGTCCGTGTCTGCAACCTGCTGGTTGACGCTACGTCCCGTGTCGTGAAAGTCCTTGGATGTGAACAGATAGACGTGCACTAGTCTTTTGGCCTCATCCACTTTAGCTATCTATTAGATGAAAGAGATAGAACACATTAATCTGTGTAACATTTCTGAAGTTAACCAAGGCTGAAAAACTGCGGAAAAACTTTCGCTCTGTAAGTCCATATAAGTTTCTGCAATTACATTCTGCTTTTCTGCTGTACTATACCGACTTATACTACGGCTGACCACTGAGCATCACCACAAACTGCTTATGCAAACGTAATCCAAGCCACCGTAGCATTCCCAGGGACACGGGAGGCTAAATACAATGAGCCAGGGAGAAAGTCACGTGAGACTTTCAGGCAGGGCCTCACAGTATCATCATAATTATGACTCATCATCCTTTATTGTACCATTGGGGAAAGAGTTTAAATGGTATTATTGAAATGACAAAATAGCCCATGAACAACTGGTTCATTTACCAAGTAAATAGCAGCCTCTGGTTATATATGCTAAGAGGCATTGTGGGTACAGAGCACATGCACACACACAACACTGATTTAATGGGAGTCCTGGCCTTGATACTGCACTCCGTGGAGCCCAGCACAGCATCCCTCAACCAAAGCACGGCATCTGGGGTCCAGGAGCCCACCTCGAGTGGCAGCCCAGCCAGACTGCACTTCAGAGCCTGCCGGGGAGAGAAACCCTTCACAGTCATGGCCGGGGAAGGGGGCAGAGTCACCATACAGGACCAAGGTCACATGCCGGCACTGCCACTGCCTATTGCCGATTACTTAGCCACAAGCAATACATATCCCAATACAGATTAAGGGATGATCATAGTCATCGCTATACCTGCTCAAGAAGAGCCCAGTAGAGCTTTTGGATTTACATAATACCTCTGGAATGACTGGAGAGGCCAGAAGGTGACTGATAACCGACTAGTTTCCAGTGCCTTACTGAAATGTTCATATCTGAGTAACTTGTTCCCAAAACCCCCAATTAATCTGATGTCACCTTAAATGACGGCTGACCCCAGTCCCCCAAGAAATACGTAAATAGTAATAAAACACAAAAGGGTTGTACTGATCATTCTGACAGCCTGGTGATCAGGCTGCCCAATTGGTCTCCATGTCACAATCAGCTGACCTGAGGTGGGATGGCTACAAGCTCTCGCCGGAAGGGGGGCGGGACCTCCCGCAGTTCAATGACCTCCACGGAAGCGGGGACACCCACGTCCACAAACTGGATGTCCAACACACGGCTGCCATGCAAGTTGGTGATCTGGGACAGGATGACAAGGCGTAGCTCAAACGGAGTCCTATAGAGCCACTTCTACGGCTAAATTAAAATACAGATCATACAGTAGGCTGCCTGCATCTGCAGTTTACCTCAGTCCAAAAAAAAGTGAAATACTGTACAAAACAGTATGTTTTTTCATTATTTATTCGTCTTTTGAGGGGTATAAAAAGCTTGATTATATTGCTCCATTATTCCTTGATACATGATAGCGCAATGCAAAAATATATCTCTTAAGAATTAGGCTAAAATGTTAGAATCCCTTTTATTCGAGAGCACAGTACTGTATAATAATGTATACAATACTGTATTTAATATTGGTAATGTCTCACTGTGCGTAATCTATCAGTTACCATATGTATGTACAGGAAAATCACGGTGTAAGTGGGGTCTGCGGATGGTTCGCTATTATCCGCAATTTTGGCTATCCACGGTAGGTCTTGGAACACGTCACCCGCAGATATGAGGGGACCACTGTATATAGAATGCCCCCTTTCCATGTGCATGGGAAAATAATTGCATAAAACAATGGGTAAGCTATTTCCTCTGTGTTTGCAGTGCCCCCCCAATAGGACTGCTCACCTCCACTCGTGACCATTTGCCTTTATATCGGGCCAGACAGAATTTTCCGCAGAAAGGCCTGGACACCAGAAACTCTGACGTTACCTGGCACACAGGAGATCAGGTCAGACCAACAAGCGACCAAACTTGACTGTAATTCAAACACCGCCAACAGGACTTGGAAGAACGTCTGGGGTCAAAAATCACCCCAAAGCAATTTCACTGTACCATGGTGCCAAAGAAACGGCACGGACGCAGGGAAATGCTGTGCCACTCGACAGTACAGACTGCTTCCCCTCAATCAAATCCACAAATCCCAAATCGAGATATTGAACATACAATGATGAGAAGCGTCTTGTTCAAATTCAACAGTATAAGCTCAGTAAAATGTTACTGGTTTTTGCAGATGGGGTTAGTTCCAGTGTGACCTGAGAGATTATTTCGCCTGCAGTCTCACAGCTTATTAAGGGTATTAACACACCCCATCTGTCTATGCTACATCCACTGCCTGGCCGGCATAAACCTCTGCCGGCCTAAGACTGTGAGCTTGGTCAATGCAGGACCTACAACATCTCTTACCTGAGAGTGAAAGTAGGCCTCAGTCTTTTCCAACATTTCTGTCAACTTGGCAAGACCACGTGACGACAACTGGCAGTAAATGCTTCCATCAGAGCAAACGTTGGTTACACTGACATGCATGTGGGTACTATTGACCTTCAGAGAAAGCACACACAGTGAAATGCCCTGATACAAAAAAAAGACATTAAGCAACGGCTTCTAAACGTGTCATATTAAAGATTCAGGTGACACGCTGGGAGATGATCAAGACTGCCAAGTTACCTCTAAGGTGTTCTCCAAAGACTTGTCCTGCAAGGCTCTCATACAAGCAGCGTTGATGTTGACATCATCATCTTGTGAAGTATCATATAGCACAACCAGGGGTGTGTCCCCCCTCTCCAGGATCTCAGCCAAGAGGATCTTTCCACAGGCCATGGTCTCAAACTTCTTAATCACTGGAGGCTCCTGGCAAAACGGCTCTAAGCCTGAAAGCACCCACTTCACTCAGCTGAAAACTATTTTATAAAGGGGCTACTTGCCACCCAAGATCACAGACACATGAATAATTTAAGAACAGCACGTCATCTAATAAAAGCTTTCAGTTAGTACTTTCTTAAAGCCCTTCCACAAATCCCCATAAACCCCAAGAAGTTTTTTTTTTTTTTTTTTAAATCAGATAATCATGTTAATTTTGCTTGAGTCTAGGCTTTGCCTCTTTATTAAACAAGCTTTGCATAAAAATATTTGAATGTTAGCACACCCCCCCACCAGCCCCTTGAAATTTCCACTTCTGTTTATAAAAATAAAAATAAAAATAAAAATATAAAAAAAAAAGGATGTAACAAATAAAGCTCACCTGCTAATTTGCATTTAGTGGCCTGGAACGGCAGTCTGAAGAACTTGGGATGTAGTTCCAAAAGTTTGCCTGTGTTGACCACTTCAGAAAACCCATGATCGACATAATACACCTGCCAATGAAAAGACCGTAAGCGCCAACTCAAGGCAGAAGCTGAGGCACGGGCTGGAAGCAGAGACCCAGTACACTGGCTCTCACCTTGATCTTGTCACCCATGATCTCATACACTTGTGCGCGAAGGAATTCCTCCTCTTCCTCAGCCTTGACGGCAGCCAGCTGCCCAAGAGCCACAGATGACAGGAGCTTCCTTGTACTGTCCTGACCATAGAACTCCCGCATTTCATCCTCCAGGGTCTCCTGAGCCTGGGAGTAGTCCTTACCAATAAATCTGTGAAGCGACAACAACCATGCAGACCATTCGAGTCAACTTCAATAGGAAATTTTGAATTAAAAACATTACCGTTTTACCAAAGTGCTGAAATTCACACTGCTAGGACCCTACCCCAGTGTTTTCCCCACACACGTGCATCCATGCACTAGAGCTGCACAATTATGGAAAAAATGTGTATTGTGATTCTTTTGCCTAGTATTGAGATTACGATTCTCTGTAACGATTTTTTTTTCTTAAATTTAAACATTTATTGCACTCAAATTGCAACAGGAAACAACAAAACATGACTGTGCCAAACATATGATTGATCCAGGACTGGCATATCAGCTTCTGACAACAGAAGAATGCAGAATTATGGAACGCTTGAGACTCCGGGGAAATGTAGGAGTGCTTGTTTTGATCTAGCTGATGTAATATAATGCAGAACTGTTGTAATTTCGAAATGAGATCTGCGAATCGAGATTGTGTTTTTTTTTTTTTTTTATGATTAATTGTGTAGCCCTAGCGCGCACATGCGCGCACGCACACCTCACCCACCCACAAAGCAGACAGCTCTTTTAAATCTATACACTCACATACATGACAAAGATGTATGAAGTGTGGCATTTGGTGGTAGCTCTTGGTATAGCAATACTGAATAACCCAGTTTTGCTGCATCACAAGTACTTGAATAATTACCTGATCCTCACCATAACAAGTCTAACACAAATTTTAAACGAGTAAAACTGCAAAATGATGATGAAGGTCCTATAAGTCAAACTGTAGCTCAATCAATCATGGGCTTGCCTGAGAGTAACGCTGACGGTGCTGGCCACTTCCACCACCAATACAGATGGGTACTCCTCCTCAGGAATTAGGAGAGGGGGTACAGCACTGGGACGGCGAAGCACATCTTGAGTCGTCTGTGACACACGCTCTGGCACCACGCGACTTCGATTTTCGTCTACATCTCGCAGAGGGTACAGGATGGCCTTCTTGAGGTTGTCAGGCATTGGATAGTTAACAGTGCAGATGTCCTCCAGGACACTGAGGTCATCGAGAACATGCTCGGGGAACCGGATTTTGTAAGTCTCCTGAAAGAGCTTAGGCAGAGCGTTGGCCCAAAGCCCATTGCTGTACTTAGCTAGCAGCTCGCCCAACTTGACCTTGATATCTGGGCTTAAACCTACAGGGGATGAAGGGGGAGAAGACAGTGGGGAAGCCGATGGAGAGACCCTGGGGCACATGGAGCTGGACTGCTTCCGCATGGTGGGAGATGGCTTGGGGGATGAGGTCGAAGATGGGGACGAGCTGGGTCTGGTCTTGGGCACCTCTTTAGCAGGGTAGAGCAACAGCTCTGCCGTATTGGTGCTACATGGCTTCTCTACCTACACCAAAACAGGTCAGGCACACAGGCCAAACAGCTCTGAATTACACAAAAAAAACCTTTCATTCTGATTCAGTTAGTGATCAGCTTGTATGCAAGTTTACATTTACAATTCTTTTTATTTTGCGGATATTTTAATCCAAAGCAACATAAGTAAGGAAAGCTTGTGGTCAAATAGAGTTGACCAGTTCCCCTCAAGTAATTAGAGTTAAGGGCCCTTCTCAAGCACTCAAAGGTGAAATGATTCCTGTGCTAGGCACAGGATTCGAACCCATAACCATCTAGACAAAAGCATAGATTTCTACACACTGCACTGTAAGTCAAAACAATATTGTGTAAAGGAGCTTGCTTTGGAGAATTTAGTCATTTGGAACCTTTTGGAACCAGAAGGTACACTGACAAGAATAATCTAAAGACACCCTGACACTGATTCAAACTCACCATACAGACATGAGACCACTGCTCAAGGTCTTTGAGTGCCTCTGTGGGCAGCTCCTGCTTGTACAGCTCACAGTAGAGCTGAGGCAGCTTTGACACCCAGAATCCATTGCTGTATTTATTCAGAATATCCCTAAGACGGTTCTGGACCAACTGCAGATTGTAGCCACTGGACTGGAGTGGTCTGGACTTCGCAGGAGGGACATTCTGGTTTATGTTAGAGGGAGCTGCAAGACAATGAATAGGGCCGAAATGTTTGAAAATGTATCAAGGGATGATTGACAAACACTGGAATTCATTTTGACCAGTGTTTCTCAGTCTGGTCCTCGGGGACCCACAACCAGTCCACATTTTTGTTCCCTTCCAGCTCCCTACCAGGAGCTGGGAGGGAGCAAAAACGTGAACTGTGTGGGTCCCCAAGAAGCAGATTGGGAAACACTGATTTAGATGACTGACTAAAGCAACAAAAGTTGATTGAAGACAAAATAGCAGTGACCAGAAAATTCCAGGGGATCAAGTCCTTTTAGCTAACATGATTTCTGCTGATTTTATTGCAGAAGAAAAATCATTTTAGGAGCAGGCTGCTGTCTTGCTCATAACAGGCCAATGTGATGTCACATAAGAATATAAGAACTATACAAACGAGAGGAGGCCATTCGGCCCATCAAGCTTGCTTGGGGAGAACTTAACTAATAGCTCAGAGTTGTGCATATTCTCTCACACGTACCACATGAGATGCCCCGTCATGTTAATCTTACCACTGGTCTGCGGAAGATTCCTGGACAGGGCCAAATGTACCTCCTTCTGAAACTTCACGGGTAGGGTTATCTTCTTGTCGTACCTAACAGAAAGAGAAGATAGTTATGTGGTGAGTAGAGGTACAAAGCCACCACTGCAGGCTGATGTCCCACATAGCCAATCATTTTGTGATCTTTACTAAACCTTAGGTTAAGGTTCAAGTATCTTTTGCACTTATGCAAGCAATGAATAGGACTCACCTAAACAACCTGTTTTCTGGATTATGGGAAAAGCCCACAGGAAGCCCATACAGAGCGAATCAGGGGGTGATTCAAGGCCCATCCAGTATGCCTGTAAGTCACATCAACACCCTGCTATATTTCCCCTATGCACTGTTGGGCAACGTTTTATGGGCCATTTCAACAATTCTTTATTTATATTTATAACACACACACACACAAAGCTCTCCAAGCAAAATTTCTGCTTGTACATTTCCTTAAACCTAATTTACATTTGCCAATTAACATTATAATTCAGCTGGTCCACGGCAGCTCATTGGATTTACAAACCAGTACTTGAAACCTGCATTTTAATGTGGGAGCCTCAGAGAGCGAGAAACACAGGAGTGCCCTGAACAGGACTTTAAATCCCTGGTTGTCTAACATGCTGTCTGCCCTCTACCCAATACCGCACTCATGACAATCATCCAGAACTCTTCCTCCCTAGGTTTAAAGGCATCTTTCCATTTAGCTGGTTCCCATCAGGATTCTCTAACCCACCATAAACAAAAACAAATCAGTGTACCACCAACTAACACTTCTGTGGTCTATAAACAAAGTTGCATGGGGTAAAACAACCAGGAGAGACATTTTTCCTGTCGTACAGTACAACATTTCCCTCTATACAACAGACCTCTGCAGAGGAACAAAGAAATTTAACAACTTACAAGACAGCTAGAAACCCAAAAGGAATGTTATTTATTGCTGATTTAGGTAGGCTTGTGGCTTTGAATACAGCCACAACTATACGCAATGACTAGAAAGCTAGCTTCTGCACCGGCCCTGTGATGTGCTGATTCACAGGATATTGATACAGGACAGTTTCTCACTATGTTAAATAGAGGGATTACAGACTCATTGGCATGCTTTCTGATAGACCTTTGTTTTTCTGCGGCTCAGGGAAATGCACCCCATTGTATCTTTCAGGCACCTCCTACAGCGGGTCAGATAGGGTACCCCAAACAATATACCCAAAACAGCCAGTGAGGTCAGTTGCTTTCTCTAGCTGGGGACTGTGCCAGGCTAAAAAGGCACCCCCCCCCCAGCATGACATGCTGAATAAGCAGGACAACGGCAGTGCTGGGGGGTTCCAAACACATTAAGGGTGTGAGTGTGCAAGAGAGGGACTCAGCCAGGCTCCAAAGTGGGCCCAATTTCTGTTGGGGGGGTGGGTGCCATCATCGAGCCTCATTGCCTGCTGTCTGGGAAAAGCTAACCGTCGCTGGTATACAGAAAGTTAAATGGCAGTAGCAATCTGGGGAAATGGAGCAGGGAGAAAGCCAGGAGGAGTGTACCTTTAGGTTTACACCCAGGTTATTCTCGTTAATCACAATGCAAGTCCTGTAGGAGGGATGAGCCAAGTCTGAATTTTATTAAAGTATGGACCAGGCTGTAGTTCACTGGCAGTAAAAACCAAGTGGAAATAAAGTTATATCTCCAAGTGCAAAGTCCATGCACTGCTCCAGACCAAAACCAGCACCTGCTCAGCAGATCACCAACTAATTCTCTGTACTGCAACATGTATGCCTCACTTCCACACCAACAGTCAACACTGATCTGTATGCCCCACCGCAACAGGGACCGCTCCATCTAACTGTCCCATTTCATTGGGCTACAGGGGTTTCCAGACCAGACCAGACCAGACCAGTGCGTGCGAATGCACAGCGGCTGTTGCAGACGAAATGCCGGGAATGGGGCTATCAAACCCATGGCATCAGGGGGCAGAGCAAATGAAAAGGTCTACTTGTCAGCATTCCTGTCAGAGCAGCACCATCAGGGATCCACTCCAGTTAGCCTAATGAAGACCAGAGAGGCTTTTGCAAAATGTGGCAACTTGCAAATTCTTCTCGTATTACCCTGACATCAACATACCACAGCTCAAAACACTCAGGGGCAAGAATTACAATAACTATAGAACTATAATAAACTCAATATGGTTCAGCGAGACCAAGGGTCTTTAATTCCGGTCCTTGAGCGCTGGTCAGTCAATTGGACTTTACATTCCAATTGAGCAATAAAGTAATGTACTGGGCTAATTATGTCCCTAGTTGAATCTCTTTGGCCTTCTCTTACCATACTGCAGCTGTCAGTGGTTCTGGAACATTAAAACCAAAGAGTCAGGAGTCTGGAATCAACATAAAGTTGGCAAGGTACTGTTCATCATTCTAAAGAATAAGATACTACTGGGACATGTAGAGACAAGCATTTTGAGTAGGTATGGAGGAAATGAAGCTTAAAAACAGGCACTTGGGGGGGAATGACCAACTGCATCATAAAGTAATCAATGAGAAGTAGGCTGACAGCAACCAAACTGAAGCCTCTCTCTTCCATCACTGGAGTACTGAATGCTTGCTTTTCCATTTCAGGAGCCAAGGTCAAAGAAATAATGCATTATTTCTAAGGTGCATCTGACAAAATGATTCATCCATATATACATACTAAAAAAAATACTAAAAAAAATGTTTTTCCACAGTATTGGTCAATAATCACCCACCATTTGCAACCAAGATGGACTGCACCACCGTGTTTCCAAACTTAGAGAGAGAAACACAAGAGTGCCCTTGCAAATTCCTTCATGTTGCTCTAACAGGAATGCATGTGTTCACTCTGAAAAGCTTCAGGTGACAACACTAATGAAGCCAGGTCTCCAAGTTCACATCTAGGAAGGTTGGCATATGCATGATGAGTTGTCCTCCTTGTATAACTCAAATAATTTCAGGTGTATACAGGTCTTAAAGAGGAGGTCTGTATAGGCACTTAGTTGCCTGTTTTTGCTGACAACCATTCTCTGGATAAGTCTTCAGAGCCTTTAGAAACAAGAAAGAGCCGAGAAGCATCTTTAAATCTGGCTGCATATTTCCCAGTCCATAAGTGAGACGTGTAATGCAGCCCATACCCAGTTAGGGTTAGTAGAGGTTAGTATTAAATCACTTCCTGTGAGGAATAAAAGGGCATTTTGGCAAAAAAAGCAGTAATTGTCTGCTGTAGAGCAGTCATTTAGACTATCAGATAACAAGCAGGTCTTTTAAGCTGAAGATCATCAGAAAGAGGTATCACAGACTGTTCCCTTCACTCACTTTTCAGCAGGTATGGGAGGTTTCCTTAACTGAATTGGGGGGGCCTTGTTCTGGGCAGCGCTGACCCGCCCGTCAGGTTGGGTGTCCCTCATGGATACCTGCCGGAAGTCCCCAGGGCCCCCGAGACGGCTGCTCAAGGACAGGCGTGTCATTCCCTGTCCAGCATGGCCCACGTGGTCTGGCTGGCGAAGGGATGTCCTCGGCTTGGCTACAGAAGACGAAATATAGAAGGAGACATTACGCGGAGTGCTGGCACGGCATAGGCAGACATTCTCATAACTATACTTGTGGAGAACTGAGACTCCTAATAAGAACATAAGAACTATACAAATGAGAGGAGGCCATTCGGCCCATCAAGCTCGCTTGGGGAGAACTTAACTAAT
>JAODLC010000015.1:8807562-8818639 GCA_026781145.1 Hippopotamyrus pictus
ATCTTGGCATTCTTGTCCTGGAATATGCCCATGCCAACAGGGAAGAAAAAAATCCATTGATGATGGATGGAGGTGTATATCCTGGCCATTCAGTAGATTCAGTTACTCAGCTGACTTCACTTTATTGCTGCTAACGTTGCTGAGCTGTAATAATGATCCAATCATTGGCTCTTAAGTATTTGCTGATATAAATTCAACTGGAGACTTTTTTTGGCCCAGCAGTATATTAAACGTATCGCAAATCTGATGAGCAAGTAAATAAAATCTGTTCTTCCTAGAACAGTTATTAGTGCTGAATGACAGACTTTGCATCCACTGAGGACCGGGTTAAACGTACTGTCTGTCTTGCAACTGAAGATGCAGTGTAATCACTCTGAAGTAATTTCTTGAGTTTCTGAAAATTGCTGCTCTGCTACATACTTGGGATGGTATTTATATATTTCCTGTGATCCACGATTAACCGCTGACAGCAGAGTACGTTTAGCAATGTAATCTCCCACCGTCACGTTTCTCTGTGATATCTGCAATTCACTGAATTGTCAACAGATGTATCTAAACATGCGTAATACAAACAGCTAAACAAAAAAATCAATTTCTCCAGTTAATATTAACAATTAAACAAAATGTGAATTTGTTAAGTACGTATACCCAATATACATATTGTGAGGAACCACCTTTAAGTCAGGTAAAAGACTATAAGCTAGACTCCTTTATTACCGTATTTTAGTCGGGTTTACTCCGTGCTGAGACAGACTCACAGCGTCACCTAGTGAGCACGAAAGTGAACAGGAAATTACAAATAGGAATTCCTTTACAAAATCGTCAGTTCAATCTTAAACAGTTTAAATTACAAAGGACTGCACCACAGCACACAATCAGCCCTATAAAAAAACATAAACTGGAACCATAATAATCAATTGAGTCAAAAATACCATCACAGTTAATCTTGCTTTTTTTCTTTTTACAAACGTTTCCCATTCTCTTAAGTACCTAACAAAAACGGAACAAAGCACACGATTCTGAAGTCAATGTTAACAGAGGCATGCAGTTGAACGGACCGTCAAGCCCAAGGCGCATGATCCTACGTCATCTTTACGCGCCTTTAGCTGAAGGTGGACTGCAAATGTGTTTCTTGACAGTTCATAGCTGGTCATAGTCAATAGTTCGGATTTTAACGAATTAAATGTTCGATTCACTTAATTAGTAAACGTCTGAGGTTATAAAGCAAATCTGAAATGTGAGTATTCTGATGTTTTAGACATTTAGTTCGATCTTTCTTTTCCTTTTCCACGTTACTTAAAATTTTATTGAATTGTACGATTTTATTGATTGCACTATGTTCCATTGAGTGAAATGAATCTTGCTAATTAACTTCTCCGAAAATGAAAGCTCAACACGTCTGATTTAACATGCGTTTTATTTTGACCTTTATTTTTTCTGCGTCCTCCTTTTATTACATATGTATGCTATGCTGTCAATTATACCTTAAAGCTTAACATAACCGTTAACGTCCGCATGTCTTCGAAGTTGAAGGTTTTTGTTGAAATGTGACAGTATAATAACTCGCATATATTTTGCTGCTATTTTATCTCTAAAGGCTTAATGTTTCTGTGCATAAAAGGAAAAAATATTAACGCAGCAAATTGTAAGGATTTTAATCGGTTTGTTATTACGTATTACGACATTTTTAAAATACTACTGTTATTTGATTTTCCAAAACTTGTTTTGTTGACATAATATCCTGTAGTAATAGTTAATCTATTACTTATTAATCTATTACAATAATCTCACAATCCTTTCAGCACAATAAATGATTCTGTCACTTTTCAGGACTCCAGCACCTTTGTATGCAGTTGTGTGTCATAGCACAACCAGATTTGTGTTAGCTGCATGCTCAAGGACCTGCCATAGTCGACGGCTGAAAATAAAGCCCCTGGTCACGAGCTCCACATACACATCGCTGACCAGCCGACACAATGCGTTGGGCGAGTGGGGCAGTGAAGACCACATCTGCTACCGCCGCACCGCAGATGTGCTGCGTCTACCGGGCCGCAACATGACCGCAAACCAGCCCGGCTGGTACGAGAGCATGGCTGACTCCCAGCCAATCCACCTGACTGAGCAACTACTGGTGACAGTGCAGCAGGCCACTGGGCTGCCCTGGTGGGCCAGCATCATCTGCACCACTGCAGCTTTGAGGACAGCCGTCACCCTCCCTCTGGGAGTCTACCAAATGGTCATCATCGCCAAGGTCTGTGCTGCATGTGAGAGCTGGACAGGACTTAGAGGAGTGTGTACAAGGGCGTAACTTTGGCTGGAACATTGGGGGGGTTGAGGTCTCCACCCATTACAGGGAAAACATGATTATTGGGGGGGTTGTATTAGCTGGTTTTGATTTATTGGGGGGCTACAACCCCCCCATCCCCCCGTAATTTACGCCCATGAGTGTGCAGTATGTCTCAGGACCTTTTGTGTTGGGCGTCCAAACACAGTTCCGGTGTTGGGGTATTTTAACACCATGTTGTAATGTTTAGTCAGTTTTCTTTTTTAATATGAATGAAGTGTGAGATTCTATGCCCATTGTATTTTTTCCTTGTCTCTTATCCTGGTCCTTTTTATTGTTCTTAATTCTGTGTTAAATTATTACCCTTGACATTTTTATGTCTGTGGGAGCCAGTGACTGAATGCTTTACGTTGTATGGCGAAAAGTATCGGGATACCTGCCCATTACACCTACAGGAACTTTTATGACATCCCATTCTAAATCTATAGGCATCAGTATGGAGTTAGTCCCCCCCATGCAGCTGTAACAGCTGCTACTCTTCTGGGAAGGCTTTCCACAACATTTTGGAGTGTGTCTGTGGGAATTTTTGCTCATTCGTCCAAGTTCTTCCACACTAACTCATCCAACCATGCCTTTATGGACCTTGCTTTGTGCCCTGGGGCACAGTTATGCTGGAACAGAGAAGGGCCTTCCCCAAACTTTTCCCACAAATTTGGAAGCATAGAATTGTCCGAAATGTTTTGGTATGCTGAAGCATTAAGAGTTCCCTTCCCTGGAACTAAGGGGCCAAGCCCAACCCCTGAAAATAATTCCCCCCTCAACCAAACTTTACAGTTGGCCCAAAGCAGTCAGACAGGTAACGTTCTCTTGGCATCCACCAAACCCAGACTCATCCATCAGACTGCGATCTGTGATTCATCATTCCACAAAACACATTTCTACTGCTTCAGAGTCCAGTGGCAGCCTGCTTTACAGCACTCCATCCGAAGCTTGGCATTGCTCTTAGTGATTTGAGCCATGGAAGCTCATTCCATGAAGCTCCCTGCACAGTTTTTGTGCTGGTATTAATGCCAGAGGAAGTTTGGAACTCTACAATAACTGAGTCAACCAACAGAGCATTGGCAACTTTTATGCAGTATGTGCCTCAGCACTCGCTGACCCCATTCTGTTACTTCAAATCAGCTGCTCATTCCTGCCCCTGGAGATTTACCACCCTGCTTAGGTACAGCCCTAATTTAACACAACTGATACAGATAATCAGGCCCTTCAGTCGCATCTCGGTATTAGAGTACCATGTTGAAGCTAATGCCTTGTTCACATGTACACGGGTATATTTTAAAACATACTTATTTCTATACGTCTTGGGCTTTTGTCCACACGTAAACGGCGTCTCAGGTCACTGAAAACGGAGCTTTTGCAAAACTCCATCCAGGGTGAAGATTTTAAGAAACTCAGTTTTCAGCGTCGACATGTAGACAGGGAAAAACTGAGTTTTTGGCTCGAAATGTCAGATTGTGTGCCGTTGTCCACTTTGTTTAAGGTCAGAGCGTGCGCTGTTTGCACCGCGGTGCTGTTTGCTGTATATATTTGAGTTTGAGTCACTGAGCTCCTCAGAATGACTCATTCTTTCACAATTGTTTGTAAACCTGACTGCATGACTAGGTGCCTGATTTTATTTACCTGTGCCTATGGTTCTGAATAAAACGCCTGAATTCAATGATGAAGAGGCGTATCCCAATACTTTTGTCCATATAGTGTATATACAGGGGCCACAATTTAGACCAAGTAGGTTATCTTAGTCTTAGTCTTTATAGGAAAATACATTTTTGATTCATATGTGTACAGTTTGTGGGTGGCTGTTGTAATGCATCTCATTAGTGGTTGCCTGTTGCTTTTGATTAATCTTTTATTTGACTTGTTTTCTTCTCCCACTCAGATTGTTCTAGCAATGCTTTGAGAAACTTACTACTGGGTCACCAATCAGAGGGTTCAGACATGTCTCTTTGGAAAGAACTCCTCTCTAATGGATGCTGTAGTGTTGGCTGTCCACGCAACATCCCCTCTGGCTCCTTTGCTTGCTTATCGGCTGTGCAGAAGTATGAGAGGCATCTGCAGGAGGGAAGGGAAACAGGCTTGGTCTGTGTAAACACTGACCCCCTCTCCCCCCTCCCCTGCTTGCTCAAGGCCTTTAGCTGTGGGAGGGGATGTTTCTGTCCTTCAGTGGGAGGATTCGCTGCAGTCCCCCCCCCCCCCGGCTGTGTTCTCTGTACAGTGTTCTGAAAGAATCCTCCTGACAGAGATTTTGTAGACAAAACTTTGATAACTGTATCTCCCTCAAGGCTGCTGGTTTTGAATTATTTTGCTAATTACTGGCTAAACATTTTAGTAATGTCTAAGGACATTCACGTCACTTTCTTAAGGGGAGACTAAAGCCTAAGTCTCACACCATTGTCTTTAATCTTGGCTGTGTTATCCGGTGAGGTGATGGGGTGCTGGACTGTATTGGGACAATGCAGAACTGTAAATGCCATATTGCATTGTCAGTTCTGTTGAAATGTAGAATCATGACCCTACTTTAAAATGCTTTTGTTTTACTGTCCGCTGGGTGCAGGATGAAATCACAATAAAAAATGTATTTAGACAGCTGGACCATAGCGACACTATAGGTTGAATTGGTCATGAAAAAGAACTTGATTAATTCGGTGTGATGGTGTGATGTTTGGCAAAGCAGCCTGGGTGCTCTGCCAGACTAAATAACCTCTTCCACTGTTGCCTTCAGTTAGGTTGAGGCTCTGCAAGCGGAGATCGCAGAACTGGCCAAGCGCCTGAGCTATGAAGTCTCCGTACGGGCAAAGCAGCAGGGCTGGTCGGAGAAGACCTGTCGGTAAGGGCTGACTGCTGCTTCAGAAGGTGCTGAGGCTGGCTGACTTGCAGTAACCTTCTAAAGGCTTCAGACATCTTTATATAGATTGATAGAACCCTTTGTCCAAGTATCCCCGTTCTACTCAAATTTTGTCCCCTAGCTGACCTAATTGTGATACTTCCTGGATTGGAATGGTACAGTATCTCACCCAGAACCAGCCCAGTGCCACGGCTGCCCATCCTTCCACCTCAGGCTTTTCAACCCACATCCCTGAACCACCAGGTACCACTTCAAGAAGAACCTGCGGCGGATCGTGTCTGAGCTGTATGTGCGGGACAACTGTCACCCGTTCAAGGCCAGCCTGCTGGTGTGGGTGCAGCTGCCCATGTGGGTGAGCCTGTCGCTGGCCCTGAGAAACCTCAGCACGGGCCGGGCAGGTTCTCCGTCAGGTGAGCCTCCTCTCTGCAGCTTCCAGGTGTCTTCAGCAGCACAGGAACCTCCTTGCATACTCAGTAAGGATAAGTCTCACCAGCAGCTGAAACAACAAAGATCATCTTGTTGTAATTGTATGACACTGTCATACGCACATATCACATCTCCTGCCCTCCTGGTAAATATAGTAATTGAAACATAGTTGGACACTGACATTTCAAGGAATTGGACAAGGGACAGACCAGTTGTGGGTGCCAATATTGATAAACCAAAAAAAACCTCTCTTCCCTGCTTACTTAGATACAGTAATCTGTGTAACTGATAGGGAAAATGCTCTCTCAGCCATCCAGGAGGAGCTGGCAGCAGGGGGCGCTCTTTGGTTTCCAGATCTCACCCTCCCTGACTCTACCTGGGTGATGCCTGTATCCCTGGGGCTTATCAACCTCCTCATTATAGAGGTGAGGCCCTGATTGGGCAATACTCTTCTTCTTCTGGCTGATAGGCTGTTTATGGTTTTTCTAATATGAGTGAATATGCTCAGCATATCCAGCTAACAGAAGTGTCACACCATTTAACTGACTCTCTAAAAGAGGTTTTTAGTAAAGTCAAGCCAGAGGCTTTTTAAGATTTTTTTTAATTATTATTGGAATCTAATCTTAAGCATCTTAGATGGCTTTAACTATTTATAATGTATTAGTTATTTAATCTTTAATCTGTCTTATATAGAATATAACCCTAGCAGCTGGCATGGCGTTAAGTGTCAATATAATAACCAACAGTGTCACTTTAATTAAACTGCTCTGTTAATCTAACTAGTTTTTTTTTTTTTTTTTTTTAAAGCTCACCTTATGTACATTTGGTTTTGTATTTGTGTGATCAGGCTTTTAGTTTTGTTTTTTTCCTGCCCACCATCAGATGTTTTCTCTCAGGAGACTAGAAGTTTCTAAGTTCCAGAAGTTTGTGACAAACTTTTTCCGAGGGATCTCTGTGGTGATGATTCCCATCGCTGCCACCGTGCCCTCGGTAAGCCCCGCAGTCCTGTCATACACATTGCCACACAGAGCTGCTCATCTATATCTACAAAACAGGCCCTGGAGTGGCAGCGCTCGATCTCTGAGATGGCAGGAAAGAAGTTAGAGCACCTTAGAACTTTTATTGGTTCTCAGCCTGTGCCTATGTGATTTGATACTCCTTTCATTTGAACTAGACCAACACAACTACTGCTCCAGCTGCTCTGATGTTCTTACTAAAGAAAAAAATCAAGTCAACCACGCAGTTAGAATTATCAGCTCTGGCCCATTATTATAGTTTTGATTTATTAATTTATTGTGTTTTTTAGTTTTTATTGGTTTTTCATTTTACATATTATATTTCTATTTATTTTGTTTTTATTTAAAATTTAGTAATTTTATTTTTAGGGATAGACTGAAAGTTGGAGAGCCAACTTTTGTACATGAATACACAGCGTACATTATGTACTAACATCCTCAAAATGGGCAAAAGTTCCAAGTATGATTAATGGTTACTAAAGATAAACAAATCAATACTTAAGCAAAATGGCATTAAAAATAGTAACATAAAATAAAAACAATTGTCAAATGCTTTATTTCAGTTAGTTTTGGAAGCAATATTTATAGTTTTTGTTTAATCGTAGTTTTGTTTTCAGCTTAAAACTGTAACAAAACATTCAACTCCAGCTACACCGTTACTTTTTTCAGTGACCGCTTCAAGTAATCCCACCAACAGCTAAATAATTTTAAAAATCTACCACCTGTCTTCAAATAATTGACAAAATGCTTCTTGAACCATTTGCTGTACTCTTTGACCCCACTAGATGGTGCTCTCTGTCCAAAAAAGGGCACAAAGCATGTCCCAAAGCAAACCGAGCACACCATCTAGTGGTTTAAATTGTATAAATAATCTATAATTAGCATAGAGTTGATTTACTGTTAATTGTCATTCATTATGTTGGTCTTACCTGTAGCAGACTGTCTTGTACATGTGTCCTGATTTCTGTGCTCTCCTCTGCCCCCACAGTCCATGACTGTGTACTGGCTAAGCTCCAGCTGCGTGGGACTGGTCCACAACCTGGTACTGCGCTCCCCGCGGTTTCGCCGCCTCTGTCGGGTCCCGGCCACTCGCTCAGATTCAGACACACCATACAGGGATATGGCTGCCGCCTTTGTTGCCAAATACTTCAAGTAAAGCAGCCTCCCACCAGCAGGGGGCAGTGATGACCAGACCTAGAACTCAGGGGATCCCCTGCAGAAAGGACCTTCTTATGGGATGTTCCTCTTAGTTTAAAACTTGATTGAGTTCTTTATAACTAAGGTGCTCTACAATTGATTCTGACCTGGGTTTTGTAACATGGCCAGTCAAGATTAATTAGTGGCTGATCACCACCCACAGTCCCATGTTAATGGCTAATTTCACTCTAAAGCTGTTCAATCCAGCCTGATGACCATTTGTGGTTTCCATTACCATCCCTGTTTGTGTACAGTAATAGGATCTATCACCTAAATGTTAGACAGTGGACTCTAGGATAAGGGCCTGAAATTGAATCTTTAAAAATATTACATTTGAAAAATAATTTAAATACTTTGTGAGGAATGTAATTACTAAGTGTTCATACTGGTACTTTGAATTTAGTGTGATTTTTGAAAGTGTATCTAATAAATTACTTTTTTTCATGTGAATTGATTGTTCCATTTTTCACACAACCAATCATGATATCGTTTTTTTTTTCACTAATTGAAATATAAAAGCATTTTTCATATGCAACGAAGTGATTAATTCAGATGTTTTGTGATTCTCTTTAGATGTACAGATTATAATTTGTGTTAATTTTTGCATGTCATATGTTGCAGAAACTTATTACGTATACTGCTGTAGTTTAAATATTAATGGCGTATTTCTAATGGTACAATTATATAAATGCACGATAATAGCATGAATACAGGTGTTATGCCGAAAAAGGCATCCCTGCCGTAGAATGCATGCCGGTGTTCTGGCAAGTTGAGCTTTTAGCGGTGTTTTGGGGGTTAGGGTTAGGGTTTTAGGGGTGTTTTGGGGGTTAGGGTTTTACGGGTTTTTTGGGGATTAGGGTTATGGCTATCGATTAGCACTACGGTAGCCTAACTCGACAAAGTAGCTCAACTCGTTTCAGATCAGCGACCAATCGGTCATTTAGAGACAGGCATGCATTCTACGGCAGGGATGCCTTTTTCGACATAACACCGGCACCGTGTAACGAAATGGTGAAAGTCTGTAGGAAGCGGAGGCGTTTTCTGGGCGGGGTTGAGCTCATTAGAGAGGCGCGGCTAGACGGGACCCTTCGGCAGATGCGGTCCGCTCGCACCGGGTAGCAGAAGCGCCGAGGCGGGCCGACGAGATGCTGGGTCTTATCGCTTTAGCGGCTTCGCTTACTTACGTAGCAGCGGCATCGGCCGAAGTTCGGCGTAACTGTGGGCTCTGCGATCCGAGCCTGTGCGAACCCCTCCCGGCCGGAGGATGCGAGTTTGGGATGGTGTCGGACTCCTGCGGGTGCTGCTCCGCTTGCGCGGCCGGGGAGGGAGAGAAGTGCGCGGGACGCGGATCCGCGCTCCCGCGATGCGCGCCTGGGCTAGAGTGTAAGAAGAGCGATAAGGCTAAAAAGAGCAAGCTGGGCGTGTGCGTGTGCAAGAGCAGCTACGAGGTGTGCGGCACCGATGGGGTCACCTACAGCACCGGCTGCGATTTAAAAGCTGCCAGTCTGAAAGCTCAGAGTGACAAGCTGCCCGAGATCAAGGTGCAACATAAAGGAAAATGTTATCAAGGTAAGATCTTGTATGTTAATTAATATATTTATTTCTTAGTGTTTATATTCCGTGGCATCAATTCAAATATTTTTAATACGTGTCATTAATAGATTATATTACGCCTAATATTAGGAACTATTAAATTAATATTTCACTTTTAAATGTAAATATACTCAGAGTATTTTCGGATTGCCTTACAGCCAATCATAATAATTTGATCTAGAGGCGAAGACAGTTTCCAGACGCCAGTCATTAGTTCTGTTACTGTAAAACATTCCATTTGCTAGCGTGCTGCCTCTTACATGGGAAAAAGTGGCAGTTCCCAGTGAAAATAACATATGTAAGTCAGTGGAGTGGTCTCTAGGGTATCTAATGAAAGGTGACGCTTGGACTGGGTCACAGTCCCGTGTAGTCGTGAATTTTCCCGGACGCTGAAAAGGAAAGTTATTAGGTCGATTACAATTTTCATATGGATCACGTGTTATATTAATCGTGCAAATACTAACGTTTTCAAAGCCACTATAAGCACACTGGGGATCGCCTTCTCTTTTAAAAGTATCTGACAAATGCCGTAGCCTTTTGCAGTGTATATGAAGTATATAAGAAGTACGTAAAGCTTTGTCATATATTATATCACAAATGACCCTGCACTGTAAAGCATAACAGACCGTCATACCTTAGCTAAGGACGACAACATTATTGTGTGTCAGACCGCCATTTAGCAAAATGCTGATGAAAACTGCAGCGTTTTGGAGTTATTCACTTTGATTTATTTTATATTGTGCGTTCCCTGCATGCTTGCCATAAAGTGCTTAACAAAGAGTCGGAAAGCAGTTTGACTTGCCGACATGCAACAGTTTGGGGTGACAATAGTGTAAATGAATAGTGAATTAAATAAAAGACAGCGGGGGAGAGGAAACAAGACTCTTTAGTTTGATATAGACAGGCAGTTCCGTAGATTAGGACCCTTGAAGCTGAGTCTTTCACCATCCACCATTGTTTTATTTATGTGAAGAACTGCAAAAAAAGCCAGGGATACACTGTAGACGGAAAAATATTTACTGTACATCAAAAACATTTTTCTTTTCTGTGCAGGGAGGGAACATGACATCACAGTAGCTTTTTCCTGACCGACTGCTGTCTTCTGTCTGTTCTCCAGCCATTTGATGGGTTCCATCTCACATTAAAATATTAATAACCTGAGAAAACTGCTGGAAAAGTCCTGAGACAATTAATAATTGTAGTTATTAACAGCACTGCTCTGGTGGCAACAGTAGCTATATCCAAATCGGATGGCAGACTTTAAATGTCCCCCTGTGTTTACATCAGTTTCCTGTGGATCCTCTGGTTTTCCACTGCTGTCTAAAAATATGGTATTGAGATAAATTTATGAAGTCTATCATTTTTGTGTGTCCTGCAGTAGGATTGCTGTCACGTTGATGGACGTCAAGGCGTGTCCTGCCTTGTACCTTGCTCTTTCTTGCATCATTCATGGATGTACAGTACTGTGCAAAAGTCTTAGGCAGTCCAAAGAAATGTTTAAAGCTGTTTATCTGGGTAGCAAGTGTAAGCTTAGAACAAAAAACAATTTAACATTAGAACATGTGCAAATTAAGAGTAACATAATAAAAACTAGTAATAATTTCTTCTGTTTTCTAAAAAGTTACTGATATCTAGTTGGATGACTAGATGAACACCGCT
>JAODLC010000015.1:8818739-8829644 GCA_026781145.1 Hippopotamyrus pictus
TGATTTTAGCAGAGGTTCTGAAATGGCTAAGCTGACACACTTTGACAGGCATAATATCATAGTTTTACACCAACATGGGGATAATCTAAACGTCATTTTCTTTGCCTGCCTAAGATTTTTGCACAGTACTGTATGTAGGGATGGATAATTCTGTTTCCTACTATTTCTAGAAATAATATTAGCAATTATAATTAGAGACATAGTTATGAGTTTTTAAAAGTAAGTAGTAGGCTCTTTGGAATTTGCTGTGCCTTTGCCAGCCAGACCCAGCACCTGATTTCTATAGACTAATTAACCTACTTCCTGAGGAAGTCCTGTATGTCTGACTTTGTGCATTACGTTTTGTTTTTCCACCAGGTGTGAATGTGACTCATTTCATTCCGCCAGATGCAGACAGCTTGTTTTTAGAGTTTGGTGAACACCCTTCCTTTATTCTGCTTGAGCTGGCTGCCTGTGTCCCTCTAGTTCTGTGCTATTTCTAGTCAGAGAATGTCATACAATAAATGTAAACAGAAGTACATGGTGCTAGAGGGGCTTATTGACGCGGGATAAGCTGAAATGAGAATGCACTGGG
Source organism: Hippopotamyrus pictus (assembly GCA_026781145.1). Taxonomy (NCBI): domain Eukaryota; kingdom Metazoa; phylum Chordata; class Actinopteri; order Osteoglossiformes; family Mormyridae; genus Hippopotamyrus; species Hippopotamyrus pictus. The sequence goes on from JAODLC010000015.1 coordinate 8,819,314, forward strand.
TATCTCTTTTGGTCCTTCTGCAGACCTGACCTGGACAGACGTGCTGTCTGAAATTCCAGCCTGGAGGGATTAGAGACCTGAAAAGGATTTGATTGCTGACAAAACAGCAACATCTTGCTTGTGGACACAGTGTGGGCTGTTGGTGTAGAGCAAATCCCGTAGTCTTTAGCTCAGCCAACAAACACATGTTTCATCATAGCCCCCTACACAGCATGAGATTAGCCAGTAAATAGGCTCCGTGAATTAAAAAATCTTTACAGAAGCGCATTCCATGAAAATACCTACTGACATTTCTTACTGCCAATTTTGAGAAGACAAATTTCCCTTGAACCTTCCCTGAACAGAAGATAGCATGTAAGGCTGAGGGGTCACAGATTAAGCTTACAGAATTCCATTTCACTTGTTGCAGCTCCTGTCATTGTGACGGCTCCGGGTGAGATCTGGAATGTTACTGGCTCACAGGTGTACCTGAGCTGCGAAGCCATTGGTGTCCCAACTCCTGTCCTTACTTGGAAAAAGGTACGTATCCAATGGAGAAGAAGGAAGGTGGTAGAGTAGGCGGGCAATGTTGATGGACAGCTATATGGGTCGTGTTCGCTTGTTGATTGATTTTTAAAATGCATTTCATTAGAAATAGACATTAGACTACTTAGAATAGTAATTATAAATATTTATATCAAAGATTAACTTGTCAGTGTCTAACAACTGTCAGGTAACAGCTTGAAATGTGCTTTTAGTGTATTTCTGTAAATAATATAATAGTGTAAATTGTTTAAGTAGTGATATAAAAGATCTGATTGTGACATGACAGGGAACGTGCTGTGGGCAGCGGCATATACATTGCTGTAGTCTGGCCTCCATTATGGAACAAAATCTCAGTGATTTTAAACAGTACAGCGTTTAAAATTCAAAGAAAGAGAGAAATGTCCATTGACATTTTTTGGAAAATAATGCTTGGGAAACAAGGCAAGCTGTGCATACCCTTGGGGAACCAGAAGTCAAAAGTTCTCAGATTTTCAGAGACAGAAAACTGCAGGAAGGTCCCCTGACAGCCTACAAGGGAAATGGCAGTGTGGTCAGAATGAATCTGGGGGTGTGAATGGAATGGAATTATGGAATGACATTAAGAGCAAGTAACAGGAAACAGAATGGGGCCCAAATATACTGTAATAATATGAGCCCAAAGACCAGCCTATGTAAGAGTGGGGTAAAAATTAACTAGAGTATTAGATGCTAACCCAGCCAAAAGCTGGAGTCTCGCCTTTTCCAAGACCAGGTAGATGAGAGAGACTTAAGAGACAAAACTGCAGTTAACTGCTGCACAAGGTCCAGAACCAACATCAAGAACTTCCAACAGGCACTGTGCTGTCCTATGGCCCACATGGGTCAGCTGATCTCAGATCAGTGCTCGCATTCTCCACAATAACAAAAGGGGTCTAGGAGCATCATGTTCCAACAGCTCCTTCAGGGAACAAAAGCGGGAAGGGGAAGGGAGGGGACAGGACATCAGAGAAATTGCCACCTTGTCATGGTGGAAGGTCAGTCCTGAGAGAAACTGAACCTCTGTTTCCCAGTGCGTAACAATAGAAAACGGAACTTAGACGGGACTCAGATTTATAACCCTCATTCTCTCATACATCTTTGCTCTTCCGCAAAGAGTAAATGGTGACAAACATTAACTCAACCTATAAATGATACAGTGTATCCCACATATTTCACATTTAAGCTGCGCTGTGTTTAATTAGGCACTGCTCTTGGGAAACTGTCCATCTGTGCCTACAATGTAGCAACTTACTACTTTTGTTAGTAAAGTCAAAGATGACTCTACATCCGCTGCTTACAGTCTAGTGCAGGGTAGCAAACAACAGGCACTGTGAACAGGGACCACAACTGGGAAAAATATTTAAAAAGTCAAAGTAAACTTTATTGTCACTCAGCTATATACATGTATTTAGTCAGACGGGACGACGTGGATCCAGTTTATACAGTTTGCAATAATAAAGGCACATACAAAGAAAAACGTAAATAACTGCAATAAAGTCTAAACAAGAATTTTTAAAATATGCAATTGAGTACAGAGGATATTTTAACGTTCGGGAATTGTGTAAATGTTGCATCAGCATAGTGGAGGACAAATACGAGTATAATGCGAAGTAATTGTGTGTGCATTTGTGTGCATACGGTCAGCAGTATTTCGGTATAGTATATCGAAAAATACTCACAATTCCCATTGATGTTAAATCCTAACATTGTCCGTTGATTAATGTTTAATAGCCAGTCTCTAAATTGTCATTCATGGGCAATGGGACCTCTTTTCTCTGTTTTATGAACCACTTAGATGTTCTTAAAAAAGTTGGAAAGAAGCAAAATCACCACATATCACACTCACGCTCTCCTTTCATCTCCCCGTGCTCTTGACTGGTACAACAAGAGGATCTTCAGAGGATGATAAATATCTATTCCTCGGGAGGACAGATTGTCCTCAGTGAAGCAGTATGTGTTCCAGAGGCCATCCTGTTTTGTTTGGTGAAGAACTGCCTTTTTTTTTCCCCCAGGTGTCTGTCAATGACGGGAAGGTGGAGATGCTTCCAGGTGACCGGGAGAACCTGGCTGTCCAGACCAGGGGGGGGCCCGAAAAGCATGAGGTCACCGGATGGGTACTGGTAAGTGCTACTGGTCAGCTGACACCCAGGAGGGGGCAATAACTGGTGGCAGAGTGAATAAGTAAAGAGGACCTGAATGGGAACCACAAAATGAAGTTCTAATATAAACTCTCTCAGCTGAGAGTTGCGAGCGTCGTGTTTGTTAAGCCGTCCCTTGGGTTTGCCAAGATGAGTTGCATGCACATAGCAGGCCTTGTACGGGTTTGCTGGTGTTTCAGTAGGAATGTAAACACCAGGCGTCCATAAACGAGCAGTATTAGCCTGAGCGACTCACCGTGGCATGCTGCTGTTTGCCTGGGATTTTGGCACGGCATGTCGATCAGACGCACAGCATCTGTTCGCGTTCCTTCAAGTAAGCGCGTGCCTTTTCAGGTTTCTCCGCTCACGCTGGCAGATGCCGGCTCATACGAGTGCCACGCCGCCAATCCTAAAGGCGAGGCCTCGGCTACTGGCATTATCCACGTGGTGAAGTCGTTGGAGGACATCCCCACCAAGAAAGGTGAGCATGACTCAGTCGCTTCCCCCCCAGGTGTACCGTGGGGCCGAAACACGTCCGCTCCCGCATGCCTAGACCTGCCAGATGGTGCCGGACGGGAGCCAGACCCTTATCAGTCATGGAGATGGCTGCCATGACAAGGAGCATGTTTTTATTGCTGCGCACGCTGACATACGCAGAGCTCAGCTCAAAAGCAGCATACCCCCCCAGCCTTAATGGAGAACATAAGCATCGGCTCTGTAATTCATGCCTTCTTTAGATGACAATAAACCAACACTAGTGGAGTGGTGTCCAACAGTTTTTCTTGAATTTTAAATTATTTATATGCAATTATTCGATCAGTAAACCACGATATTATAGTCCTGGTGAAAATCCGGTATAAATTGGAAGGTATTTGACACATTAGAGAAATTTTACAGACATTTGCATGGTCAGACAGTAGGGACTGCTGCTCGCAATGACCGATCATCCATCAGTTTGCTTGACCACATGACTGGCGGCCCGCTGACCCACTCCTGTGTGCCTCCACAGCTAAGGATGACGAACTGTGAAGCGGCTGGGAACATATGGGTGGGGACAAACGGCAGCCCTGCCCCCCACGCCGAGGACAGCGATCTCTGCCTCTACTCACGCACAGCTTCTTGGTCGTCACATCCCCACGCTCACACACAGTCTGCATCTCAGTCCGATGCAAGGCCTGCTTCTGAACCAAACACACATTTTTATCATTTACTTAGTAGTTCTGCTAATGCACATATGTATGCTGGAGAGATGAGGATCTGACTAGACACGGCAGAGGAATGTCCGTACCAAAAACAGGGGCTTCTGCAAGTAGGGATTTGTGTAGGAATGTGCAGGAGTCCAGGTTTGAAAGGAGAGCAGGTTTTCAGTGTGGTGGATGAAACCCCCCCTTTGCCTTTCAGTGTGGTGAGAATTAAATGGATACACTGTATGAATATATACTGTAATGGAGGGATGGAATGGATGCTTTTGTCAGTTTGTGTGGATGTAACTCAGAAAATGTTAATGGTGCCATTATGGTTTTTATAACGGTCTGCATGTCCATGGATTGTTGAAAGCAGATCCTATTTTATATGTAACCTTTAATTTTCTTTATTAAAACCACTTAAATTACTAGTTATATTTGCAACACTTGAATAAATATGACCTACTAACAAATATACAGAGTATTGCACACTGTATACTTCGCTTAACTAATAAAATGGACAAGTGAACCTGAGAAGGAGTGATCACTTTGGAGCGATTAATGATTGAGGGTTTCTGTAGAGCAGGGGTGTCAAGCTGCAGTCCTGGGGGGCCAAAGCCCTGTGTAGCTTAGTTCTTTCCCTGTTCCATCACAAATGATTCAGCTCAAGAGCTGTGTGGTAATTAGTACAAAGAGTTCAATCATGTGTGTTAAATGAAGGGAAACCCAAAAATGTGCAGGGCTCTGGCCCTCCAGGACTGGAGTTTGACACCTGTGCTGTAGAGGAAAAAGACAAGTTAGGTGTACTGGGTAAAATAATGTACTGTTAGCCTGTCCTAATAAAGAACACTTACAGCAAATTTAAAAATGAAATTTTATTACTTTTCCCTCATATTACAAAATAACAGATTCTTCTTGTTCTCCACAACAATGACAAACACCCAGGAAAAGTAACACAGGTGGGAACAAGAACAACGTGTAGCTGCTGGATTCCATTTTCAGTTCACCAGTGCTGTGCTATATACAGCAATATCTGCTGTTGCTCCTTTACAATGATTTATTTTCCACAGCCTGGGAACGGCGTGTCCTCTAGGTGGTCATCATTCGCGGTGCAATGCTCATGGACATCAGCTCCTGGAAAAGCAGCTTGCAGGCATAAGGCATCCTAACCAAAGAGATCTGGAAGGAGAGGGGAGCCCGGTTAGCAACATTAGCGTCCACCCACACCAAAACTACTCTACACCCCCCATCCAGAGGCATTCTGGGTAGTGCCGTCAATGTAAAACTGAACATTTGGTGCAAACCTGAGTTTTGTTGCGGCAGCCTCGGCACTCGTAGGTGTGCGTCCGCGTGTTGGCGATGGCCATCAGGCCACAGAGGTTGCACACATGGACCTGGTAGGGGTCGGACGCCTCGAACAGACGCTCCCTGAGGAACTGCGCGGCTCCGTGGGCAATCTGACAGTCACGTTCCATCTCGCCAAAACGTAGTCCACCGTCACTGTGTGCAAAACGGTCAGAGGTTTGCAACAGGGGCACCAGGAAAGGGCTGTGACATTGGTGTACCCTCCCCAACACACACCGCAAGACTGCCAACAACACATCCATAAAAAAAAATATTGCCCCCGGAAAAGGCGATTTATGTTCCTTAAAATGAGGATAACTGTCCCAAAGAACCTGGGACTGACCGAGATCGACCCTCCATGGGCTGCCTGTTGAGGATCTGGACCGGGCCGCGGGCACGCGAGTGAATCTTGTCGTCCACCATGTGCTTCAGGCGCTGGTAGTATGTGGGTCCGATGAAGATCTGAGAGGTGAGCTTGCGACCCGTGAAACCGTTGTAAAGCACCTGTGATGTAGGGGGGTGGGGGGTTGATGGAGGTCAACATATTAAAGTGAGGACAACAGGCACCCACCACTGGTAGAGATGTAACTGAAAAACACAGGGGAAAGTTGCTTGCCTCATTGCCTCTCAGGTGATAGCCGTACTCAGACAGAAGACTGGAGACCTTCTGCACATTAACGGCGTCGTTGAAAGGCGTGGCATCGCCAATCTCCCCCTTGTTTGCCGACACCTGGTCAAGGAGGTTGAACTCATGCTCAGGAACACTAGAAACAGTCTGGCAATTGGAACGTTGATTTTCATACAGATCGTTTAAATCGTGGGTCGGGAGATGGCACCTTGCCCTGCAGACATTCGATCAAATGGCCGACTGTCATTCGAGAGGGGATGGCGTGGGGGTTGATGATGATGTCGGGGGTGATTCCCTCACATGTGAACGGCATATCCTAGTAGAGTGAAACAAAGAAGCCTGTCAGGATCTAGTCCAAACTCAAAAGATCATTTTAAACCATTTCCTTCCGCATCAGAGGCTGTTCATTAGCCTAGCCTGATATCCACATTATAAACTACCTATTCTTTATCCTTTTGTATACATACTTTATGGACTTTCACAGCCCATGGAACATCATGCTTTCAACAGGCCACTTACCTCTTGCCTGTACTGGATACCACAGGTACCCTTCTGTCCGTGTCGACTGGCAAACTTGTCTCCGATCTGAGGGATACGAACAGACCGCACCTGCAAAAATAACCACCATAAGGAGTTGGCGACTCTCTTCCATAATGCAGAACTCTGTACTTAAGTACAAAATTATTCAAGACATTTAGGAGAAATTTTACGGACAGTTGCATGACCAGACAGTAGGGGTTGCTGTTCACAGAGGGTACACTACACTGTTGAAGCGATGGCCAATCATCCATCAGTTTGTCTGACCACATGACTGACCTGCTGCTGTGCGCATCCATAGCTAAGGATGAGGCACACGTGACCACAGGTGGGGGGGCCCACAGCAGCCCTGCCCCCCACAGAGGACAGCCACCTCTGCCTTTCATCACACAGCTTCAGGACCGTCACATTCCCATACCCACACTCACACACTCAGTCTGCCTCTCAGTCCGATGCAAGGCCCGTTCTTCCTATCTTTACCAAAAACACACATTTTTCACTAGTTTCTAAAATCTATCACAAAACAGCAGAGGACTGTCAGTTCCAAAAAGTCCAAAGGCGTTACAAAAATGGCTTCTACAAGTAGGGATTTGTTTAGGAATGTATGGAATTGCAGGTTGGAACCAAAGGTGTCTGCCTTTCAAAGCAAAAGGATATACTGTAGAGAGGAATGAATTACTACCCAACACACACCTGTGACCCAGATTAACGCTTTTGTCGGTTTGGATGGATGTATCTCAGATAATGGTATTATGTTCTTTTTTTTAAAAAAATAATTTTCTAAAGCCTATTGTAGAAAGCAACTTTTTTTTTTTTTTTTTTTTACACAGCAAGTTACATGTAATTTCTTTCTTATCAAAACCACTTGAACAAAAAAACATCTTACTCGTGAGGAATAAAATAAAAACCAAACACAGAACTCATCTGCACGTAAACGGTCACAAAGTAGATGTGCGCGTCTCTAATGACTCCAGCATTTCATCCAGGACACAGTCCTCCTCCCCGGCATCAGGGCTCACCCTGATTTTGCAGAACTTGTAGCCTTCCTGGTTGAGCGTGACCATAACCTGGTCCACGATTCCGGTCTCGCTGGTACGCAGGAAGGTGCTGCAGTCCCGCTTGGTGTAGCGGCGGTTGGTGCTATCCAGCTCGTCGTCGTTCTCCGGCAGCGTCACGGTCTTGCCGATGATGACGTCCTCGCCGGAGACGCGGACACCTGGCGCGATCAGGCCGTCGTCATCTAGCTTGTCGTAGATGGCGTGTCGCATGCCTGTACATGAGGGGAATGGGTGAGGATAGATAAATTTCCCAGCAAGATAATCTGCAATTCAGTCACCTTGGATACTCAATTTTAATGCAAGATGCAGAATGTAAAACTACATATTTTTACAGCGTTTATTTTGTGATTCACATCACATTGGTGTTAAATAGATTTAGTAGTTCAATGACTAATCTAATGGGTATTTTTGACCCTGGAAAATGCACCTTCAGAAAGTTCTTTCTGACCTTTACTTCTTGGTTGAGCTCACCTTGGCAAGTTTCACGTGTAGGCTTCTCGAACACTTCTTCCTGATCGAAACCCTTCTTGGACTCCTGTTCTTTGTAGGATCGGTAGAACACAGACCTGACAGTATTGATGGACAAAATGAGGCCTCATGAAACGTTTGCCGTTTTTTAGATTGCGCTCTTGGTTTGCGTTGAGGCATGCACAAGTCATTGAGCGCTACCTCGGAACAAAAACAACAAGCACACACTATACATGCAAATCTATGTATGCTCTCTCCCTTGTCCCGAGCACAGGGAACTCACCGGAAAAATCCACGATCCACAGCAGAGCGGTTCATGATGACAGAGTCTTCCTGGTTGTACCCAGTATATGACGCAATCGCCACAATAGAGTTGATACCTATAATGGTTAACAAAACATCTCAAAAGTCGTCTTTTGAAACAAGTGGAATAAGCACTGAAAATTCAAATGGTCACACAACTGGGTTTCTGGCCAAAAGTCTACCTGTAAGAACAAGGCAAACCACTGTTCCACTTAATCACATACCATCACATTGTATAACAAATATTGAGTCACTCGGCAACGCTGGACTTTAAGCCCTTCCTGGTGGCAAATCCTTACCCGCTGGGAGCTCCCTGAAACGCAGGTACTCCATAGACCGTGTGGTCACCAGGGGTTTCTGTGGGTAATATAGTACGTGTGCCAGGGTGTCCATGCGCACATGGAAGTTTGTGATGTAGACTCCCATGGCCTGCTTACCCATGGCAGATTGGTACGTGTTCCTGGGCGACTACATGAGGGCAAGAACAAGCAGAACATGGTCTTAGAACCTGTACGATGTCCAGTCTGAATGTGTCAAGTGTTATTATTCTCACAGAAACACAAAATCGATCAGCGTACTTTTTTTGTAAACCTATCCTCACGCAGCTATTAATGCACACATTTCAATGTTCCTTCTTCCTTAGAAATCAGCCAGAACAGACAAATTGGGACATGGTTGCCATGGAAACAACCTGAAGAACTACAGGTGACTACCTGATTGTGATCAGGGAAAGGAATGATGGACGCACAAACGCCCAGGATCATGGAGGGGTGGATCTCGCAGTGAGTATAGGTGGAGCAGTAAGCAACGCCCTTCTCCTGAAGGTCATCTGGGGTCATAGCCAGCATCACCGTCTCCTCTTCAAGCGTGTCAATGTACTCCACCACGCCGCTGGCTACCAGATCCTGCCAACTGCAGTTAGGGGTCAATCAGCCCCCGCGTTAGCAAAAGTGGTAAAAGCATCAAGCAGCCAAACAGCTTAAGTATAGCAATTAAAGTGCTACATCTCTTAGAGATTTTTGTTTCATTTTCACCTCTCAAAATACCATATCTAGGTGTCCCAATATTTCCAAGCCTAAGTCAACAAGAAACTTCACAAGTACATACAAATCACTCTGGATACAAGTACACATAATTCTGTTATTATGCAAGTTTCCAAAACATGATTTGGCATATAGCAGAAAGATTTCTGCATGACGCAAATCTCACGTTGCTGATTTCACCCCTGACGTGTTGTCATTTTGACAGTAACACGTGCCGGTCCGTGTAGTACACTTGACAAACAGCGCCATCTAGTGTCCCTCGGCACACAGTGGCAGCACACCTGTAGTTGTTGTACTCCCTTTCCTTCAGCTGGTCGATGTGTCGCTTCTTCAGCAGCAGCTTCTGCTTCTCCACGATCAGAAGCGGACGGCAGATCCTTCCTGCGTCCGTGTAGATTCGGATCTCCCTCTCTCGGATATCCCGGATCATCGATACCTGGGATGACGGACAGGAAGAAAAGGAGGCAGCTGAGCTTAGAGCGATGAGGCCAGAGTACTCTGGACAAACCACGTCCATGTCCACCTCCTGTATATGCAGCCCAATCAAAGCCAGAGAATTTAAAGCAAGACAGGATAACGTCTAATCCACAAAGGTTAGAGCTGCCTCTACATTAACTTACACATCAACAAGTATTTTGGGCATTTCCAAGACAACAAACTGGGAAGGACAACTTAGTATGACTGTTCTACCTCTGAGACAATGATGTCCATCTGCCGCCTCAGTTTCCTCAGTGTGTTCATCAGCTGCTCGGGGTCTTTGTGAATGCCCACCCAACATCCATTCACAAAGATCTTAGTGGCACTGTTAGGGGAGAAAAGATCATTCATAGCTTACAAAAGCAGAAGTTTAATCCAAAAGCATAACTCAAGTGTAAAGGAGTTAGATATTCCATTATTCTGATTATATTGTGCATTCCATTTGCCCTCGGAACTCGGATTCCGAGTTTCGAAGCCGGAAGTGATGACATGCGCGTTTAGAAATATCTCGGATAACGCAGAGGTATCCCAAGTTCAGAATCGAAGATGGCTGCGCCCTTTATCAACAGAAGGGAAAGTTGTAGTTTTATCCTGTTTAAGCACTACTT
>JAODLC010000015.1:8842896-8863557 GCA_026781145.1 Hippopotamyrus pictus
GGCCCCGGGGCAGACCCAGGACTCGCTGGAGGGATTATATCTCTCGGCTGGCCTGGGAACGCCTCTGCGTCCTCCCCGAGGAGCTAGTAGAGGTAGCTGGGGGGAGGGAGGTCTGGGTATCCCTCCTGAAGCTGCTACCCCCGCCACCCGAACCCCGGACAAGCGGAAGATGGATGGATGGATGGATGGTCTTAAGTTTAACTTACTGAAACCTGCAAGAACCCTGAATTTACTTTGCTTTACCTTGTTCCATTCATTGCTTTGCACAGCGATTGTGACATTTGGACACCTTGTGTGGCCAACAATGGATGTAATTAAGGACTTGATTTTTTATACACATGGAGCTTTTTTGGGATGAGGTGTTTTTGTATGAGAATGTTATAATTACAAAATCATGGTGGTGAACCCTATTTGCTATTCATGATCCAGTTTACAGTTTATTCGTAATAGCTAATGTGTTCTGACCAGGTACCAACTGGAGGAGAGGAACGGATGAAGGAGTTTCCACCACTCATTCCACATGACTTTGAGATGAGAGGGCGGGGCAATCAGGAGGCCACAGCTGACATCAAGGTCTCCTCTGCAGGTAACTGTCCAATTTGAAGAGCTGGAGTAGAACATGTAAAAACAAGCTTCACTCACTGGAAGGAGAGATGAGGCCAGATTATCACAGTCAATCATTAACAATAACCACATTACCAAAGGAAAGGTGTCAGCACAGAGTCTTATCAGTGTCTCCACATTAAAGATGTATATATCTCTCCCTCCATCAGGTTGGGTGGCTGTGACAGGCCAAGATGGTGACCAGCTCCACGTCCGGGTTCATGCACCGGAGGGGGTTGGACTGTCTCTGAGGGTACCCCCACTACTCCCCCACATTGTCAACGTTAAGGGGGAGCGCATCCGCAAGACCCCTGCCTACAAACCCAAGAAGCCCCGACCCCTGGTGGACAACAGCCTATCAGCAGAAGGGGCAGAGCGTTTGAAGTTTAGAAAGAAGTAGGGGACATGATTTCTTACTTGTTCATGTAACATCTTGGAATTTAACCGGGTCTTTCAATTATGGTGTTTTCATCCATCCATATTCTATATCCGCCTCTGTAGTACAAGGTCATGGGAAGCCTATAGCTTATCCCAGGAGGTACAGGGTACAAGGCATTGAGATATCATGGATGGGACACCAGTCCATCACTAGGTGATATGAATGTGGAACATCTCAGAGGCTTATTTCGCCACGCATTGTAGTTCATGTACCAGAAATGGCAGCTAATACATATAGCTGTTAGTCTAAATGGGGGGGGGGTTAATATTACTACTAATGTTGTTCACTGTTTAACTGTATATGGCCATACGAATGAACATTGTATATGGAATGAATACCTGGAGGAAGGAATCTTTGTAATGATACCAAAAGTAATGACAGTTCACTTTTCCAAATGGTCAAGAATGTAACAAGATTTTTTTTAAGCCAAAACATTTTATTTTTTTGAGACTGCATTTTATAGTAAGAATGTTTTCTTTGTCAATTACAATTTTGGCTTGAGAAAAAGAAGAAACCTAATTTATATGCAAAAAACCTAAGTTTATTATAACAACCTAGCATAATCAAAGAAGCCACTCTGCATCCCTTTCTTGAACACAATGTGTCAGACCAATTATGTGGAAACAATTCCTCTGTCATTCACAGCAGCTGTAAATGCTTAAACCGTACATCAGTGTAACTTGTTATATTTACTATTACAAGAAATGGGATATGATTTTGTTAGACAAAATGGCAAAAAGACATGATTATAGTTAAACATTGTTAACAGTGCTTGTGTGATAAAATGAAAATGGCCTACAGTCACTAAGGCAAATGTGTACATAATATAGATAAGCAAACATTTTCCATTTACACAAAGATAAAAGATGGGGCAACATTTACATGACAAAGAAGTCTAACCAAGAGTGCATTTTCAATGGGATCAAGGTACATGGGGCCAAGAACATCATTGTTGTGTACAGTCCATGGACAGATCCACAATGATCAGCAGTCCTTACGTTCTTTCACTTCTTACTTTGGTATCATATCTGAGACACTATTGCACAGAACCGTCAGAAACACATGTGGGTGCATGCCGGGGGATTTGTTTTGTACTGAGAGACAAGATCAGTGAATCAGATCAGGACTTCACAAACTGAAATCCATTCTCAAGTTCAATGTGTGGGGGGGGGGGAGAGAGAGGTCAGGATGGTATATACCAGCTAAATGACTTTCCTCAAAAAAAGAAAAGACTTTACACCAACAGCAAAACAACCTGCATTCACAATGGTGGGAGCATACTGATTTAATGGTGTAAATCCTGCAATGACCAAAAATCTCCTTTAGGGCAATTACAGGTTAAGAAAACAGGCATTTGACCTTGGTCGAACCAAAGCAATGCTTCAACTTCACATCAAGGAATGGTTCAAATACTCGCAAGTCACCCACCAGCCAAAAAGGAGCTCTGTAAAGGATTACTTTCAACAAAAGGGTGTTTGTTTAAAATACTGTCTCATCGCCATTTAATAGAAATGATAGAAGGAGAGGTTTAAAAATGAAAGAATCATAGAATGATTGTCAAAAGCACCAAAAAAGCAACAAGTGTAGCATGCAATAAAAAAAGTGTGCTCAAAAAAAATCTTTGGACAAAGGTAGCAAAATTAAAAAAAAAAAAAAAATACTAACTTTTCTTACAACAAATGAAGCTTTGAATTCTTTATGTACACAATTCTACAGTTGCTTAGTTAACGCAAAACTTAAGGGGATGAATATTACTGGAAACCGATGCTTTCAAACACCAGTGGCCAGGGTTTATACTCTGCATGACCGCCAGGCTGATGACTTTACAAATCCTTCTTCCCAATGCAGAGGTCAACAGTTCGTTCCTTGGTCTCCCATCTAGAAGTGAAAGTGCTGAGAGTTTTGCCTGGCATTCATCTCCATGGAGATGCATTTTCACCATACAGTCTAAGAAATAATTTGTAATTATTTGTGTTTTGGGGATAGGGGGGTAGCGACGTCCGACATGCGCCAGATACCTGTTCACAAACTCATTCACAGAGAATAATTATGAAGGAGCACCCACTCCATCCTCTAGCTGCAAATTTGTAACATCAAAAGGCCACCAGGCTTTACCTTCATGTATGATCGAATCAACACTACTTTAAAATATGTGTGCCACCATATGGAGTCAACATGTTCTACAGTGATCCAATACAACGGTAAGGCAGGCCTGTAAACAAAAGAAACAAATGCAGTTTCATTGGCTGCAAAGTGCTCACCAAAAGGATGGAGGAACAATGCCTCTTTACTGGCTGTCAATTGAGTGCGCGTTGCTCCACCCCCCCATGTTGACTCACCAGACACAACGCTCCACTGAAGAACCCATCACAAAAGAAGCCAGAGGCCCATTCTTCTCAACCCTGCTGGCTTTGGACCACCTGGGTCCGCCCAATCTCGTCTCACCACAGGGGTGGCAAAAGGGGCCATCTTTGGCTCCTCATTTAGAAGCGTCACGCGTCTGCTCACAATGCACTCTGTCATTGTGGCCCGCAGACAGAGTGATAAATGGGGGAAACTCATGAGCTGGGGGTTGTGGGGCACTCTACTTACTCCATATAAAAATGTAACAGGGTTCTTATTAGAACTCACTGTCAAAATTCCAGATTCTTTCGGCACTTGGTTTCTAGTACACATAAAAAAAAATAAAAAAAAAACAGCAACATGCAATCGCTGTTCTCCCTAAGGGCACAATCCAGCTCTCAGAGGTCTCACCATGGTCTATACACCCTTTAGCTCAATCAGTAGGACCGAATGAGAGTGGTTCCCACACAGAATTCATGATTACCATCAGATTGCCTCTCTAGACACACTTGATCAGTTACATACTTGACACGTCATCTAATGCTATGGACATAAAGGCCAAAATGAAATTAAAACCCGGAGCTGGTTCCAGTGATGAAAGAAGACAACTAGTACTGTTTATCTGTGATCAGACCTAAACATAAAGAAGCTATATCCAGTGCAGACACACTCCATAAAGCTAACATCTCAGTTTCTGATGGTTACAGTAAAGCATTATGAAAATGAATCAGTATTAAATAACTGTAAAAAAAGTCATTTGTTTTACAGCTGCTAAAGGCTGAACACTTGATACTTTGCTTGTAGCTGCTATATAAAGTATACAGTTTGAGGAAGAAAAATTAAATAGAAATATCATGCCACTCAATCAAAGACCCTAGTGGACGCTCACTGCTCCTCAGAGGCAGCGTTCTCCAAATAATATACGTTCACCAGGTGCCGATTTAAATGCCTCCGGTACTCCACCTCCATGGGGAACGTGCGGTCGCAAAAAATGCAGGTGTGACTCGGGAGTGCTGTGGCTGTAGGGACAGGGGGCACCTCCTCTGTGGGGGTCTCTGGTCCTGCAAGCTTTCCTGAGCCGCTGAGGCCAGAGTCATCGCTGCCCTCGGACACGTTGTCACTGATGTCACTGCCGTCGTGGCTGTGTATACCCTCATCTTCCTCGGTTTCGGCGGGCTTGTGACCCGTCTGAGGAAGCTCCAGAGTAGAACTTGGCTGACTTTGCTCTCCCTTCTGGGGCTCCAAGGCTTCTCCCCTTGCCTCAGGAACCTCATTTTGTGCACTGTTCACCTGTCCATGCTCCATCTCAGTCCTTTCTTCCTCATTTACACCATCTACAGAATTCCTGAGAAGACCAAGGAGACCCTCGACATTATGTTGGTCCTTGTTTGCAGTGGTCTCCTGAGGTGTCTGAATGAGTACTTGGTGTTCTGCCTCCATGGCTGATGCATCGGTCTCAACTGTGGGATTCTCCCCTTCCAGCACTTGCTCCACAATGTTCTTGTCCACCATGCTTGGCAAGCTCAGGCTCTGCTTCTTCTTGCTTTGTACCTTTTTGGTTTTTGTCTGCAGCTGAACTACAACAGGCAGGCCAAGCCCCTTGGCTGGTTTGTCTTTGCCCCTGGTAGCCTGGCAAGTTTGCAGTACCTTCCGCTTGCTACGCAAGATGCTGGAAGCCTGAAGGGGCATGTCCTCAG
This sequence comes from Hippopotamyrus pictus, assembly GCA_026781145.1. Lineage (NCBI taxonomy): Eukaryota > Metazoa > Chordata > Actinopteri > Osteoglossiformes > Mormyridae > Hippopotamyrus > Hippopotamyrus pictus. The sequence continues at coordinate 8,847,979 of JAODLC010000015.1, forward strand.
CTTTCTTCCTTCTGCTTTTCCTGGAGACAGAGGTCTCAGAAGCCCCTTGGGAGTGTGAAGACTGCTCTAATTCTTCTGCCTTTCTCTTACCATAAGTATTTGCCACTTCTCTGCTTTCACATTTTCTTGGAAGTTCCCAACATTCAAAATCTCTTCCTTGATCTTTATCCTCCACATCCTTCATCACTTTAGGTGAACTCTGGGAAGCACTTCTGTCAGACTTCACTGTCTTTTTGTTCTTTGACTCTGCCTTCTCCCTCTCGGCCCGCTCCTTCTCCACCCTCTCTCTCTCGGCCCGCTCCTTCTCCAGCTTCTCCCTCTCGGCCCGCTCCTTCTCCAGCTTCTCCCTCTCGGCCCGCTCCTTCTCCACCCTCTCCCTCTCGGTCCGCTCCTTCTCCACCCTCTCCCTCTCGGTCCGCTCCTTCTCCACCCTCTCCCTCTCGGTGCGCTCCTTCTCCAGCTTCTCCCTCTCGGCCTTCTCCTTTTCAACACTCTCTTTCTCAAGCCTCTCCCTCTCGGCCTTCTCCTTTTCAACCCTCTCCCTCTCGGCCTTCTCCTTTTCAACCCTCTCCCTCTCTGCCTTCTCCTTTTCAACCCTCTCCCTCTCTGCCTTCTCCTTTTCAACCCTCTCTTTCTCAACCCTCTCCCTCTCTGCCTTCTCCTTTTCAACCCGCTCGTTCTCCACCCTCTCTCTCTCTGCCCGTTCCTTTTCAACCCTCTCCTTCTCGGCCCATTCCTTCTCCTTTACAACCCTCTCCTTCTCCAACCTCTTCTTTTCAACCCTCTCCTTCTCCACTCTGGCCTTTTCAGTCCTCTCCTTCTCCATCCTTTCCTTTTCAGTTTTCTCCTTCTTCTCTACCTTCTCCATCTTATCCTTCTCTTCTGAACCTGTTGTCATCTTTGCAGATTTCCTTCCCCTTCTGTTTGGTGTCTTGACTACCATACCATCCGAGAGCCGGGAAGCTTTGGTGGTCTTCTTGGCTTCTTTTTTCTTTTCCATTTTTTCCAGGCCACTTTCAGCCTGTTTCCCATCACAATCAGCCTTCTCCATTCTTGTTGTTCTTCCACCACTTCTCTCCCGTCGTTCACATTTTTCTGCTTTCTGCTTCTCCATCCCCTTCTCCTCTGCCAAACCCTTCTCTGCTTTTCCTGTGCCAGCTTTCTCAGAGTTTTGCTCCCCTTTCTTGGAGGTCTTGTCCTTGCGCTCTTTCTCAGCAGCAGGTGCTGAAGCTGGCCTAGTAGATTTCCGCATAGATAGGTTCATCGGGGTCAGGTTCTGCTGTTCATCTGCAGTAGCATTTGCTTGCTTGACGGATTTTTTCTCCGGCTGCCCTTTCCGTTCCTTGATTCCTGTCAACACATACTGGGTGTTCCCATCCACATTGTAGTAAGTGGAGTTGGAATCAGGTTTCTTGACACGCAGCTTCACTTTGGATACATCCATGGTGATCTCAGAGCAGTCTGGGTGCCGGGACTTGATATGATACTGCAAGTTGCACTTCTTGGAGGCAGCGTAGCTGCAGACAGGGCAAAGGAACTGCCGAGGGTTGATATGAAGCTCTACGTGCTTTTTGTAATTGCTGCGATCCGCCGTCTTGTACTGGCAATGTGGGCAGCTCAGAGGTTTGGGGCCGTTGTGAACCTGCCTGGCATGGCGAGTCACCTCATGCTGGTTGGCAGCTAGGTAGCTACAGGTCTCACACTTAAATGGCCTCTCACCTGAACAAAAACAAACAATTGTTTAAAAAATATATAATGAAATATATATATTTTTATATATATATATATATATATCTATATCTTTTCAAGTATTATTTACAAGTATCATTACCAAGGAAAGTTTCATGCAATGAAAGGGACACAAACACCGCCGATTACCACACACTGGGACAAATAAACAATACATACCAATTTACCGTTTTTGCTAATCCAAAACCAACTGCTCCACCGAATGCATTGAGTACAACAAAATAATAATATTAGTTTTATTTTTCACTTGTCTTTCAAAAGAACACAGCAAGGAGACTGTCTGAACAGTATTCTTAAGCTGTAAAATAACTGAAAGCTGACCACCACTGATTATTTCTACACTATGTCAAACTCTACCAAATACTTCTCAATCCTCTTGCTGGCAAAGGTTTCAGGGCTGAGACTCACCTGAGTGTGTTCTCATGTGCCGGGTCAAGTGTGTTTTCTGGGAGCTTGAATACTTGCAGTATGGGCACCGGAATGGACGCTCCCCTGTCACAAAACAGGCATGTTAGAACCACAGAAAGACACAACGATAGTTTCTGGTGCACCCAGAAATCCTGTGTCGTCATCTGCACAGCTTGATGCGTGGGGTGGCATGCCTACCTGTGTGAGTGCGAATGTGCTGCACGTAGTTGTTCTTGCGATCAGAGAAATAGCAGCACTGTGCACAGGTGTACAGCTTGCTGGGGAAGTGGTTCCGCAGGTGCTTCTTCCAGTGGTACTGACTGATGGTAGTGTACGTGCAGATGGTACATTTATAAACCCTCTGGCTGTCCCCCTCCTTAGTGTGATGTTTGAGGTGGGCCACATAGTGGTCATAGCGGTTTGTGTTATAGCCGCAGCGTTCACAGCGAATCACTCCCTTCGTGTACACCAACCCTTCCCCTCCCTCAGCACTGGATGCTGAGTCCTTGGCCACCCCCTCAGCCTCAGCCTCCGCCCCATTAACCACGATTAGCTTCTTGGCACTATGCCTACGGATGTGATGGACAAAATCCTCCTCGCACTCCGCCTGATATTGACAGGGCTTGCAGTGGAATGGCTTTTTCTTCTTGGGTGGCTCCACAGGCCGCTGTATGCGCTTACGCTTGCCTGCTCCTGCCAGAGACTGATCCTGCTCTGGAGGTTCAGCTACCCCCTCCTGATCATTTCTCGTCTCCTCTGGCTCTGGCTCCGTGGCAGTCTGGCATGGTGGATCCGGCTGGGCCTCATCATACACGACCACAGGCACCTCTGCTTGGCCATCAAACCCACTGAATCGCGTCAGCGCCTCATCCTCGCTATCAGAGTAGCTGCCACTGCCCACCGTCTTCAGTTCCACCATCTGTTTCTCCTCCGTGAGGCTCTCACAATTGGTGCCCTCGGAAGTGAGGGCTACATTGGCCAGCATGACCAGCTGCGGAGCAGCCATATCCGTCACTCCCTGGCCCTCACCTGCCATGGGCACAGACACCACAGGAGTAAACATGCCCACTCCAATGGGATAAACAGGCTGGGCAGCCATGCTGGATCTACAAAGAAAGAACAACCATGAGTAAAGGTTATCATCCAGATGACCCTGAGGCAAAATCTATATCAATACAACTCACACATTAATAAAAATATATAGCCTACAATTATACCATTAACATTTAGACTACAGCATAACAAAATTCATGAAGCATTTCATTATTCAATCCTTCTCAAGTGAAGTCAATACACACAATGAAATGAAACGGTGTTTGTCCAAGACTTTAAAAAGACAGCCAGACATAGATGCTGTAGAAATAGTGCAACATTTACCTAGAGCTATGCAGTGGGTTTCACTAATTCTCCACCAGAAATAACATTTTAATACTGTTAGGACCAGTAAACGCAGACAGTTTCTGTCTGATGGACAACATTTAAATGGAACTTCTTGTTGGCAGCATGTTCTACTACAACAGGGGGCCTTCATTTAACTACTAAACCCCACCCCCACATCTCATGTGACAGCTGTCCATACTACATTCACACTAAAGCAACATAAAAGCTCAATAAAATCATTGAAAGGTGACATTTAAGATATTGTAATACATGTTTCTCATCCTGCGCCTCAACATCTGAAAATGATGTGAATACTGGGGGAGGGAGCAGGTATTTGTAGCAGGAAAGCTAGCACAGATGATCTCACAACCATTTACAGAGAAGGCCTGTGTCTAGTTATTGGTGCATAAGGAATGTCAGTAATATCCCAGTCATGTGACCAAAGGCATCAACAAGTTACCATACTTCAGTCTCTCTCTTTCTTCTCACAGTAGGAGGAAAAGAAATACCATACAATTTTCATGTTCCTGTGTTTTCCTTATACACAAAACATGCTGAATCAAGGTTTAAAGCATTTAACTAGATTTTTGTTTCAACAGTAATTAGTGAAAGCTGGAGTTACTATTAATAGCCCATCTTCCATTTAAACAAAACAGGAACGAAAAAAAAAAAAAAAAGTTACAAAAGCCATTTATTTTCGAAGCTACATTAAGTCCACTGCCATTTAAGGTACAGGAAGACAATCATGTGAAAATGAGAATGAATGTTGAGTCTGTAAGGGTCAAGGATCATCCTTTTGACTCAGAGAAAAAAAAAACTGCAGAAAGGGTGTTACTGCAAAAATAATATAATTATATGATTTTTATTATATGATCATAACACTTTTTAATGCAACAAAGAAATGTCACAATGGAGGTAGCATCGTTTTTTCTTAATTCGTCTGAAGTCAAACTGGTTAGGCAATGCTTATAATTCCCAAAAAAAAACGTTTACATTGATTTTAGACAAAATGACGGTCAAACTGATGTTAAAAGAGTACACCAACTTCGAATAAATTGATTAAAAATTTGACCGCGCACACACACACATATACACACAGAGAGAGAGAGAGAGAGAGAGAGAGAGAGAGAGAATATATCACTGATTTCCTGAACAGGGTCGATGCTATTTTCCCATAAGAACTAAACTATGAACAGAAACAATTAGGAAAGTTTTAAATCTTTTCTCAACCGTGCCACAGCCACCAAGTTTTCAACTACTGGCTGATCCCAGGAAAATAGTTTGTCAAGCCGTTCCAATAATATAACGTGACAGAAAAAAAACACATACATATATATACTTAACCCAGGTGAAATATGTGATAAAAGGCGCAGCACCCCCTTACAGCTGCAAACCGAGTGAACATGGGCCTAGTGGGTTAGCCAGCTACATGCATGAAAAATTTGTGTTCGGCCATTTTACAGCCACAGCACTACCGACACTACAGCAACTCGATGTTTACTGGGACGTCGCTGTTGCGGAGTAGGGCACACTTATAAAGTGATGGCACCCGCTGCATGCTTGGCTATGAAGTGCAAAACACATTAAGCGGCTACCTATGGTTACAATATCAATAAATAACTCCGACTTATGCTCTCTGACTCCACAAACCGTAATCGTCTCGGTTACCAAGCTTTCGTGGTAACCAGCAAGCTAACATTTATACAAGAAAGTCAGCGTTTTCGCAAACGGCAGTGTGGGGTCAATAAAAAAAAATCAATTTAAACTGACTTCTAAACTTCACAACTTCTTAAAAGTCCACTGGTCTTGTTTTACACGCCAGTGAAAACTTTTTCACAACTGAAAAAGTTGCCCTCGAGGCTTCAGTAGTTCAATTAACATGCCAATACTTGTAATAAGGTGCCCAGTAAAGTCGGAATAAAGTGTTTACTACTAGTACTGGCCGTGCAGAAAGTCGGAGGGTGGGAGAAAAAAATCGCTGTCCAAGGCCCTCGCGAAGCTGGAAAGCTAGCTAGAAAACTTACAAAGTAAACATCCCCTTTCCGGAAACAGAAGACAAGACACGCTTTGAGCAATGTTCAACTTCAGCGGACAGCGCCTGTGTTTTTATGAAGTCCTCAGCGTGCACAAATCCGACAATTAATCCGGAAAAAAAAATCGGTTTACTGGCTTCATACCTCTACTTCGGGCGAGCGTGTAGCCGTATGTGTGTTAGCCGTGGTCCTGATCTCCGTGCTGAAATACGAGCTTTGCGCCGTGCGGAATCAGCCCTGGACAGCGCCTCTCCCCTTTTCAGAAAGCAACCATCCCCTCCATGTTTGAAACAGTTTAACAACTTTTTCCTCTCTGCCCTCTGCCGCTAAGTCGGAAAGTCCGAATCCCCCTTTCGCCCCCTCGCTAGACTCACCGCCAGTCCTTCGACAGATTAAAACGAAAACTGGAAACTTGCGAGTCGAAATGTTTCCAAAGTTTTTCCCCCCTCGACAGTTTGCTCCGGCACGCGCAGGTCCCCCTCACATTCCAGCACACGGCCGCGTTCGCAGGGATGGCTGACGTCACCGGCGGCTCGTGTTTCTTCCCGCGGCCGCCCCAGCTAGGCGTGCGAGTTCTGCGATGTCTCGGGCTTTTCCGCGGAGCTCCGAGCCGCGCCTGTCTGTCTGCCTGCCTTTCTCGAGCGATGAGCGCGGTCCAGCTGCGCCAGTGTACGTGCCAGTGCAGCTCGCTCCAGCGGTCAGTGGCCCTTCCTTAAGCGCGATGCCGGCGTTGAGTACGTTTGAGCAACGGCGTCTCTTGACGTTGCGTTCAGCTACCATTTTGGGAAGTAAAAGGGACGTAAACACGTTCTTTATATTGAAGTAGAAGTCTCGTATTTGTGTTGTGGTCAAAACGTACCCACACGTGCGAACTTTAAAAAGAAGGCCAACATGTTGATCAAGACTATTAGAAATATTTAAATGTTAAAGAATATGGTCTCTTGCTGACATCTTAAGTGTGGGTAGCTTAAAAAGTAGGCATTTGTCACATTTTATGCCCTTATATTACCTTTACAACAACTATTTATAAACAGAACAAATCATTGACATTTCTTATAGGTTTTGGCGGTTTGAATGAGTTCACATGCTCCTCTGAGTACACTGATTTTCTTCCTCCTCCAAGGGCGTCCATTTAGATGAACTAGTGTTTCTAAAATTGTGTACGTGTGTGTGCATCGTGATGGGCTAGCATCACATCCCACATGTAGCCCTGCCCTGCGCCCTATTTTCCTGGAATATGCGCCAGCCACCCTGCGGTGGAAATATTATTCATGCAGTTGACATTTTTATTTATCTTAATTATAATATCACTGATTTGTCAAGCTATTTAAGAAAGCTGATATCATACCAAGGTAACTGATTTTTAATTGGTTTAGTAGAGAAGAAGCATTTCAGGCCCTACAATATACTGTTCTTTAGATCAGCAATAATTATTCATTTGTGAACACTCATTTTGGCTGTAGTCTAGCGGTTGTGTTCAGACATGTGAAGAAATGCAAGAACACTCTCTGTAAAATGATAGAATAACTTTGTAGTTCTTACAATAACTTGTCACATTTATTAATGTTTAAGTGCATTATGAAAAACTCATTTATTTGATGTATTAATAAGTACATGAAATGTATGAAAGGAGGATAATTCTAGATTATGTAACTGATTTAGATTTTTAGGTACTCCTAAATGTATTTTTTGGTGGAGGATGGTGATGTTATAGTAAGTCTTATACGTTATATACAAAATTGAATATGTTCACTCAGACCTGATACACCCTAGCATAGCTGTTGGTTCTGCCATGAGGAAGTTTTTCTGTTGTTTACTAGCAGTTTACTTTGACAGGATCAGCAAAACCTGAATCTGTGGGGCATCAGATGAGAGTTTGATGTATGTTTCTGTACAGTGAGGTACAGTTCTAAATTAGCAGCATGAGTTGAAAGCAAAAAGTTATCCCTGATTCTTTAAGTTTTAACAGATCATATTTCTAAAGGGAATTCAGAAGTTATAAACACATTTATAAAGGAAAGATTTAGTACACTGGATAATTGAATTTATATTTTACATTTTATAAGGATTGCCCATAATTTTAGCACAAGATAAAGGTATTGAAAGTAATGTTTTCTTGCAATAATCTTTTGTTCAGGCACTGCAGACTTTGTGAGATTCATAAATAATTGTGAGCAATATTCCAACAGATATGAATTTAAGAATTAGGTGATCAGTGGTCATTGTTAACACACCACAGCACACAGTGCGCAACAATGAAATGTGTCCTCTGCATTTAATCCATATGGGACTTTCGTGACATAGCAGGGGGCAGCTAATTCAGCGCCCAGGGAGTAGTGCTTGGGGACGGTACCTTGTTCAGGGTACCTCAGTGGTGCCTTGCTGGTTGGGGATTCAAACCTGAAGTCTTTCAATTATAAGTGCGCTTCCCTAACCATCAAGCCACTACTGCCCACACTGCCCACATATGCAGGCCTGAGGTGAGATGATTAGGGAAACTTCTAAAAACAAAGTATGGTAGTGGTCTGGTCCAAGTTGAGATCATCTGCGTGCTGATATTTGATTTTAGGTCGGCATTTGGGTCATTCATGCTTCAGCAATCAGAGGCTGGGTTATACTAGCTGAAGAGGGGTAAAGCTGATTGGTTGAGTGTGAAGAGAATGTCTCCTTAATGCTAGTGTTGGCTAGACTGAATCCACTTGACATGGGGAAATTTTGAGGTCATGACATTGATTGTCACCAAGAGTAAAATGGAAATTAAAAGCATCTACATGAATGAGTACTATCATGACATGTTTCAATCTTTTGTAGCAAGTAATAGATCCATAGATAGACATGAAAAATACAGAACCAACCCTGCACAATAACCTTCAAGTACTGTATATTAATAGATAGGCCTAAAAGCCATCTTTCTTTACAGATGAGTTCATACCTGTGGCTGAAATTCCTAGGTAGATGCAAGTCATGTTTAGTACAACAAAATTAATGTTTTCTCAATAACTATTTTTTTCTATTCTTCTGTTACCTTTAATTTTGAATTGACAACCATTAGGCACAGTTCATGAGTTTTATGAAACCCTTGACCTTCCAAACTCTAAAGACAAACTCTAAACTCTCAGATCTAATGGGGGAAGTGTGTGGCTCAGAGAGCTGATCCTCTGTGCCTTTGATCAGAAGGTCACTATAGTTCAAGCCACTACAAAAGTCACATGTCCATGGGCCCTTGAGCAAGGCCCTTAACCCCCACCTCCAAGGGTGCTGCATGCTGACTGTGCTATTAGCCTCCAAGCTTGCTCTCACTTGTATGTGTGTCTCATGGAGAGCAAGATGAGGTAGAGAAAAACGTGAGTTTCCCCACAGCGATTAATAAGTTTCAGTATTCCATTCAAATTGCATCATCAGTATGTAAACTACCTGACTGAAATATGTCAAGCATGGTAGCAATCAAATGCCTTTGTCTAAAGGTGCATGTTTAGTATAGTAGTATCACAACTGTGATACTACAAGTGGATGAATTAGATTGTGCAATGATCGCTTTGAACGTCGATCAAACTCACGTTGACATCTCGCCTTACGATTATCGTTACTGTTCACTTAATTCCACTTGGGTGTGCTCTTGCCTAGGTTTGGCTAAATACAACAATTATCCGGCGCTAATCTCGGAAGTAGCGACGAGGGTGGGGGCAAGGCATGAAGCAGAGGAACACTGTGTACGGCACAATCCCAATACAATATTAGAATAAACAAGTAGGTCTATGTGACCAACAAACCAAAAAATCCACGTCAAAAAGACACACACAATATACAATTATTTATTTGCTCTTTTATTCACTTCGTTGCAAATACTTTTTCTTGTAAATAAATTAGTAAATATTTTTATTAATTGCTTCTAATGCGCAGGTAAATTAGTTCACGAACAATATAGATCGTGTTTTTTTTCATACGCGTCTGGCGTTACAGATAACGTGGCCAGTAGGAGCCGTTTCTCGGAATCGGATATCGCCGGCGCACGTCGTTAGATCGGCCCCCGTGACTATTGGCCGCTCGGACCCGGAAACGTCACGCGACAGCTAGTTTAGTTGCGGCTCGGAAGGAAGATGGGCGAGCGCCTCGAGACGGATTAGTGCTAACTGATGGTAGCTGTAGTAACTTTTAATCGCTTGTAAGTCTCAGTATCGATGACTAACTCGCTCGTCTTACGTCGGTGTCGTAATATCTGTGGCGTCGACAGTCGAATGATCTTTTTTTTATTATTTTTTTATTTAATCTTTTTCCGTCGTTGAGAGGTAGCCTCTTCCCGTTAAGACCTTAACCTCGGATGCAGTGCCAAGCTTATTTGTTATTTCGAATAACACAAATAGATGTTTAATCGCGGGTATTTCTAACAGAGATGTCTGAGTTGGTCTTGCTAGGCGATTTGTTAGTTCACGTGCTAAGCGGATGAAGGGGAAATGTACTTTTACTAGTTTTAGGAAATTTTAAAACTGTCGGTAAACTTGAGAACAGCTGTGTTTGCCTGATAAAGAAATTACGTTAGCTAGGTACGTGTCTCAAATATGTACTTATTTCTTGGTATTTGTGTGATACGTTGATCTTAAGAGTCTTTTTTTCCTGTGTCAGTTTTACGCTTTTTTAACTTGCAGTTTTAATAATGCGCGAAACCGCTGTAAATTTCGGCGTTTTACATAGAATATGCACACTGGTTGTGCTTTTGTGCTTTGTCCATATATCTGTTACTGTAGTTTATTATGTTAGGTCTCTCGATGTGCGATTTTCATTCCTACAAAATCAGCAAACAAAGCCTGGTCAGAACTATAATGGATTGCACCCAGTCACGAAAGCAGCACCAGTGAAACGGGAAAACATGGATGCTAGTTTGGTTCCCGTGGAGGCAGAAGAGCTTATACGATGTCCTGACGATCCACCTCTTCTAGGTAAGTACAGTTTTTTTTTGACGGTTAAATCACTAAAAAAAATCAGGGTTTTTTGCCAAGCTGTATTTAAGAATACATTTAAATTTACATTTTATTGCTGTCATGTTGGTTTGTACTTGCTTTTATTAGATGGGGAGTAGTGTGTGTTTTCGGCAGCTGGTGGAAGTAAGGGGGGGGGTTATTAATGAGCTTTAAGTTTCGTTCTGACTACTGAGGACTAGACTTTGCATGTACTTTAATTATTTAGGCAACACATCTAATGAAATCGGAATTCTTCCCCTGTAAATCTTTTATCTGTATGATTCTTCAACTTTCTGTATAATGCATAGTCTATCCAAACGCGAGACATTTTGTGGCGTTGTTGGCGGGGGGGGGTAGGCCTAACTTCGACACCAGATAGAAGTGTTTTATCTGCGTGTATAATGGCCACGTCACAGTTTGATCTGGGGAAAAACAGACGTTCCGAAGTAATGCGAGAATTCCAATAAACAGCTTTCATGTATCATTTTTTTTAGATGTTAGTGAGACTTTCTTTTACCATATTTAAATGGAGTTTAGTTGAGATCACAGTACCTGTGGTATGTTGTCACTTCTTCCGGGAGTTTTCTTTGAGGGTTATTCCTGGAATTCCCTTCTGTTTTGATGGCTGAACACCCTGTTCGGATGACCTCCCTTAATCATGTAAGATTTGCGTTCCACATAACGGCAACAACTGAAACAAGCTGAATGAACATGATTTTTCAGAAAGCTACAGTAGATACATTTTGAGGAACCTTATCATATTTTGTGCCTTTGTGCTGAGCTGATTGATTTGTAAATTGTGTAGTCTGAGATTTAATTGTACTAGGAATGATGGTTGAAACACAAGAGAAGCACTCGTACAAATGTTTTGTGTATTGAGAACACACTTTCTGTTCTCCCCCCCCCCACCTCACCATACAGTGGGCCCTCTGAGAATCGAATTCTCCGACCCCATTACCCTGGATCTTGTAAGGGCTGAGAATCCAAAGCTCTCCGAGGGTGGCCGCTACAAACCTAGCGAGTGCATTGCCCTCCAAAAGGTGGCAATAATTATACCCTTTCGGAAACGTGAAGATCATCTCAGGTTCTGGCTGTACTACCTCCACCCCATCCTACAGCGGCAGCAGCTGGACTATGGTGTCTATATCATCAATCAGGTAAGTCCCTCTGCCATGTCACCAGGGGTAACCCGAGACATTTCTCATCCATGCTCTCTTTCCCGCTTCGTACACAATGGTCAGGTTTTGCTATTGAGGTGTGTTTGCCAGAAGTGTTCTGGTAATTCTTTGTTTTTTTGTTTGTTGTGATGCAGCTCAGCTCTTATTTATTTTTTCAGCTGCACAATGAAATCTGGGAATTCCAAGGGAAAAACAATAGTGCACCACTACAATCTTCTATTCAATTTGCAAAACACATACAATATCAGATCAATTAGCTTCAGCACTCCTCAGGAGCCCTACACCAACCATGCGACAATTCTTATCTTTATGGTAATGTTGATTGTAGTTCAATGATTTCTACCCTGTTTATTGTGATATTTAAAATTTTTGCCTAGTGAAAGCATATCTAAAGCTGTATTATACATCTGTAGATAATTACACAGATTGACCTTGACATTAAACCTGCTGATGAATACAATTTTCAATCCCTGCTGAGGTCCTTATAATGCACATTTAGTGTTATCCTCTGCTTCATAGGGGGAATTTTTATGGTTGATGTAAAAGGACCATTGTCCATTGTATGTTTGCAGTTAAATTGTTTTTTTTTTCTCTCCCCTTTGTCTTGGTGTAAATAAACTGGTTTTACGTGAGTGGGTAGAATGTGAGATTGTGTTATGGTAGGTTACTCTTTTGTGTGCCCGCTGAATTCTCACTTTGGCTGATACCAGCTGTCTTGTCTGTTACGGCATCACTGGTCCCAGAGAGAATGTGAGAACCAAACTGGCACAGGAAATGAGCAGGAAGTTTAAATTCAGCTGAAGTTCCTTCTATAACTGTATGAATTATGGCTTTATGTTGTGAGGGGATGTTGTGTAGGAAACTGATGCATCATGGGATATGAGCTCATATGATGTTAGAGGCACATGGTAAACTAATCTGCTCTGGTGTCATGGAGCCACTAACATTATATGGAAGTTTCCTGGTTACCAGCACCCTAGGGTTGGTAAATCCTTGCCTCATTGCTGTTGAGCATGGGGGGCGGGTAGTGTTATTGTCACTTGTCCTTATTTTGGCTTTATATATTTCCAGAGATCAAGAAGCAGAGCTTGTCCCTTGCTAAGATTCTATATCTGGCTTCATTTTACAAACTTATTTTTTCTAGTGGAGATGATGTTTTATATTGTAATATGCTTCAGCTTTTTATGATGGTGTATTTCTGTCAGTTATGATAATAATAATAGTAATACCTCCTAGTGCTAAATCCTGAACAGAGAGGGTGGTATTGCAGTGTTCTGCTCCTTCGGTGGTGCTAATTTAACTCCACTATTGACAGGGTTTGTGGTGCCAAGAAATCAGGTGTTAGGTGTTTAGTTTGAATCACGCTTCTTAGTTTATGGCTTTAGCCAGGACCAGAACAATGCTGTTTGTTTTGCGCAATGACACTGCACTTGGTGAATGAGTTTGGCATGAGAGAGACTGGGTGTCAGTAAAGGCAGCCCTGTTCCCTGTCTACTGGCTGCGGCTATACATTGCTTTCTGTGTCCTTGTTGTCAATCTGCTCAACTTTTTCTCTCTTTCTCTTCTGTTCCCTGGTCTTCCCTTTGTTTTCATGCTTTTTTTTTTCTTCCTCTTTGTAAATCTTTACCACAGTCACACCCTACCCTCCCTTCCCATGTATGTCAGGCTTGTCTTGCTGCAGGAAGAGGTGAAACCATCGGGTTTCTCCATGGGCCATTTGGTGACCCGTGAGCTTTGGTGCACAACCGGTAATGTGGCTTTCTTCTTTCCTTCCTCTTCTCTCGGGGCAACTTGTTAATCTTCTTTCACTGCTTCAACAAAGTGCTGGCCATCTGATGTACTTCAAAACCTTTTTTTATTATTATTATTATTATTATTATTATCCTTGTTCCACCCCACGTTATTTAAAATGTGGTACCTTACTATGCATTCTGACAGACATGTATTTGTCAGTACAGTGGCAGCTGGCATAGCACAAATGAATATTCCTGTGTAAGATTTGGTGAAACCCAGTTCTCTCTACTAAAAGATGGAATGGATCATCATCGCTTTATTTTTAAAATTGTGTAGCATTTAGAAAGTACAATCTTAAAGGCAGATGTTATATTGAGTTTTTTTTATCTATCAATACATTTGCTGTACTTTCAGTTTTATTTACTACATACTAGGAAATGCATTTTGAGAGAGACAAAATGGGCTGGGCAGGCATTTCCCCCCAGTTAATGTAGAGAATGGAAACTAATGGCATTGCCAAGCAACTGAACATGGCCCAAGGCAGCTGCCAGAGCGCCTGGCTGGCATTCTGGGGAGGAAATCACGGCTACCCATGTCTCCCCTTTAAGAGGAAATGCAGACTATGGATCCGCACTCCGCTTGCAGATAAGTAGCTGGGGGTTGTGGGGGAGCACCGTGTGTTGCCACATTTGGGTACTTGGAGGGAGGGGATGCATTTTTTGCAGTGAGGGGGGTGGGTGGGTGGGAGGGAAACTGGGCCAACAAGGAAGAGGCCCAGACTGCTGTTACCATCCGGGAAAGTATCTGAGCAAGCACCGCCAAAGACGGGATTTTATGGGCCGCGGCAGCCTTCCAGATGACGACCATCTGCTGTGTACGAAAAGGCTCTTTCCAGTAATCGCCCATGTGCAGAGGGCATAAAGACATAAGAGCTTGTGAGCAGACTCCTGCCAAATTCTCCTCCTCCCCAGTCTGGAAGGACCTGTCCAGTCCATCCTTTACAATTCAAAACGGAGCTGGCTTTTCCACATTTTCCACACTAAACTAGGTCTGCCAGTTGAATATCTGGAATATGTAAGTGTGGTGTTGGTGGGGGTTGGTAGGGGAACCTCGTACGTCAGTGTCCAGTGCTTGGCTCTCTTACTGCACCACTGTATCTGTGTGGCCATGCAGTATCAGCAAATTAACTGCCAGAATCGGTCAGGACACCCTGTCTTGTCAAAGTAGCCCAGCACTCCTCTGCCAAAATGCTTGGAGGGAATCATGTCAGCGACAGAGGGAGTTCCACATACGCATTATCAGGCACCCATTCCCAGCAAGGAAGATGCTGCTTTTCTTTGCAAATAAGAGCTGTTTGGCCACTGTTTGTTTTTGCTTTTGTGTGTGCACTACTCGTGTGTAGTTTGCCCATTGAAGATGCTGGTTGCTTTGTAATGTATGATGTGTCAATATTACACTTAGAAATTAATGATTTCTTCAGTATCAGGGTTGAGATCCTGGTATTAAACAGGCCCAGGAGTTACATTAAACAGTGCAATATCAGTGATGTAATCTGTTCTATTTTTAGTACTGAATAAATTTGAGAAGCAATAATGTTTTTTCTTTTTCTACATAAAAGTTTTTACACATTTCATCTTCCCAGCTCTGTTTCCCCTTGCATTTTCAGTATTCTTAATCCAGAAGAGAGAGCTCTCTCTCGGAGCCTTCTGTGAGGGGCAAGGCTAGAGGCATCCTATGAGCGAGAGTTGGGGCACGGTGCAGCTCACTCGCGCTCTCTGTTTCTCTCTGACAAGCAGCAATGTGCAGCGCGCACCCACTCAGACCCTGTTTTGAGTGATGATGGCGGAGAGAGCTAAATTGTGTTAACAGCCTATAAAGTGTGCTAACATTTCGTTAGTCAGTGCTGACAATGCGCTTTGCCACAAGTACAACAAATCTTTTGCATGCAAGGGTGGAAACGCAAGCGATGGACTGTCTTTAGTGCAGGGATCTCAAACTCCAGTCCTGGGGGGCCGGAGCCCTACACAGTTTTTGGTTCACCCTCATTTAACTCGCCTGATTCAATTCCTTGTGCTAATTACCACACAGCTCTTGAGCTGAATTATTTGTGGTGGAACAGGGAAAGAACTAAGCTACACAGGG
>JAODLC010000015.1:8911364-8956159 GCA_026781145.1 Hippopotamyrus pictus
TTACTCAGAAGTACCACTGCAGGACTTGGTTGTCCTTTAGCAACTAAAACTTAATTTGAGCCTGAAAGGGTTAAAAGTTATTTCAGAAAGTTTCCTGCGAAAATGGGCGTTGTGCACAAGATAATTACATCGCTGTTGTGTTTGGCAATAATAATCACCGTCAGTATGTACGGAGCGTAATGTGAGCAGACATTTAGTGAAAGGTGTTTATAACGTGTAATTTTCCTGGATATAATATAACATGTAACGTGCAAAACTGATTATCTGAAGTGTCGCATTGTGTCTTGGTTGTTGTTGGTAATGCACCACAACAGTTTGTAATAAGCATACGACTCTTGAAATAATACGGATGGTTATATATACAATTCTGAATATTCGGTCACATGTGTGTAGTACCGCAATATAACCACTCGATGGCAGCATCTGTCCTGTTCGATCCCTCTAGTTGCGGGCTTCCATGTCCACCGGGCCCCAGCAGCAACATGGCACTTACTATGAGATCCGCTCTTACTGCATCAAGCCTGAGCATAACACTACCTTCCTCAAACTGTTAAATGAGAAGATTCTCCTGCGCACGGCTCATTCTGAGCTTGTAGGCTTCTGGACTGGAGACTACGGTGCCTTCAACCAGGTCTTCCACATCTGGAAGTATGGTGAGAGGAAAGATGGCTTTGACGCTGCAGCTTGAAAAGATGATGGGGTGGATGTATGATTCCTTGTCCTAAGCTTCTGCCATATAAAATCTAACTGAATTAGTTGCTAGAAAAAAGAATATTTGATCCCTGCTGAGGTGAAAGGGCCCCAGAACCACCAAACTGACCTGCACACTTTTGGGTGGATTACACAGCTGGTTTTCGCTGTCATTGCTCCGCAGTAATGTCTACCTTATCTCCCCCCCCCCCCCCCCCCACTTTGCATTGGAGTTCCATAAGGGATATTAGGCTGATCCAGTTTGGGTGAAAATAGGGATACTGTATTTGGGTAAAAAAGGGATGACATATTTTTTACACTATGACACACAGTCATGATTGTATGAGTGTGTAGGCCCTGAGATGGACTGGCATCCTGTTTATGGTGCTTCTCTGCCTTATTCTGCCTGATGTCACCTGGAAAGGGCTTCTGTTTTCCTTGTGACCCCGTGCCACGTAAGTGGTCGGAAGATGGCTGAACTGAAGGAGGGGTCCTTTCGATTTAAAACCAGCGATTGATTTCCATAGATCTGCATGCTCTGCGGCCATGTGCCACGTGAATGCAAATTAAAATGAAACGTCTTTGCCACTCCTCCTGTGTCTATGGTGTGTGTTTCACAGACAGCTATGCCCACCGGGCACGGGTGCGAGCCGCTGTGGCCACAGACCCCCAGTGGCAGGAACAGTTCATTTCAAAGGCCTTGCCCATGCTGGTGTCCCAGGAAGTTGAGGCTGCCTACCTGGTGCCGTGGAGTGAAATCCAAAAGCCTACGAAGAAAGGTATGCGGACTGTTGCAAGTAAATTTGGTATGTTTTTAATTACAGGGGCGAGAACAAGCAAATATTTCTCACAGTGTGGGAGTTTGGCTGAGCAGATCTCAGATTAATGTTGTGGCCTGTGTGCAGTCATGCTCTTCCTGTTCCGTTTCGAAGTACACTTCACACTCTTTTTATGTGCTTAAACATGCTTTCACTCTGTTTGCAGTGAATCAAACAAAATTGGGAGGTTAAATTCCTAGAATGAAACTGGCCAATCAGAGCGGTGGTCTTGCTTACACCAGTTGTCTACCTGAAATATGAATACAGTTTAACTTAAGAACTGTATTTTTTTTTAATTGTGTCTTGTTCCCTGCTGGTGACCACGACTAAATGTTCTTCTGAGTTTTTATTAGGAATGTGTGCTACCCAAAGCAGGACCTCATGCGTAGGTGTTGCGCTCAGGTATCTACGAGCTGGTGACGTTCCAGATGAAGCCCGGGGGCCCGGCCGTGTGGGGGAAGGCCTTCCAAGTGGCTATCAGCGCTCGCACTGGTGCCGGCTACTCCCACTTGGTGGGTGTTTTTCACGGCGAGTTTGGACTCCTCAATCGAGGTGAGGGTCAGCAAGAAATCAAACTTTTCCTACTATATCAGCAAAAAAGACTACTTGTGTGACCCATCCATCCCTCCATTTTCTGAAACTGCTTGTCCTATTCAGGGTTGCGGGGGGGCGGTGGTTATCCTGGAGGCTACAGGCATACCTGTGTAATCCACAGGCCAAAATGCCAAAAACAACGAGAACAGCAGATTTGCCCTAGACATATAGATTATAATGGTTTTTCACTCAAAATTCAATTTTAAACCATTGTCTTAATTACTAAGTGCGCATATCTATAGATGCCACCATTCTTGTCATTCTCTTTATTGTTTGTCTGTTTGTTTGTTGAGTAACTCATCAATTCATCCCCCCTTGGGATTCATCTAAATCATTTGTAATAACTCAGACTTACTTGTAATGGATGCATGCCTAATGTCAGTTCTCTGGTGTTGATTTCCCACGAACCAGTACATGTCCTGTGGTGGTATGAGAACCCCGACCAGCGGGCAGCGATTCGGCACACGGCCCACCAAGATGCCCGTGTGGTGGCGGCAGGTGAGGCGAGCATGCCAACATGTGCCACAGTCAGCGCCCGCTCCGCTTTTCAGCTACAGCTTGGGCTCACACGTGCATACGGACGCACGTTACTGAATGCCCTGCCAAAGCCTTTATTAGACTGCTTTCCCTATCATGCAGTTAGACCAGTGGTTCCCAGTCAGGTCCTTGGGGACCCCCTGATGGTCCATGTTTTTGCTCCCTCCAATTTCCCAGGGAACTGGGTGAGAGCAAAAACGTGGACTGCCTATGGTTCATGAGGACCGGTCTGAGAGACACTGCATTAGAAAGCCATTCTACTCTGACACTACATCACAAGGTGTTTTTAACAATGTGTCAGCGTTGTGTTTGAGGATTTTTGTCACAAATATGTTTGATGCTGCCTTGTAATATTAAGCTTGTTGTGTATTTAATTATTTTAAAGCATTTTTGATTTATCAACTTTACTAGACATCTTTACCCATTTTTATATATCAGTTCATTTATCTATTTATTTTACATGTTTGTGTATTAAATTTTACCTGGTTCCTTACTTTATATGAATAGTTATCGACTGAACCTAGTTCTTGCCATGAGACAGCCGTAGACACTGAAATGGCAAACTTTTTAAATACATACCTACCAACCAGAACACCCTGTCAACACCCTTTTTTAAGAAGTTAAAATTATTCTCATAATAGTAAGCCTCACTTTGTAGAGGTACATTGTAATCTGACGTGGATTCGTCTCACATCTTGTTTCTGATCCGAGTTTAAGAACCGGCCGTGACTAAATCACATTCAACATTGATTTGTAATACAAAGGGGGGGGTGTGCACTTTTTAGCCCCTCGCCACCGGAAATGTACATATCATAAGTGGTGTCGGTGTGTTTGCCAGCGCTGGATTTTCTGCTGGGGATAGGTCATAAAAACAGCCTCCTGGCAGAACTCCATGTTTCGATATCTGCAGAAACTGGCTGAGAAGTCACATGGATGTGCGTGTGCAAGATTGCCTCTGATGGCATCTGTTTTGTAGAAGCCCTAACCCTTGTCCTGTTATTGTCACCCCCCCCCCCCCACAGTGAGGGAGAGTGTGTCATACCTGGAGTCCCAGAGCAACAAGCTCCTGCTTCCTACTCCATTCTCACCCCTCCACTGAACACAGCCCTTGGCGCTGATGTCCTACCCGTTACAGTGGCATTCTGAGCTGATTATTCTTTATTTTTGTGCACTTGGAGGTAAATCACATAAATTCTACATGTAGTTTGCAAACAGTTGCGATATAGATGCAGTGTATGCAGTTTGCTGTTGCTTGAACCCTTACGCTGAAAGCGCTGACAAAGTGGATCTCGAGGAAGATTTTAAAGAGCCAAATGGCTTCATTTCAGCACCCCACCTTTGTCAAATCTCTACGCTTTTTGATCTCCAGTGGACTCCTACTCAAAATATGCATCAAACGCTCCTGGCGCATGCACAACAGTACAACAGGTACCCCATCGGTACCTGTTGAAAGAACTTCTGCTTAAATTACATGTTTGAGCCTGGATAGCCTGATAAAATATTTTCTCTGTTGATTTTCATGTACATCATGTATCCTGCCAAATGCTGTGCTTAGCTTTCGAGAGCAAAATTGCCTTTACAAAAACACCGATCCGTGTCACCAAACTGGTCCACAGCGCCCTTTAAGACACTTGCAGGTTTCGTTATGACTCTGGTGTTGGGGTGGCATTTCAGCATCATTTTCATTTTATGCTATGGGGATTTTTCACCAACACAATGCGACAACACTTTCGTAGCAAAAATTAAGTATTTTAATTGCCTTGGTCAGTATTAGGTAAATGAAGACAAAACAAAATAATGACATTGATCCCAGAAGTCCTTATTGGTCATGATGGTATGTTCACTGCTTATGTTGTGGAAGATGTCACAGATCCACCCTGAAGTCTCTGCCGTCATCAAGCACATGTTGTGTGGGGGTGTACTACAGTGTTTATTACTGGGGGGGGGGGTGTTTGTGATCCTGTGACTGTGGCCCATTAGTGATGTGACTATGTAGATGACTTTAAAAATAAATGCTTGCTGTGTCTGCATTGGTGTCTTTTACGTTATTCTCCACTTTTAAACTTCAGAAACAGAAAGTAAGGTGTGATAATGTGATCATTTGGCAGCCAGGTATGCAGGATGGAGGTGTTATGGGGTAACAGGTAAACCATAGGGATGACTAAAGAAGTGATGCAGCACACAAATCTAACCCAAGACAGCTATACTATAAGTTAAAATGCAATGCCTAGCCAAAAAAAAATGTTTGAATTTAAATCAGCAAGGACTTAGAGGCCAGTGATTGGATCATTATTACAGCTCAGCAACCTTATGCAGCAATAAAGTGAAGTCAGCTGAGTACCTGAATCTACTGAATGGCCAGGTTATCCCATCAATGGATTTTTTCTTTCAGAATGGCATTGACATATTCCAGGATCAGAGTGGTTCAAGGAACATGAGGAATCATTTTCACACATGAACTGGCCACTTGACCTTAACCCCATTGAAAGTCTTTGGAATGTGCTGAAGATGACTTTATGGAGTGGTTCAACTCACTAATCATCAGTATCTCAACAAGAAATTAATGCAAATCTAGATGGTGAGATGTTGCATAAGCCCGTGGAAACAATGAATCGACGAATGTGCGCCATAATCAAAGCTAAAGGAGGTCCAACGAAATATTACAGCGACTTTTTTGGCCAGGCAGTGTAGAAGTATGCATCCTGTGGATTCCAGTGTCCCACCCACCTTAGCCCTTTTTGACTGGGATCAATACCCCCCTGCGTTTTGGGGGAAGATGTAGTGTCCTTTGGTCTGCTACGATTTGTATGTTGCAATATCACAACAGAATATCGACAAAAAAGGGCGTGGATCGTTGTTGTCTGACACAGGTGAGCCCGGAATAAACCTGTCGTCCCAGTTGCCTGACCGAGGTTAAGTAAATTAGAGGCAGTTTGTGGGGCGCAAGCACCACGATCACAGGCCGCAGAGTAAATAACGCCGATCCAACAAAATGAACTGAGTGGGCTGAGGTCAACATAGACGTACTTTGCCTTGGCGTCCATGCTCTGCCTACACCGACGAAATGCTGCTCATAAGAAACGCACTGAAACAACTTGTGGTAAATAACTTCGCGAAGAACTTGCAGGTGAGTCGAGTTTATTATTAAGTCTAAAATCATGGATAGAATTTGACGATCTCTAACGGCTTTAGTTGTTCAACCTATGCAAAATGCGTTTGTTTATTCTGTTCGGAAGCCGTGGATGTGAGCACGTAGATGACAGATTGGCATTTTTCACGAAATCAATATAAGCCCAGCGCGCCAGGGAGATATTCCGGTTGAACTAACTGCAAGTGTTCTTCGAATGTGGCTCGATTGATCAATTATTGTCTATTATTGTTTTTACTGTTTATTACTTATTTAGTGATTTAGTGAAAAGCATTCATAGTCCCGAAATGTTCCTCCTGGTTTAGTCGGTAACGCTAGGTTTAACATTAACTCTACTCGGTCGTGACTTGAGTAATAGTGCACGCCCGTTTGCAGTTTTATTGACATAAATTGTGACAGAAGTTCAGGGAATTACAATATCATCTCCAGATAGTTGTGTATGACTCAGTGCCTCATTGTGGATCTGAGAGAAAAGCTGTGTGGTGTAATTACAACTAAAAAAAATCAGTACAAAGTTCTGTAGTACAGGAGTCGAATAAATTTTAAATAGAGACGCAACGATGCATCTAATTTTTGTGATCAAATTTTAATTTAACAATTTTAACATAAAACAAAACACAACAACCTCCCCGTAGTGATGCATCTTGATCAATCGATTAGACAGTTAAGGCAGCGATTCAGCTGCCATCGGTCTGTAATCGACTTACGGGACTCAGTCCCCCTTAGAGAGATTCCTACTTCCGGGTTGCGCGCGCTCTCGCGCTCCCATACAGCAGGTAAGCGCGCGAAGCAGCAGCTCTTGCATTTTGGAAACGTGGGATGGGCAAAGCCTGTTACCTACATAACGCAGGCCCTGCGTGGGGATCTTTGCACTACGATCTGAGGAGAAAAAAATAACCAGTCCTTTGCATGATCTCACAATACTTTAGCGTTACTATGAATAGCTGCGTCCTTTCAAAGGGTGGAATTAATAGGCTAATAGGTGTAATACCGAATGACGCCGACATGCCTAGTAAAATGTGCCTCAAACATTAGATTATGGGAGACAATGTACACCATATAACTTTCAAGATTATGCATTTTAATACATATTTATTAAAATTTCCCTGTTTATTCAATACCAGACTATAAGCTATAGATATTGAACATGAAGTATAACTGTAAATATTGAAATATGAATTAATATTCACCCATGAAGAAATCTGGAAAAACTAAATATAAAGCTGGCTTCACCGCAGTGTCAAGTTAATTTAAGTCACTGGTAATAAATAGACAGTACAATTACAATTAAATATGTATAATACATAAACTGAGAGTTTAATGGTGTGCATTGTTCCTCGATCATTGTCTAATGCTATCATGTCTTTCATTTAGTTTTATACTTATTAGTCAATTAATTCTATCATCTGTACTTTGAACAGACACTGCAGCTATTAATAATAATGCAGAAGTATTGCGAAAAAATTGCGAGATCTTGCAAAAGTATTGCGAGACAACATAATTTTTTGTGACATCTTGCAGAAGTATTGTGAGATCTTGTAAAAAGATTTGTATTTTTATCCTCTCCTTTATCCTCCTTGTCCATTTTGTACTGGGGAAAAGTAGATAATTAGCAAGAAGTTTGCGCTGCGATGCTTTTGGAAAACGCTCCTCTTTAGTAGCGCAATTTTATTTTTCTTGTACAGTAGCAAGACAGAAAGAGCTCAGCTAACTAAGTAGCTAAGTTTAGCGATGCACAATATATATTTGTTAACATATTGGTATAGGCTGATATTCTTTAAAACCGAGATATCAACATTGATACGATGTGTCGGTTTTGACGATACTGTGTCGGTGATTGCCGATACTTAAGCTAAAGACACAGCTACTGAAATAGGAGTGATGACTGCATTGGACAATTGACTTCTACCCTTAGTGGAGGATGAGGGATCTCTTTGGCTCAAAGTACCGGCCTGCTGCATGCTTATAATTCAATTTAAATCTGACCCTCCTCCCGCTCTGTAAGTGGCTCTGAGGTTATTGGTCATCGGTATCGGTCGTCATTTTTATTGGACAGAAATCTGTTGGTATTGGATAAAATTTTCTCGTGGGTGTTCCTCTACATGAAAGTAGCTAATCAAGGTAGCACTTCTCCTATGTGTGTGTTTTTTCTGTACAGTTCAGTAGTTGGCTTTTTTGAGATTTGACTCTCTCTTTTTCTATTTGTTTAATAATAATAAAAAATTAATGT
This sequence comes from Hippopotamyrus pictus, assembly GCA_026781145.1. Lineage (NCBI taxonomy): Eukaryota > Metazoa > Chordata > Actinopteri > Osteoglossiformes > Mormyridae > Hippopotamyrus > Hippopotamyrus pictus. The sequence continues at coordinate 8,919,382 of JAODLC010000015.1, forward strand.
TTTGAGATTCTGCTGTTTTTTTATTGCCTTTATAGTGTGTAATTAACTTCTCCTGGTCATATTTATGATTTTTTTTCACGATTTTTTTGTGAAGTTAAACAAAAGGTTTGAAATTAGGTTAACAAAAATAATCGATTAATCAGATTGTGGTAGAAGTTTTCTTATGCATCAGATAGATCCTTAAATAGTCAAATTCAATTGCCTAGGGGCCAGCGATCTACACTGCTAATGTTAAAGTATCTAAATGCCCATGTGGAGCACCATGATGTGACCAGTGGAGTGTTTCTCCTGCTCGGTTCCCCCAGCTGCAGGCTTCCTTCTCCACCGGGCCCCAGCAGAAGCATGGCACTTTTTACGAGTTCCGCACGTACCGCATCAAGCCCGAGCATAGTGCCTCCTTCTTCAAGCTGACGCATGAGAAGATCCACCTGCGCACGGCTCATTCTGAGCTCCTGGGTTACTGGAACGTGGAGTATGGTGGCCTCAACCAGGCCTTTCACATCTGGAAGTATGGTGAGAGGAGAAAGGGCTTTGACACTGCTGCTTAAAAATATATGAAGTCGGGTTGCCATAAACTGTCAGGGATTATACCCCAGCAGTGTTAGGAATTTCAGATCCAGAAGCTACAAATCCAGAGCAAGATTTTGTTTCTCCTAACCAGTTGAGTACTATGTGACTGTTATGCTCAACTGGTTGGTAGAAACATAATCTTGGTCTGGATTTGTAGCTTCTGGACCCCAGTCTTATTTTACTAACTGTTTGGACTTTGATAAGATAAAGCTAATTGGCTGCAAAGCTAAACACAGTTGCAAAAGCTATAGATACTTTTTATCTTGAGATTCTGCAGCTGCCTGGTACCTCTCAAAAACCCTAAAATAGCCCTGAGAAATTGTTCATCTGTGCTCACTGCCTCTACACTTGGTAATGTTCTGTGCGTGTTCTGCTCAAGCACTAAAGGGGAAATTGCAGGCAGAGCTGAATTACTGTAATTTTTTTAGTCCAAGTCAAAAAATAAAATACAGACGCTCCTCTACTTACGAACTTTCAACTTAAGAACTTTCAGACATACGAAAAAAGAGGACTGCAAGTCCAAATTGTGTTGATTTGGCTCCCATTTCCTGTCCGCTACATCATTTTTTTTTTCTGCCCGCCAGTACGACTTCTGACCACTACTCCTGCCGCATAACAGCGTAGCGTGCGTACTCACGGCATCCTAGTTCTTTGTACTTGCGTATACCCTTAACCCTTTCAGGCTCAAATTAAGTTTTTGTTGCTAAAGGACAACTAAGTCCTGCAGTGGTACTTCTGAGTAAAAAAAACTCATAAAATATGTATCTGGGGCAATAAGGTAGTTAGTTTTTAACTGTTGCAAATCAGCAACGCCTGCCTTGAGAGGGTTAATATGATATTGAATAACGACTTACGAACATTTCAAATCACGAACGGCCGTCCGTAAGTAGAGGAGCATCTGTATTCTCTTTCTGTCTGAACTAAGCCTCCGGCTGAAATTTCTACAACATATCATAACATGGTACTTAAAATGCACATCAAGACCATAAATCCTTTGTGTTTTGAATATCAGACAGTTATGCCCAGCGGGCAGGAGTGCGGACAGCCCTGGCCAAGGACACCCAGTGGATGGAAGAGTACATTTCCAAAGCCATGCCTATGCTGACCTCTCAGGACAATGAAGTCACATACCTGGTTCCCTGGTGTAAGATCAAAGGGCCACCAAATAAAGGTTAGAAGAAAAATGCTCTCTTCAGTCAGGTACCATTCATTCTTTAATTGTTATCAGTGGTGGAACCTGTTCCCAACAGTTGTCAGAATTTTTATTAAGATGGCCCTGTTGAGTGGCTTAGTGATAAAACATCTCTTCTGAGATTGATTTTAACTGTAGTCTTAGTTAGCTACTGCAAATCACTCTACCGGTCTGTCTGGGGCATCTGCTGATTGCCAGCATCGTCACTGGAATGGCATTTAGTTTGACATCTGACTTCAACTTCTGGTGCTGCCTCAAGTGGCTGCCTGCTACAGCAGCTCCCAGTCTTAGTCTTAATCAGCCTTCGAGTTTTCACATGAGTGTATGTCCTCTTTGATTGGTGGTGTGAAAAAGAAGGCAGATTATTGGGGATGTCAATCTGAGGACAGTGTTCACTGCGTTGTGCTTCGGGCGAGTGTAGGGGCAGTTCAGGCTGTAGAGGCTGACTGAGAGTTGGCCTGAATTAGTGTCGAAAACAAGATTAAGCATTAAAATTAAGGAAAGTAAGTGTTGTTTTGCCATTGTCTGTTGCTGGGCTAAGTGCAACATTAAAAAAAAAAATTGTAACCCCATTATAGTGTTCTTTTTTTATCCAGGTGATATTAAAACATTTATTTGTCTTTTCTAGGTATCTTTGAATTTGAATTTAGTTGTCAGAACATAAAGAAGATTTTAGATTGATATTTTTCAAAGATGGCAAAATCTATGCGCTCCTCTGTAGTTAATAGTGATATGACTGCCGATACGGATAATTAATTCTGATATATTATTTTTTGCGAATCATAAGCCTGTGAAAGCAATCAGACAAGCACCTAATTTAGGATAATTAGTAGCAGACTACTGATCATTTTTAAATCCAGAAGATAAGTACTTGTGCAAAGCTCTGAGTCAGCAGTAAAAAAGATAAATAATTGAAAATCAGGATAAGTAATAAGGTCACAAGATAAATAGTAAGGAGACATTGCAAAATGCAACAAAATACTCACTTTCAAACACCTTGAGATAGAAAAATTAGCAATAATGAAAGACTGTAAAGTACAATGAAATACCCACTATTAGGATACACACTGTAAAAACAATATAAAACAACACTATAAAACACAGTTTTTCATTTAAGAATATTGCCCATCTGAGAATATTCCATCTTAATGTCATTGTAAAACAATGCAAAACTGTAAACATTGTAAATCAACACTGCTTGTATAGAATATAGAAATATTGCACATCTGAGGTTAAGCAAACGTGTTTTTCCTTCTGTTATGTGTTTTGGCACCAGTCTGATTGTGGCTGGAGAGAAGCTGTTATAAAACCGTGCCTCATGTGTGATGATACTGTCCGGCCTGCAGCGTCTGAGGTTATATGCTGAGTGTTTATGCCTGAGCAGAGTGTGTCGGGTGGAATGTGTCCCTGTGTCCCATTTAAATCAGCTCTGTGCCTGTCTGCAATTTTTGTTCTGTAGCGCTGAACTGTGTGAAAATAATCTACATGGAAAGTAAGACCAACTGAAGTACTGGAATCCTGAAAAATGTTACTTTGCTGCTCTGAATGTAAGAAAGTCTCCTTTTCCGAGACAAGGAGCTTGTTCTTCGTATGGCACGGGCTGATGCAAGGCATGGTTTCCTTTCCAGGTGTGTACGAGCTCACAACCTTTCACATGAAGCCGGGCGGGCCAGCGGTTTGGGGTGCTGCCTTCCAGGCGGCTGTCAGCGCTCACTCTGGAGCCGGCTACGCCCATCTGGTGGGGGTTTTCCACAGCGAGTTCGGACTCCTCAATCAAGGTGAGGGACTGAGAATTAGGAGTATGCCTAGTGTCAGTTACATGATCTGTCCTATAGGCTTTACAGGTGGGTCGGTTACCGTGGGAATGTGCCAAATGTCTTGTCGCTGGGGTTATTAATAAATTTGTTTACCCATGACCCAGTACATGTCCTGTGGTGGTTCGAGAGCCCCGACCAACGGGCGGCGATTCGGCACACGGCCCACGGAGACGCCCGCGTAGTGTCAGCAGGTGATGGATGACGCATGCACGCACACTGAGGCATGCACGCGAAAACAGCAACAAGTCCTGACGTGGCTGTCAACCTCACTTTTTGTACCAAGTCTGATTCACACATTTATTAAACTGCCGTCCAGTTATACAGTCACTGTTGTTCAAATATTTACCTCATAGAACCATCTCAAGTCTGCCTCAGAGTGAATCAGAGACGTTTCTAGAATCGAACTAATCTGCTGACTTTAAATCTGAAAGAGACAAAATAAAAGTGTATAATTATGTTACGCCAGCCAGCTGCATGAGAGAGTAACGAAAGACAGTGAAGAGGAGCGCATGCCCTGACGTGTCCCTCTGTAAACCGGACACGTTTTTTTTTTTTTTAATCTGTGATGGGTCAGAACATGTGGTTCCCCCCCACCACCCCCCTTTGGGGAAATTTACTACAGGAAGTAAGTGTTGGTGGAGTGGACCTTTTGTTGGGGCAAAGTTGAAAAACAGTGTCCTGGCAGCGATCAGTTTCCCAGTGTCAGCAGAAACCATGAGGGAGATGTTTGATGGGTTTGCATCTGCAGTTTGTTTTTCAAGTATTCAGTGGCCGCTTACAACCTTTGTCCTTTTTCCCTCTGCCCCTTCACAGTGAGGGAGAGTGTGACGTACCTGGACTCCCAGAGTAACAAGCTCATGTTCCCCACTCCGTTCTCACCCCTCCAGTGAGCTTCATCCTGGGGGGGGTGGGGGTTTGTTCTGGGGCAGCGGGACTCTGAATGCTGTGTTGGTCAAACTGCACGTGCGCTTACCACGTGTCTGAAACGTGACTGGAGCACAAGAGCTGCCTGATCTCCATAGGAGCGGTGAGGGTGTTTGCTGACCTTTGGTTCCTGCTAACTTGAATGTAGAATTTGATCAAACCTTAACTTGACCTGGTAACGTTTCATAGTTATGATTTTGTACATTTTTGTTACATTTTAGGTCTGATCCTATAGGGGGGGGTGAAGCCCCTAACCATTGTGTTTTTACAATGTTTGTCACCTGACCTCAGTTATACCTTAATTGTAACTGGATTCACACATACAGCTCATGATTGTGCATGATGGACATGAATTCAGCGGTGGAAAGTTCAGGTCCAGAAAGTACAAATCCAGACCAAGGTTTTGTTTCAACCAACCAGTTGAGTGTTCTGTGACTGTAACTTTTTACACTCAACTAGTCGGTTGAAACAAAACCATGGTCTGGATTTGTACTTTCTGGACCTGGACATTTAGTGTTTGTAATCACTTAAATTCATTTACATTAATATGAAGGAATTTGAATATAGGAGTGTTACCTGTGTTTTTTTTTCTTGGCCTTCACAGTGTACATGTAATTTCTTTTAATAATAATAAAATGCAATTTTCAAGTCATTCTGTTGTGGTTTTATTTGTAATTTATTTGGGATGACCAGGACAGTTAATTATGGTCTCCTAATCCTCACCTATATCTAACTGGTGAATTCTCTCCTGCCCCTTCACCACCTTAGCTACTGTGTGGTGAGCATACTGGTGCAGAATGGCTGCCGTTGCATCATCCAGGTGGGTACTACACAGTGGTGGATCTCTAAGGTGCTTTGGGTGTCTTGGAAAAGCAGGATATAAATGTAACATTCATTCATTCATTTTAATATGAATAATTAAAATGCTACAAAGATATTTAGTAATAAGAGAAATAAGGACCAAGTTGTTTCTTAATTCTTTATATGTTTTCTGGCATCTCCCATCACACTGATGTAAAAGGAAACAAAGCTTTCATCAGTGGCTGTTATTGGTCAAGTTTTATTCTATAAATAAGTACGGCACAGGACAAGTAACAGATTTCCACAAAATTTTTTGTACATTAAACCCATGCACAATTATAAGGGCAAGGGGTTGGCCATGGTAGAATTTTTATTATTTTCATCAATCAGAAGACAAAATGTTTGTTTCTTGTCTGTGGGTACTCCAGTGCAAATTAAATAAGTTTCAAGAAACATGAACTATAAAGTGCTAGGAATGAACACCGGCACAACTGCCCTGACCATATCGTGACCAACGAGAAGCGAGCTTTTTATCTGATTGGCTCAGCAGGCCTTCCTGAATGCAGATGGGAGAGATGACACAATGTCAATGGCACTTCATTGGAAAGGTCACAGTGAGTGATGGGGGGGGGGGGGGCTAGTGATTCGCAGTGTGCTGGGCGGCAGCCACCAGAGTCACTGGATCTCAGGTGGGACTTGTTCAGGTGAGAAAATTCACACCATGGCAGTAGGTGGAAAAGGAGTGTATGCCCTATACTGGAGTGTAGGACCAAGGATGGCGTTGGCACATATTATGGCTTGTTACAGCACAGGAGTCAAACACAAGACACAACAGTAGTACGGGCATTAAAATACTCAGGTCCAGCTGCTACTGAGGGGACCAGGGGTCAGGTCCTGAATGTGTGTCCTGCGTGTGTGTTAGAGCGACGCTGATTGCAGCATCAGCAGCTCTTCAATCTTTTGCTGATTTACACACAATAGTTTGCATGTTGCTTTCTTGACGGAGAAAACACTACTGAAACAGTACTGAAAGCCACTAGTCTGGCCTTTACTGAGGTATTTTTAATTTAATTTTTAAAAATTTGAACTCTGACGTTCTCCTGACCAATAAGATATGGTCCGAAAATATAAACCTGTGATGTTTTTTTTTTTCCTTTATAGTACATTCCAAGGTGTACTTTGTGTGCTTCTACCGTCGTTTTCACTGGAGTGGTAGACAAGACGGAAGCTGCTGTACCAGACACTGGAAACTTAGCTACATTTCAGTCAACAGAAATTTATAAACGAGTTTGAAAAATGTTAAGATATTTATGTTGATATAAATATTAAAGAAAGTACATATTACAAAAAAAAATCAAACAGAACAATGTAATTTTATAACTTTTCCCCTAAGGCCTTGCATTGTTTTGACTGATTGTTATTCTTCAACGTCAGTATCTGCTCTTTGTCCAAAGGTGGGAGGTGAGCCCTGGTTCCTCTATAACGGTGGGCAGAGACTGACTGGAATTACACACGGTATACTGTATTGCAGGCCTCCCATGTTCACACATTCCAACGTGTGAAAATCAGAGGAACAAAATAAGCATATTCAAGTTATATGTTCGCTATCCTCAACAACCAACAGGGGGCACCAGGCTCTCCCTTGTGAACACCAAAGTGGAATTTTTTTGCATTGACTTGCATTGTGTTCCTTTTCAGCAGGAAGCTTCTGCATTCAGTTCCTCCTCCGGATGGCCTCATGCCAAAAAAGGAACAAATAAAAGACAATAACATCAATACACAAGAAAAAAAAAAAAAAAAACTCTCATTTTGGTCCGAGAGTCGCCTTTGCAGTTCCAGTTTTCCTCCGGCTGAGGGGCAGTGGAAAACCTGTCCGGTTAAACAAAGCTCTCCTTCACCTTCTCACTTTGCAGGAAGGAGCTGAACTGTGAAATGTCCACCACAGCATCTTTGCTGCTCACGGAAATGTCCTTAGAGTGGTCCTCATCACTTTGGTCCTTGGCAAAATTGACAAACACCTAGGGAGGACAGGAAACAACGGTGCTCAATTCATGGCTTGAAACCCATTTGTATACGAAACACCGCCAAAACAAAACCTAACAGAATAATGGATGAAAGTGGGCAAACAAACTTATCCCAAAAGACGCAACCTGCAAACATGGCCAACTCAAAATCTTTGGGATATTTCACTCAAAATGGCACTATATTTAGGGGTAACACTTTACTTGAGGGGGGGCAAAAAAATGTAGAACACTCTTACTTAATATATTAATTAAATAGACACTGCGCTAGTTACATACTGATCCCATGTTTGTTCATCATTAATCAGTCATAGTGGTTCATGTATTTCATGCAGTTACTATATTTCTTTATAATTTGTGCTTGAGTAGTGACTGTGTTACTATGTTATTTGTGCCCCCTCAAGTAAAGTGTTACCCATTCAAGTACTTGTTTTTTGCAGATCATCCATATTCGTGTTCTCTGTGGGGTCTTGTTCTCTTATCTAGTCCCTTTCAGTAATCTCTTCCTGTTTCTTGTAAGCTGAGGTGGAATTTTCAGGTCCAGAAAGTAAAAATCCAGACCAAGATTTTGTTGCAACCAGCTAGGTGAGTACACTGTGATTCTGTATGCTCAACTGGTTGGTTGAAACAAAATCTTGGTCTGGATTTTTACTTTCTGGACCTGAACCTCTGCTTGTAAGTTTATTGCCGCGAGTCCCCTTACTGCCTTTCAGTAGGTGCGACCTACCTGGTCTAGTGTGGTTTGGGACACGGAGTAGTCCTCTATTTGGAGCCGCTCCTTGTGCTTGGACAAGATGCTGAAGATGCGGGACAAGGAGATGAGGGAAGACGGCAGCTGGTACTGCAGCATGTTCCGGTGCTTCTCCTTCAGCGTGCTGCCCGGAAACTCCCCCTCGATGAACTTCATGACCAAGTCCAGATCTGGCTTGGGTCCTGCCACCCGCAGGATGATAGTGTATCCGTCTCCAAACCTGGGCACACCCACAGACAGGAATGTTCCTAATTATCTAAGCTGATCCTTGATTATGTAACACTACATCCGTCCCCAGGCATGTCTGCATGTGGAGCCCGGACTGAACCTCTGGATGAAAATGGACTCACCGGTTCTTCAGGTGCTGGACGCTGCCCAGACAGCGGAACCTGCCGTTCACCATGATGGCCATCCTGGTGCAAAGGGCCTCACACTCCTCCATGCTATATAAAGAGGGTGAGGTATCTGTCAATCACACTCACAGTGATGGGGCCTGATCCTGACCCATAATCCTCCAACACAAAATGTAGTAAGAAGCAGGTATTTACTTATGAAGGCTAATCTCTGTACATGAAAATGCAGATTGGGGCAAATTTCCAGTACCAGTGCTGCTTACCTGTGCGAGGTTAGCACGACAGAACGACCCTCTTTGATAACACTGAGGATGCAGTTCCAGAGAGCCCGACGGGCTTTGGGGTCCATGCCGGTGGTAGGCTCATCCTAACAAGAAGCAGAACCACATACGTTAGCAGGTCTCAGCGGAACCCCAACACTGTAAAGTTGAGAAAATCCCTCTGTTTATTATTGACTAAAGTCCCATGGTTATTGACTCAAAAGCTGTTAGCCAAATGTCTCCCAACGATTGTTACATTTGTGTCTTTGCAAGCTCTCGGCACTCACCAGGAACACTACAGGAGGGCCCCCGATCAGAGCTATGGCAGTGGACAGCTTACGCATGTTCCCTCCACTATAGCTTCCTGCTTTCTTGTCTACGTACTTCACCAGTCCCAGTTTACGGATGCCCCACTCAGCCACCTGCAGAACATGAGAATGAAGGTTATTCTGGGAAAATGAGTGCTAGATCAATACAGGCCAACAAGACTCATCTATGTAATAAAGCACCCCCACCCACCCACTTGACCCCCACTGGTAATGGCTGCCAGCCCCACCTACCTCACACACTTCTTTTTCAGGGACCCCTCGTAGGAGGGCATAGAACTCCAGGTGCTCCCGACCTGTCAGCAGTTCATTGATGGCATCGAACTGTGGGCAGTAGCCCATGTTCTGGTGCACCTCATCGATCTCGGTCAACACGCTGTGAGCGCAACACAAACCGTCATCATTCACATGAACAACAGTGGGCGACCTACACAAAACCAAGATTCTTATCTGCTACACTCTCACCTCTTTCCAGCGAGGAAGGCCTCTCCGCTAGTCACCACCGAATCTCCGGTCAGCATCTTGAAGGTACTTGTCTTCCCTGCACCGTTTACACCAAGCAGCCCGAAACACTGGAAGGGGAGGGAAAAAATTAACCGATTGGTCCACCTTTCATCGTTTTGGACAGAACATCTCAGAGGCTCAACATACCAGAGGCTCCATGAGTCTATAACAGAAGGGAGCATTAAGTGAACACCTACCTCTCTGCGTGGGATGCCCACACACAGACGGTCAACAGCAGGCTTCTGTTTCCTTTTATATACCTGCATAGACATCAAGAAGCATTGTCAGAGCAACAGTGTTAGAGGCTGAAGATACTATTTCATCAACATTCATTATTAGGAGATGAGTACTATTATGCTAAGTGAGACTTGGCTTAGTATTTCAATGCATGTTACATAAACAAAAACAATACAAATACATAAATAGGTAAAATATACTTTTTTGTATTAACATTAAATCGATGACCACCGACCTTTGTGAGCTGACGCAACTCCAGGATGTCAGACTGGCCCCCTCCACTCAGGATTCTCTGCCTCTCCCTGGCCACATCTTCATCCTCCTCACCTAAAGAATTCAGTTTGGGGCTCCATGCCCTGAAAAGAAGAGGCGTGTAGGTAAAATTTACACCACCGGTCAATTGATTTTCATAGTTAGGCTCTGTGGCATCAAGATCATGAGGGGTGGAATAGAACATGACATGTCCATAGAATGGGAGAAGTACTTACCTGGCTTTAATGAAGAACCGGTACTGGATGAGCACGGTGATGAAGAAGAAGATCACACCCTCCAGGGCCATAGCAAAAAGGTTCTTGCCCACCATGTCCCACGCCAACGGAGACTGGAAACGGCTCTCCCCTGGGGAGTGGAAACCTTGTGTAAACTTGCATTCTATGGAATATTTTAAAGCAGAACATCCACCAAGTAATAATGACTATGACTTCCATACCGAATCTCTCTAGGGCGTCGGCCATCGCTTGATTTTTAACCATGTCAATCAGGCCTCGGCCCAGGCAGAAGTGCGGGAAAATCAGGAACACGTTCTTCAGGATTTCATTGACCCCACCGAACTTCTGTATGGAGAAAAGATGTTGGGAATATCAGGTGTGGGGTGGGGGTGAGAATATGGAGACTATCAAGTATTCATGGGCTAACCCTTCAGTCCTTGTAAGGTTAATATTCACTTACACTGCCACCAAAGAGCTCCAAGACAAATGTAGACACACTGCCATTGATGCCAATTAGGATGTTGACGCTGGTAAGCACCACATAGGCTGTGCTGGGGATCTTGAAGAAGAATGAGGCAGGGTACATCAGGGGGGTGATGGACCACCTGCAGCAAAAAGGTCAAAAGTTGATACATGTTGATAATTGGGAGAGTAACACGTCTGTACCTGAGCCCAGTGTAGGGATAGGGGTTAGTCTGAGGAAACTCACCCGTAGAGAAGCAGCAAGAGGGCCAGGGCAGGCAGGTTGGTGGAGGAGACATAGGCTTTTTGTTGGAAGCAGACGAAAATGATGATGACCAGTGTGGCTGGGACCACATAGTTGCACTGGAACAGGAAAAGACAAGGCATTGAACTGAGAATCACCGCGGACTGACAGAAGAAACAGGAGGTGCCGTGGCAACAGCTGATGGTGGCATGACTCACCATATCCCAGACAAAGTTAGCTAGCCAGTACAGGAAGGGCTGCACACCACTGATGAACTGCATGTGCTTGGCTTTGCTGACACGCTCCTGGATGAGGAAGACCACAAAGCTGGCCGGCACGAAGGACATGGCGAAGATCACGCAGATGGACACCAGCACATCCACTGAGGTGGTCATCCTGGATAAGAGGATAAGGGAGACAGCATAATATAATATCAGCCTACTGGAGGTACAGTAATGAGTGATGCCTTGCATTACCAGTGTAACTGATCACTAGCCATTTGCCTACAGTTAATGAAGCCCAATAAAACCAGTTAGGGTTTAAATAAGGTCATCTACAGCTGTTTCCCAACTTCGGTCCTGGGGCCCCCCCAGACAGTCAATGTTTTTGCTCCCTCCTAGCTCCAGAGCAAAAATGTGGACTGTCTGGGGGTCCCCAAGGACCGGGCTGAGATACACTGATCAACAGGGACTGGGTAACACTCAAATACTGGTTAAAACACTTTGAATTTTATGGGTTTTTTTTCTTATTTGCTTTTATGGAATGATTAATGTCAGGTTACACATAGACTTGTGTTTTCATTACTATAATCACCTTAAAAAGGTTGTCAGAGAGCAACAAAAAAACTAGATTAAAGAAATATTGCAAAATGAGACTTGTTACTGCTCCTGGGTGTCTATTTCGCATCCAAACATGATACTAGGAAGTTTCCAACAAATGGTCTTCTCTAATGTTTAAACTTAAATGATCCTATTGTCTCCACCGGTATTGGTGAGGGTCAAACGTTCTACTTACAAGCATTTTGGGAAAGACACGGAAATATGAAACTTACAGGGCCACTTGTGAGAGCTGCTCCTTGGTGAGGTTCAGAGGGTGGTTGAAGGCTGTGATGCCAAATTTGCTGGGATCTGTACCCGGAGGGAGGTTTGCCCGGAGGATCCCGTTGTTTATCACGTTGAGAAAGGCTCCAATACTATGCCAGCCTTTGTTGTTGAACCAAACCTGGAAGTGAACCAGGAAAGAACCACAAAAGTCAGGAATCACATCCATGTAGGATAAGTCAGATCTAAGCCTGACTGGAACAGACTTCCTCTTTTTGTAATGATCTTCAAAAGCCAAACCGAGTCCTCAAGGTCTGTTATAATGAGCATGATACAATTGGGCTTAGTTTAAAGCATACCATTCTATGTCCTTCTCATTTACTTGAGGCATTTCCTGAGATATTGTCAATGATATACAATGGGTATTTACACAGTATCTGTTTAGGATACATGATTGCCAGATGTTTTAATAGTGATATTCCTTGGGAAAGAGTTTGTGCTGTAGCTCTCACATCAAAAGCCTAAATACATCAATGTGCTGGGAATATAATCTCTGAAAGATTACAACACACTAAAATCGGACAACTTAGTAAAATGAAAAAGAAAAAGGGACATTCTCTCACACTTAGGGTGTGTTAACGTTTCTCAACCCACTCCATGGGGACCCCTCAGACAGTCCACATTTTTGCTCCCTCCCAGCTCCCACTGCATAGACACCAGGTATTCCATGTTCTTGATTCGCTGGCAGCTGGGAGGGAGTAATAACGCGGACTGCCTGGGACTCCCCGAGGACTGGGTTGAGAAATACTGGCTGGATGGAAAAGGGTGGTTGTTCATTCTTGTAACTGACCTTGACGTTATCCTTTGTATCCAGGCCCTGGATGAAGCCAGATAAGCTTTTCAAGAAGCGGTCGGCTGCCATCCCCTGTTGAATGACGGAGGAATGAGATACATATGCACACACTGCATGTAGTACAGAGGCTGAGCCGTGAGGCCGGCGAGTAACTCTGGAGAAGCGAATGCAGCCCATACCGGTCGAAGGCTGAAGATGTTCCTGATGCGGGAGATTGCATCTTTGAGGTCATTAGCTGGAGGGAGAACTTGGGAACTTCTGGCACCCAGGGAGAATCCACCATACCTGGACAACATAGATATAACATGCATTGAGCCTAGATGTTAGATTATGATACATACAGACAGGGTACACTTACTGTACAAAACACAAATCCACCTAAAATATTTCATTTACCTGAATTCATTAACTCCAATTTTGTTCTTCAAACTGTAAAAAAAATGCATATTTCATGAATGATGTTAACCTGAAAATGCATATGCAAAAAGCATACCATTGCAGGTCTTTAGATTACTTGGTTAGTAAAGCTGTACCTTTTCCCAATGATCTGAGCGTAAGTTTTCACCAGGTAGTCTGATACATTTCTCCCGGTCAGATTTTGCAAGGTATCAGTTTGACTCATCTTAATCTGTAAAAAAGTGAAGCAAATAATGAAAAGCTGCTATTTACAATATAAATCCTGAAATCATTGAGCACAGTCCTCTGATCTACACTTTCACAGAGCTATGGGCAAGGGGCGTTTGATATTAGGAAGGGGACATAACTTTTGATTTTTTTGGGCCAGGGGGGGATGAATGAAGCCAAATTAAATATTGGGGGTACGTTGCCCCTGTCCCCCACAAGTTCTTACACCTCTGCCTTACGGTTCTAGTTGTTCCATAATAAAAGTAAGACTATCATTCTGCGTCTGACATAGTTCCCGAGTGGTGGGTGTAGATACTGACCTGGGGGGGTGGAAGTCCTCCAGCTCCTGGAGGACAGTCAGGCAACATCTTCTTCCGGCTACCGCAGCTGCACTCGCACGAAGGAGAAGGGTTCTCCATGGACCAGTTCCCATAAAGGAAGATCTCCTGCACACTGCTTTGGACATCTGGAGTGGTCCAGACGTCATCGACATTCTCGCATGGGACGCCCCTATCGGAGAGCAAAGTGGCATTACAAACCAGGTCAGCCACAGGTATTACCACACAATGGCACTCCCCCGACCTCTAATGTCTGGACATCATGCATGATACTCAATAGGATGTTGCATTTGTTGTATTTGATGTGCTGTTGTTGCTATGGTTTCAGGTGACTAGAATTGGAGTGGAACTTACGGTATGGGGTCTCCTTCCATACAACGAGTTCCAAACCCAGGATGTGCTGTCAAGGCATTTAATAACGACTGCGTGCTGGCATCTTCGGGGGCATCGTTGCTATTTAAAGATAATGGTACAAACAAAATATACTCAAAGAAATGTCAAATTATGTGGCACCAAGCAGACTACAGTATGCCTAAGTTATCATTAACTGGCTGTAAATATGATTACATCAAATCGAGACCATTATATGCACACAATACGTAAACAGAACACTGGAATAAACTAGTGCTGCATTATCATGTGAATTCAATTGTTTGTACCTGAAGAAAGTAAACTGCTCCTCATACATCCATGGCTGCATGGCCAGACTGGGGTACTTTCCAAATGGAGGGACGATGAGGCTGAAGACCAGGGCGATGCAGACAAACACAGCAGGCAGAACGATCTGGAGGGAGATGTTCATTGCAGAATTTATAGACTACATTTTGGCTTTCTACAAATTTGGCTTTCCTACTACCAGCGAGCATCAAGGTCTACATTCACCACCATGAAGTAAACAAGCTTCTTGTTGCCATCCCTGGCCATTCAAGTATAATCACCTGGGCAAAAAAGCCTTTTCGGGAGCGCCGAGCATATAGCAATCGCTTCCACAACAAGGCCACAAACTGCTGTCTCTTCAAACTCCAGCCCTTGACTTGATGCGACCCCTTGCCATGTGTTCCACTCAGCCAATCTGTCTCCCGGGATTCTACAGAGGTCAAAAAGCACATATTAGCCTTGTGAAAAAGTGCACACATTTACACAAAGCAAAATGTGTGATGATTTAAAATTGAAAATTAATGGATTGATACCCGGGTCTCCCTCAGAATCGTTGCAGTCAAAGCCGTCGTCCTCAGTGAAGGGTCGGAGGCAGCTCTGGTGGTCACCAAAGGCATGTCTGCGGTTTCTGCGCACTGGGACAGTGCCGTCTAAAGGGACACGAAAACTGATGTGAAGAAGCCTGGACAAAGATTATCAACAAGGCCCCCGGAAGAAACTAACAATATCTCACCTGATACAATTTCAGTGTCCACTCCACTATCTTCTGCCACTTTCAGGAAGATCTACAGAAAGTGGATCAATATTTAGAACATCAAAATACACAAAAAAATATGTTTCCTACCGGAAAATGCATGAAGAAGATGCTGATGGAAACTGTCACCTACCTCTTCCAGCGTGGTGTCAGAGACACCATAACTGGAGATTCCAAGGTCAAAAAGGCGGTCATCAAGCTCATGAAAGAGCTCTACAAAGGCTCCGTCTTTGGCTGACTCATAAGGTAGCACATAGATGAGCTCATGACCCAGGTCCTCCACCATGCGTGCAGCAGGGACATGTTTGAAGATCACATTGGAGATGATGGAGACATCTGAAGAGATAATCAAGAAATTCACGTCAGTGCTCTTACCACACACATAAGGTCTAGATGAAAATGGCCTTAGGGATGTTAGCAGAACCATCTTACCAATGGTGGTGGTTTCACTCTCCTGGTCACTGCCGAGACCTGCATCAGAACTGCTCTCGGAAACACTGTCATCCTGCAATGACAACATAAAACATCTGTAATCAAGAATTGGACAATACAGAGTCAGTAGTTTAAAGACATGTTATCAAAAGGTAACAAAGTATTGTTTTCTGGGAAAGACAGAAGCCTCCATGTGGGCAAAATAAACTGATATACGCTATATTTATATTCTACCTTCTTGATGTAGGACACAGTGCTGCTTGAGTTCCGGTAAGAGCTACTAAGGGAGAGATCGTGGTCTCTCTTGACCAAGGTCAGGTAGTAGCCCGTGCCTAATTGGTTCTTCAAGAAGAGCGAAGAGCCCACGCAACACAGCTTGCCATGGGAGATGATGGCAATGCGATCCCCAAGGATGTCGGCCTCATCCATGTGGTGCGTGGAGAGGATGATGGTGCGGCCTGAGGAGACGAGGCAAATTATGGTATAGCCGTCTACTTCCATTCATCCATGGTACTCACAGACTGATTATTTCTCCAGCAAGATGTTTCTTACCTTGCCTGTACTTCAGCAGCAGGTCCCAGATGCCCCTTCGGGCGTAAGGGTCTACACCAGCAGTAGGCTCATCCAGAATGACAACTTTGGATCCACCAACAAATGCCAGTGCCACTGAAAGCTTCCGCTGCATACCTCCTGGAAGTCAAAGACAAAGCACGGTCTGCTGCAATCTCACAGAAAGGTTTCCCTTTACGCAGTCTTCTTCTCTAGCTACATGTAATCCTTATTATCACAGGAGACTTAGACAGGAAGCAAGAAACAGTTTCTTACCAGACAGTTGGTTAGTTCTGGACTTGCGTTTGTGTGGCAGGCCAAGGTCCGACACAATCTGCTCCATCTCAGCCTTCACCTCTTCCTCAGAGAGGCCCTTCAAACGAGCATAGAACCAAATGTGCTCCTCCACGGTCAGCCTGTTTAACATGGGAACAAAGGTCAACTCTCAACAAACCAATAATCAATTAAATTATGGCAATTTCAGCGAGAAGAATACCTAGCTATCCTTCGAAAATAATCCAAAATATGAATAGCACAAAATTTGTATTTTGAAGCAAAGGCATTAAGCAAGTGATTAAAATTAATTTTGGCCACATATGTAAGTTTGCCTTTTGCCCACTACTGAGGTGATTAGTCATCGAAAATCATATAGAAACTGACACACTTTTAATACCAAGATAGGACACCCGAGGCACATACATGCTGAATAAAACGTTGTGCTGAGGGCACACGCCTAGATCCCGCCGTATCGCACTCAGCTCAGAACGGATGTCCTTGCCCATGATATACGCCGTCCCCGACGTCGGTGGGAAGAGGCCTGTTAGGATTGACCTACACAGCGACACACAATGGGGCGTCAAGCATTGAACACAGATACAGAGAAAGACACAAAACAGGAAATTCTACTAGCTCCTGTTATAATGAAGCCAGCAGCTTACATTGTGGTGGTCTTGCCGGCTCCATTGTGGCCCAGGAAGGAAGTGATCTGGCCCTCGTAGAAGCCAAGGGTCAGCTCATCCACAGCCAGCTTGTTCCCGTGGCTATACACCTTCACTAGGTTCTTGATGTATACACCCGGTTTAAGGTGTGCTGGTTCCTCCTCGATACAGACAGCTGGTAGGGTGGGTGTAAATATGTGGTATGAGGTCAGAGGGCTAACAACAATAACAATGCATCTTCAGAAATTTAATATATTATATGCATAAGCAATACATCATTGTGCTGCCATACCTTCTGCATTTCCATGTTTGCCCTGCAGTTCAGCTGCCAATTTGTCTGTATTTTCTCCAAACCAGTAGGATTTAGTGAAGGGGAAGTACCACGGCCGGGGTATCCCATACTGGCCTAAAATTATTGAGCCAAACATTAGAGAAGGGAAAGCTACAGTATAACGTCGGGCTGACGGCTTGGCCACTGTAAGACGCTGCCTACCTGGAAAGACGGCTTCAATGTACCAGGTCATGAGTCCATAAAGGAAGGAGTCAATGTACATGAGAGTGATGGAGGTTGTGAGGCTGTAGCTGTCCTCTTCCATGGGGCTGGAGAGCAGGTTGTCCCACTGGATACCCATGCCCTGCTCTTCAAACAGAGCGAAGTACTCGCAGCCGAAGCCAAATGCCACTGGAGACAGAAGACTCTGGGGGGGGGGGGGGTAAAATATATCACAATGATTGCACAAGACAGGTAGATCAAACCAGGACATAATGCCATATCTTCATGAGATCACTTACAGCTATAACTTTGGAGCCAAAGCCCACGTAATCTTCCCAGGCCACACAAAGCACATAAGGGAGATAAAGGGTAAAGTATATGATGCCTCCACAGGCGGCTGCCAAGTTGGCACGAGAGAAGATAGTGCTGATGAGGAAGCACTGCATGATGGTAACCACGCCAAAGGAGCCTAGGAACAGGAAAATCACCCCTGGGTCGCTGTAGGGCAGGAGGTTTCCCATCTGTGGAGCCAGGCAGAGCAGAATCAGTCAATGTAACTTCAGTGGGCCCCCCACTAAGACCTATTGCAGCTGGGTATGTTTTAGGAGAAGTGGTACCTTGAGAGCGAGAACTAGAAGACCAGAACTGGCTAGGAGGGGAATCAGGCTACTGATGAACCAGCTGAACCACAGGATGCCATTATTCAGTCCCATGATCCTCATGGTTTCCTTGAGGCGGGCCTCCTTTTCATAGACCACACCCTTGATGATGATGGCCACAGAGTACATCCAAGCCAGTGTCATGAAGAGCGGCATGGAACGGCTCATCACACGGAGGAACCTGGGCCAGGGGTAAGAAAAGGAATCATGAGAGCTGACAGGGTGGTTCAGCCAGTGACTATTTGTTTGGGTTTTCTTGCTGTGTCTCCCATTTCTTCACAAGGAGATCCCCAGCACAGGTAAACTGGTGCCTCTAAAATTCTCATAATTGTTTGTAGGTCAATGTGCTTCTGCAGAGCTTCTAGATTCCACTTACACGTCATCCACATAGCAGGGGTATGGCATTTGCTGGATGTAGACGCCTGTCTTCTCTTTGATACCGGTGACCACGCGAATGATGCTATGCTCGATGACATCCTGGAGGTAGGAGAATCCACCCCACACATAGCGCAGGTCCTCAAACGGGTCAGCCCTGGGACCAGGATCCCAGTATCTTCAGTCAACAGAAGAAGAAATTAGAAATATATACCCAAACAAATGAGCCAGCTGTACAGTGGGAAGAGAGCAAGTGGTCAACATGAAGCTATTTAATTAACAAATCGGAGAACTGCCCAGAAGTTTGGAGATTCACCATCCAGAATGGCGTCAAATATTATACTCAAATGCAAGGGACTTTAATAAGTAAACACTTAGGATATACTTAGCAAACAATGTACTTAATCTATTTAGTAAAGAAACATAAAAAAGACAGCTGGAACCCTAATGCCTACCCATCTTTGATCTTGTTGGTTCGCTCCACATTGTCTATATCCATGCGAATTTTATAGTTGACATTGGCAGGAAGGTCTGAGCTGTTGGACTCGATATCTGGGAAAACGATGCCTGCCCAGAACTGTCTGTTATCCAAAAGTCCCATTGACTTGTTCACCAGCCTCTCCTCATTGGTGACCGGCTCCAGCTTATCTAAGTTGACACACTTTGGAGCAAAAGAAACAACAGTAAGTCAAAGTCATGTTCAGCAGGTAGAAATTTGTGTTAGCAATACAAAGGTTGTGGGTTTAAATTCCAAGGAGCACACCTTAATTGTAACTGTTCTGTCTGTTATGTGTTGCTTTTGCTAAAAGTGCCATTTAACTGAATAAAATCTTTAAGACATTTAGAAGATTAATTTGACTGCTTGATACTGCTGTCGTTGGTGCAGAAATTTATTGAGAAAAAAGAGCCTATTATTAAATAAAAAGAGCCTAACAACATCAGGTCTTCAAAATATGATTTTTTTTTTTCACTGACTATTTGTCTAGGTCTATGTCGAGAGGCTTGTCCATTCATTAGTCACTTCCTAATGCTTTGTTGCAAAATCACCAAGCAGTTTCCTGTGTAGGTTGGCCGCATGCATGTGTGGAGAGAGCCACACACCTCCATGAAGCGTGTAATGGCCCGCACTGCCTGATCCGTCTCGTTAAAGACATCCCTCCAGGTGTAGGTTGTCCCAGGAGGGCGTGTGTCTTCAGAATGCTTGGCCAGAAAGCTGGACACATCTCCCACTTTCCACTGCGTGCCCTGAAGCTGGGCGTTGAAGAAGCGGGCGCTGGCATTGTTCTGGAGTAGGGTCTATGTGACGCAGAGAGAAAGAGAGAAAAAAAAAAAATCACACTAATGAACAGCACCAGATAATTGGCCATCAGTTTTGCAAATGTCTGAATATACCACATCTGGCCACTTAGTGGTGCTACGGTGACACATGACTGAGCGGATACAAGGGGAATTCTTACACAGAAACCTAAGTGAGACATGGCGCTAATGCTCTAAATACTGTCGCAATAAACATCCCACACAATCAGACCAACTTATTAAAGCATTCAGGCAATGTGTCTGGCATAAGACACCTTTCATCACTGCAATATCAATTAAACTATGGTCATCTTTTTAAAACAGTCAGGCCAATGTGAACATCAGTACCCATTTGTGTTTCATACAGTTGACAATCATTGACAATTCCATCCTTGTAATAACTTCGTTTAACCTATTTTCCAAACTGTGACTAAATATTTTCCAACGTGGGCCTTTTTAGGAAAACAAAAGGTACCAGCATGCTAAAAATTAAGCTGTGTTTCTCACAGTAATCCTCCCATCAACAGACCATCCTATTGTCATTTTTTTGAGAAAATGCGCTTTTACTAAGAACTAAAAACACTTATTATACTATGGTCAGGTCTGAATGCAGAGAGAACAGCCAAAAAGCTTAGACAATCCTGTTATTATATTGCCTACGGTTTTAAAATGCATATCCTCTCTCTAGCTGACTATTTGAACTGGTGCTTCCCAACCCGGTCCTCGGGGACCCCAGACAGTACATGTTTTTCTTCTCTCCCAGCTCCTGGTAGGATTGGGAAACACTGGTTTAAACAAATACTCCTAAAACTTCTAAAACTCCTTACATAACTGGAATTGAAATACCCTGAATATACATCTGGGTTTCTGGAGCTGTAGGATTTTTACTTGTCTATCTCAATTATGAATCCCCACCTGCCCCCCACCTTGGGCTCCTGGCTCTCGTTAACATACCCGGACAAGGTTCATCTCTTTGCTGTTTTCCATGAAGCTCCACACCTTGGGCCTGATCTCCTCCCACATACCACCCAGGTCTCGTAGGATCCCTAAATCCTGAAAAGTCCTGTTGACCTGGAAGAAAACAGGCCAATGGGTTATGAGCTCTAAACAAATTAGTGACCAGAGGTTTAAAGTTCAGATCCAGAAAGTAAAAATCCAAACTAAAATTGTGTTTCAACCCACCAGTTGCGTACTCTGTGAAAGTGACTCTTTATACTCAACTGGTTTGTCAAAACAAAACTTTGGTCTGAATTTGTACTTTCTGAACCTGAACTTTGCACTTTTCCTACTGACCCATTCCACAGCTTGCCCCCCGTCCACTGATATGGTGATAGTCAGAGTTAATGTTATATAAAGAACATTTCTGAGGTCTGGTTGACATGAAACAAATAAATACTGATTTCTCTTATCTGCAAAGGACCAGTGTGTATGCAGGTTTTTGAGATAACCTTTAGGTCAGCTGTTCAAAGCCAGGTGTGAGAACTCTTCAGCCAACCAGTCCTCTGATTAGTAATCTAATTATAAGGAGTTGCAGTGAAAACTTGCATACCCAACGGCCCGTTCTTGATAAGACTGACCACCCCTGATATAGTGCCAAGAATTTACAACCTTCTACTACAAGCTAGTACAATGAAGAAAACCATATTTACTTCTTTGATTATCTTCTGAGTGGCCGGAGTGTCAGGAGTGTAGAGGATCTTGCCCACCAGTAGTGGTTTCAAGGCTCTCCAGATCATGCGAGAAATGGGACTGGATTCCATACTCTTCATCAAGTTATTACAGTATGGAGCTGCGTGGTCAAACACATTTGTTTAAATAATTTGATACATGTATTTCATAGCTGAACAGTTCAGTCTGAGCAGCATTAAACAGTACCGGGGGGATAGTGATCGGGAATAACTTTCAATTAGATCTAAGTAATATTCTTTCTGAACACAGCAGAATGCAGATGGAGTACGCTAAGTTGAGTACTTAGATCGACTGATTGAATGTATGACTACAATGATTTATGCTACTGGCTGTCTGACTAAAAGCAAAATATTATGTGCAATTTTAATTGAGAATCACCTGGAATGCTACGAAGCAAAAACTTTTGCATGTCTTTACATTCTGTGTTTCTGTGAAGTTTCGTTTAAGTAAGAAGTCAGATACTGCCAGGGGAAGGCGAGGTCGAAGGCTCAAATTTGATGACATCAGCAATGGACTCACATGAGGAGTTGTCATAGACGGAGACTGGCTCCTCCTCACTGTCGTTGTGGTTGCCAAACAGTGCTTTGTAGTTACTGTCCTCATACCAGTTGAGGGACTTGATCTTTAGGCCACCGCCCTCGGGGTGCCCGCAGACGATGCGTGACACCGCCTGGTACATCTGGGTGGGCGAGTCGTTGGCGTTTTCCGTCAGGTACAGGATCTCGCTGCGCATGTCCGTCCAGCTCTTCATGCTGGCCAGCTGTTGGGAGGATTTCCAGACACGGGGCGTCATTGCGATGCGCATGTTTGCTTTGTTATTGAAACGTAACACTGGAATGGGGGACACTGTTGTACCAGCGCTCGTAAATTATAACTGAGGACACTTAGCATTAATGTCTACCCATTTTCAGAGATTACTCTTCTGAGTAAGATTGATTCAACTGATTTTATATTTAGATAGCACCCGTCAGAACTTGGTTGCGCCATAATAATTACCAACATAATTACACGCGTATCAGTGACATCACAAATGGATGCAATGGCTATTAACGTATGTTTCTAATACCCAGGGGAAAGAAAGAGGAGAAAAACAAAGTTATTGAAGGCAAATGTAAAACACAACCCTGGGAAAGAATTTGTATTCTTTGTTTTGTTTTCATATTCCACAGTGAAAAACAGTAATTAAATTCAGTACCAAAAACTTATCCAACCAGAGTCTTTCATTTACATGGCTGCCGACACTCCCTGAATGCACTTCACCTGCCATTCTAACACGTGATTCAGCTACAAAGAAGCATGAAGCAACATGTTCTGTTCCACTCCAATGTAATGTAACAGAAGATGAAATCTTCGGACAATGAAAATAACGTTTTGGGTTTCTTTAATTTGGCATATCACATTGTGTTAGAAATCACATGATTAAAAAAAAACAGGCGGCTGTTTGACAATCGCCAACAGTGAATGAGCACAGGAAGCTGAATTGGGACAAAGAGCATGTGAAAGGGAAAGGGGAAGAGAGGGAACTGGGAATAAGGGTTACTCTCGTTCAAGCAAAAAAAAATTGTGGATTGATAAGTCTCAATTTGACATCTCTGTTGGGCAGCAGGGAGTTACTTCTTAAGGTTTAAGCAACCACACTTGTACTAGATTTCAGGAAGTGAAGTTTGTAGGTTACATCACAAGAGAAGACGACCTACTGTGCTGTTGTACCCTTGATAAATGATTTAGTAAATTGCTTAGTAACTGTCAGTAAGAGCAGCAGTCAAAGACATTTGATATGATGTTGCTGTAAATGGCAAGCTGTCACTCCGCCGTCAGTCCAGGCTAAACTTATTTAGCTTGCTAAGCTAATAAGTTGGCTGTCACATGCTCTCTGTTACAATAAAGGGTGTAGACAGCTGGGGCAACCCTCCAGTGGTAAAAAAAAAAAACACAAAAGCTGCCTCCACTCCACAGGAGCTCCTGAGTATGAGCTCACCGGAGGCACTGTATTGCAAGGGACCGAGAAATCTGAGAACGACCTCAAGTGCCCTCCCTCCCACAGATGCAGTGAGGTTACTAGAGTTCAACGGCAAGCCAGCCAGGGAACAAAGCGAACTTGCGAACGAGTTGTGGGGGCAGGGGGTGGGATTTAAATAGAGGTTGCCTTTTCCTGATCTTGCCTGCATCTCTTCCAGCAGATTAATTTTTTACACTGTTTTTTGATTTGTCATTTATCTTTACGCCCACATCTAGTTTGTTAGCTTTGCTCAGTCAGCTGTGTTTGGCTGTATAAGGGTATCCCTGAGAGCACAGGGGTGGGGGGGGTCTCATGACTGTCCTGAAAGGGTTGGGTTTCCTAGGATCTCATGCTGCCAATATCCTGACCTGCCGGCTTGACCCGACTCCCTAGACAAACTGAGTCAGGACAGTCCTGCATATCCTCAGGGAGCCTTACAGGCAGACACACGCATACACACGTGCCTGAAAGACATTTCGGTCTTGACTGTTGCATGAAGCCCCGATGTCAGTCCCTATAAGCTGTCCTCTGTTGCGCCTCAATGAAGCCAGATGTCCGTCACAACAAAGGAGGGGCAGTCCATCCTCTCCACATGCCCCAGAGCCCAGCTTCACTGACCCTACTGTTTCCCACTTAGTGGTAGTTGGTCTTTCTCTCTTTCCGCCTAAAGAATAAAGGGTGAGAATCAGGGTAGGGGAGGGCCACCAGCTTCCTACAGCCCATCTGGCCAAAGATTTCTCCCCATTTCCCCAGTGCACTGATGTGGTTCACTAAAAACCTTGCAATGGTCACTTAATTACTGAAATAACTTTAACAATTAGCCACAGTAGAAACAAAAAAATAATCCCACTTTGGTACCACCCCTGTCAAATAATTGCCTTCTATTGAACACCCACATGAAAGAAAAGTGTTTAAGAAAAAATGCCGTCAGCAAGTCAAGGCACAAACTCACACACGGAAGAAAAAGGAAAAAAAAGCCACAGAAACTCTTCAGTCAGGTTATCCAAACCCTGGGGCATCCAAAACTGCTCCAGCAGCCTCGCAAAGCAAATGGAGGCTCCGCAGCCAAGTTCAGTTCCCCACACACAGTAGGATGAGGAGAAAAGTTCATCTATCTAGTTTCCTTCCAAACATCTGAGGCCTTCTGCTTAACGGCAAGGATTAATGAGTGGAGTCTCAGGTGGTGGTGATTGCAGCAGAAGTCATTAGGGACAGAAAGAAATGGAGGGTCTTGTCTAGTCGAGACCTCCTACCTCTACTGCCAATGCACCTAGGCTCTCCAGAAGATAATCCGTGGCCTCTGAGACCTGCTGAACATCATGGGGGTCTGTCTTCACATCCTTCTGCAGAGACAGGGAATAAAGAAGAGGAGTGGCTTCACAGGTAGGCAGAGGTTAATGACCGGACCTGCAGTATGAGAACATCTGATCATATCCATTATCATGTGGTCATATGCTTCATTCTCTATATATGAAACTTCAACAAGCATATTTGAAATTTATACAATAAACACATGACAATACAGAACTTTCCATTCCTTTGACCATTATTTCGGCTACCGAGGCTCTGAGAAAGCTAAAATATCAGCCTACACAGGAAATGTCCAGAAAATCAGTGCTTAGTAAAATTTCTTGTTCTCAGCCTCTTTTGAGTCACACAAAGGAGGCATTCTTCAATATGTTCGCAGTCATAAACAGCAGGATACTGCCATGCTGGTCTGAAATGGGAATTTATAGCTCATAATTGCTGTCCTAGTTTTTAATATATGACAGAGTTCAAATACAGTGTTAAGAGTACTAAATGCTCAGTAACTGGGTTATTTTTTCTGTACATGATCATAATTAACACTGATTTCATGTCAACATATTTCCAAAAGCATGACTGAAAATCACTTCGTTATCTGATGTGCCTGCTATATGTAGCTAATTTTAATATCTGATCTCCAGGTAGTCAGAGGTGGACATTTCAGGTCTAGAAAATAAAATTCCAGTCCAAGATTTTGTTTCAACCAACCAGTTGAGTGCCCTGTGACCGTGACTCTTTATATTCAACTGGATGGTTGAAACTAAATCCTGGTCTGGATTTTTAGTGTTTGGACCTGAAAGATCCACCTCAGGAGGCAGTGCCTGCTTTCTGATCGTTAGTGTTCCCGGAGGCTACACATTACGTTAGTGTATCATGGCAATCAGCTCGCCTCAACATGTCCTTGCTGGGGTGTTTTTGCATCTCTCTTTGTTTTCTTTTTCTGGTTAAGCATAGTGTCAAGCAATTCATCAAATGGGTTTGGCTATTGGAAGAAAGAACAAAATAGTTCTTTTGGAATAAGTAAAATTCATAAAATGGGAAAAGAAGAGTTTCCTTCCACAGTCTAACCTTAGACAAAATGCAAGGAAAGAGTCAGTTAAACAGGTCAGGCCAATCTTCAGCTTCTTTAAAAAGTCAGATAAAATGTCGGCCACTGATTTTAGTGCAGTCAGCACTACTAGACACAACTCACAGGGTAATAAGCAACCAGTACATCATTGAGGTCAACCAGAAAGTTAGAACAGCCCTGCCAAAAGTCAACCTAACCTTAGAAGACATCTCTAGAGATTGCTAGGGAGTAGTGAGTGACTCAGAGGGCTAAGGCTCAGTGCTCATGACCAGAAGGTCGCTAGGTCAACCCTTGACAGAACAGTCAACATATCTGTGGTCCCTTGAGCAAGGCCCTTAACCCCCAGCTCCAGGCACACATGTTGGTTGGTTGCTGACCCCCAAGCTATGGAAAGCAATATGGAGCAAGCAAAGAGAATAATTCCAATTTGCTTGTACTTGTGCAAATGGTAAATAAAGGATTTATCATTGCCTCTAATAAGATGTGAGGCAAATTTCCAGAAACCACTTCAATAAGGAATTATAGTCTTCACTCACAAAAGAGCACCAGACGACCAGGGCACACTAATCTGCATTCAAGCTATACCCACCCGTATAGGTTTTAGGAAGTCTAGATTGGATAGGAAGAGTCTCTCAGCCTGGCTGAGCCAGGACCTTGAGGATTTGCAGATGATGTCCTGGGCGAGTTGTGACACGTTCTTGTCCTTGATTGTCACAAAGTTCTGGAGAGCAGTCTTGTTGCACATGTCCTTCAGGTGTACACCGAAGCCCTTAATCAGCACCTGGGACACAAAGGGATTATAACAATATGTTCCCCATAAATTCAAGTCATGCCTGAGTCATGGCTGTCGAGTCTCACCTTTTCCAAGTTTACATCAGCCTCCACAATCTCATTGACAGAATATTCAGAAAATGAAGCATTGTGGACCAGGAATGAGGAGAGTGTCTCATTGTCACGGAGGAAGTCCTTCAACTTGAAGCCTGTGGACAGTTATGCAGTTTTACAATTTCACCAAAGGGTCTTGTTCATAACGTTCTAGGGTTCATAAATGAAACCGTGGGTATACAACTAATTCATGATCATTATGGGACAATAAGCCTTTTCACAATCACTAATTCAGAAGCTGAATAATGTTACATTTTGAGATGGATGCAAAACAGTGAAATGTCATTTATGACGTCTGTGATTCTGACCCACTAAATACTCACAGAATCACTATTCAACAAGAGACTCTGAGAAAATGCCTTCTTTTGAACAAATGCCGCACTATTTCTTAAAAGTTCGAGTCATTCTCAACTGAAACTGAATAGTTTTAATGTGGCTACCATAGCACTCCAGGAATATAGATCAGCCAGAACCAGAAAATGCAACAAAAGTGCAATTTCCAACCCAAGTCCCCTGACGAGTTGGCCAAGGTAAAACATGGAGCCACTGGAGGTCATTTTCGTTCACTTAGATATTTTGATACAGCCTGGACCCTGGAGCTTCGCCCAACTGCCACTCCCCTCCACCACCCATTCAATCCCCCTCCTCAATCTCACTCAACCTCAATATCCAAAGCACGGTTCAGGTATCAGAAAGCTAAGGGTGATTATGCAATCTGTTTAAGTGTGACTCCAAATCCAAAGATCTTAGATAAGGAGCCATTCTTTAGCTAACAACTTGCAGAAAGACGTGCGAGAGAGAGCTGAGGTACATATTTCAAGAATTCAAACAAGAATCTCTCCTGTAAACTATTTGCTTTCCAGCTAACACTATATTTCATATTAGCTATCAGTGTAGTGTACTGTAATGAAAGCTGTTTCACTCCCTGTCATTTTAGTAATTGTGCTTGTGTCTTACAAAGGTAAGCAAATGCACAAACAATGAGGCATGCAGGAACTATAGCCGGTTGCAGATTAAAACATAATAGTTTGAAGGGGTTTTTCTAATAGTCGTTTGTTTTGTACAAATAAAGAACATACCACCTAAGAAAGTCGCATGACTCATCTATAAACAGTAAGTCAACAGTGTCCCGTAAACAATAAGCCAAACAAGGTACTACAGGCAAAACACTTCAGCGCTACCCAACGATTCTCTGCCAGTTGTTTATCCCGTCCACAGTTAATGTGCCTAAACTATGTGAACTGCATGGCCTGCAGGGGCAGCATCTGACAGAGTGGTTACAGGTGCATAGCCTGAAGCCTTAAGATTCGTTGTTAGGGAAAGTTAGGTAATTAAGGATAAGTCATTAGGGTATATCAGGCAGCTGGTGCTGGGCCAAGAGAAATTCGACATTGTAAACTGCCAAGGAGTACGAATTAATGACCGCTGTAAAGTCATAAAGAGGTACCAAAGTGAGCGATGGCCAGCGTTCAGGTGGTGGTACTCATTCCACCAGGCTGCCAGGTTTCTCGAGGCAATGAGCCCGTTAATGCCTCATGCCAGACATGCAGGTCACAACAATGAAGTTGGGCATAATCAAAAGAAAAAAAAAAAGTGAAACAAAAGAAGGTTGGAAGTTGGTCTGTTGCCTCTGGCTTGCTCTCTGGCGGCACTGGGCAGGGATAATGAACTGAACTGAAACCGAATTTGAAGCTCATTGGGAGTTCCTCCATCAAATTTCTCCCACTGAAAATAATGCTGTGAGATACATTACCAAATGATTGATATTTACATGAAAACATGACGCTAAGATACACCAGGCTGAAAAAAAGCAATTTGTGGCTATCAGGCCACCATTTCCTTTTCACTTTTGGGGACACTGGTCAGTGGGCAGACACCCAGCATCTTTAGTAACAGCCACACCGTTTGCCGCTTTCCCTCAAAAGGGTGTAAACCAGAGAGATCAAAGTTTGGACTGCAAGCCATCTGCTTGCTCACTCTCAATATCAAGCCTGCTTCAGCTGAAGACAGGTGTCACATGGGCCTCTCTGAATGACGGTACGTATTGACCTTCCCTTTCTTCTCACATTGTTTTTCTACATCATTTGCATGCCACAACATGGATGGAGTAACCTACTCTATTGTTCTACCATGACCATTTACCTGTCGTGTTGCTCTGCATGATCTTCAGGGCTTGGATTAGGTCTTTAAATCCTTCCAGGCTCTTATCATGCTGACTGTATAGCAGGATCTTCTTGGCATCAGAGAACAGGCGTGAAATACTGCGGATGGCAATGGGAACAATAAATAAGATGCAAATTTAGACACACCAACCCACGTCAAGTGCACATTTTACTAAGGGGCATATGGTCATCAAAACACAAGAAAGATAAACAGGTCAGGACTAGGTGGTTGAGTTTAACCTCCAGCACTTGACTATTCATACTCTGATTAGAGATAATCCGGTCCTCGAGGACCTATAGACAGTCCATGTTTTTGCTTCCTCCCAGCTCCCTGTTGGGGGCTGGTAGGCAGGAAAAATGTTAACCGACTGTGGGTCTCTGAGGACTGGATTGGGAGACACTGCTATAATCGATTTTTAATATAACTTACATAGACTGGTTGAAGTTGCCAACCACTCCTGGGGACTCTCCAGGAGTGGGGTGACGGAAGCAGGGATTGTTGGCATTGCAAATTATGCCCTGGACCCAGGGCAGGGTGCCCGCAGAGGGCATGGCCTTGTTGGGGAAATGGCCTATCAAAAGACAATAAGCAAGTGGAAAACAAATCAGAACATAGGAACAAACATCGATGCAGTTGGGGTGTATTTCATAGATCCACGTCGTAGGGGTGGTATGTGCCAGTCAAACCACTGGCCACATCTCACCAGGATTATGGGTTCAGCTCCCACCCCGGGCTCTGTGTGGGCGGACTTTATGAGTTCTGATTTTGGGGAAGTAATTTTTAATCACTGGTGTCACTGGTAATGTGATATGGTAATTTCATAAAACATTCCCCGACTCTCTGGCTGTGCCACAGTAATCTGCTAAAGTTAGCATGGCTCAGGGCTGAAAACATCCCTGAACTGTTCGCAACCAATTCCTGAAAAAGGTTTCGCATTAAAAAATAAGGGTACATCACATGCAGGCTACAGAGAAACAGTGGAGCAGCATAGCCTGAAGTTGCATGCACAGCCTCCCTGACCATGGTCTAGCAGTTATCCATAGATGAACAGTGATACATCCATGCTGCCACCTCCCCCCGACCCCAGTTGTTATCAAAAAACCAGCTGCCTCTGCAAATATCCTGACCCTTGCCCCTGGATGCTGTGTCTTTGTAAGTTCATAGCCATCTGTGCTTGGAGTCAGAAAAAAAATGAAAACTTCGTCTGCTAATCAGTCAACCTTAAGACTGCCAGCTGGTCCACTGCAAAGCTAAACATGCTGATAAGATAAGATAGAATAAGAAAGCCTACGGCATTTAGACATGTGCCCTGACATGCCAACATGCCTGTACTACATCTAATAGAAGAATCGTTCATGGCATCCTACTGCCCGTTCAACTTTCTTTATAGCATTTCAAGTAATATCTGTGAGCTAGGAGTTAGGAGTTTGCCAGTCCTCTGCAAATTCCAGGTGAAAGTCTTGGTTTTGCAAAAGAAAATAATAAATGAGCACGTGGACACAAAATAACGATACTTCAACGCAACCTTGGATCGGGGAGAATTTCTATGATCTGCTAAAATTTCTGAGGGAACTGTCGCAACATGCCTGACCGAAAAAGAACTTTGCGTGATTCACACCAAAGATATTTTCCACCATGCGCAGAACCCAAGGTTTTACTGAACTGAAAATGGCCGACACCTTCCACTTCCCGCTTTCGGGGGGGTTTGCAGTATACGGACTGCTCGAGCCTTACACGCTAGCTACGTTTTGCCATTGGAGCCTAAGTTGAACAAGATATACTGAAATTTAGACTAAACACACAAGTGCGTCACTCTGCAGGATCCCCACCCATTCATTTTCAATAATGGTTTATCCAGTAAGGATTACAGTAAGATCTTAATCAGATACATGTGGGGGGGCAGGGGGCTGAGAGTGCCGGAACACCTCCTCCTTTTGCCTGAATGATCGAAAGTGGCCCACTTTTGAGGTTCTGAGTGCTCCCATTCAAGGGGACCCCCACGGGAAAATTGACTTAGGGACACTAAGGTCAAGCACCTGCCCCTGGAAAAGTCTCTACCCAGCGCTGTTCCAGATCCTCCTCTGATTGTAATACCAAGCAGGCAATCAACTCCCATAAACTGCCATAAATGTAAACACAATTAGACACAAGTGGAGGCCCAAAACTGGGCAAAAATGACTTATTTTATCAGAATATCTTTCCTGCAATATGACATTACCACTAAAAAAAATCCAAGCAGAATTGAGTGGAATTCAAGTAGAACCAAGGTTGAAGTCCATCTTTAAACACAATCTGCTTACCCCGATTTTTGCAATTTCAAACATGATGATGCTCTGATTTCCCGCTAATGGTGGAATGATACACTTAACTAAAATGGCCACCACATGAAATGTGGGCTATTATGAGGGTCTGGTTGCCCACTAACATTTCTGCACAGGTGGTACTCAGTTAAAAAGGTTTAGCGCATAAAGTAAGAGCAAAAGTCCAGCCAACACTCAACCCAGCTGTATATTACAACAGGTGATCACAGCACACTTGTGTGGATACACCAAGACCAGAATTAATATTTTTGCTAATTTTACATCAATCACTTAAAAAGTTGAGTGTTATTTAATGATATCACACAATTATGTTATCAACCGCCTAAATTTTGCTATTTGTCTCTGTGAAAATATATTCCTCCTTCAAGATAAAATATAACAGGCAAGTCAATTGCAACTATATTTCACTTAAACTCCCACAAAGAAATACTGATTTCGGATTTGCTGAATAATCCACAAAGGCTGTTTGGTGCAGCAGGTACAGTCAATTTGAGATTTCTCAACCAAGTTACAATTGCACACTGAAAGTGTATTTAGGTTATGCTGTTTGGTACAACTCTGTATACTTGAGAAAAATTAATTATGAGTAGGCAAAATATCCACATAAAGCTTAAATCCAACAGGTACCAAATATATATCTTGTCTGACGATAAAGGCATACAACAATATGCGTGTATCTCTGTGTTAGAAAAACAATATTTCACAGCAGTATTATAAAACAGTGTTATTATAACCACAGAAATATGATATTTTGTATTCATGTCTCTTTGTGCTTGTGACAATAATATAAAGCGTGTTGTTACAGTTAATTCCCATTCCTGGAATCATGACAGAATGAGTCATTTCTAAAGAAATTTGAGCATTAAATTGGTGACGAAAGGTTTATGATTCGCAGGGCACCTCCAGACAAGAGTGTACCCGACCACGCCGCTCAGGAAGAAACCGGCACACTCACATTCGTGCTGCTGATACGGTGGGTAGTAAATCCTCACGGAAATCAGGATGAAGAAGATAAAGAGCGGCCATATGACCTCGATCAGCAGCTGGATCTATGGGATGGAGGGTGGGGTAAAAAGGACATTGTTAGTGTTAGGGGTCAAATAGCTGCCATGATCTCCCTTAGGACCACCCAGCGAGAGATTAGCATGCATCTCCCAAGATATTCAGGTCCGCACCCCGCACTCGGCACAAGGAATCACTGTGAGTCAATCTGCCTCAGTGGTTGGCCCCAACTATGTAAAAGACACTCATGCACAACGCCGGCTCTACCTTTACAAGGGCCCCAGGCAAAGCTGTACTTGCCAACCCCCCCACCACCAAGAAAACCAAAGATCCATTTCACTTCCTCCACAGTTTAAGCAATTTGGAGGCCTGAGGAACCTGCTTAGCGCTATTGAATGAAATGATCCTTCATTTGTCATTAGCACTGGTATGAGTACAGGTACACTGGACTGCTTCTCTTGGATTCCTACCCCATGTTGCTCTCCATGAGACACACAGGCAGGTGAGAGGAAGCTGCTGCACAAGCCCAAAGTATGCTAACAAGTGGACCGCAAAGCATTCTGTTCCTAGAGGTGCTTGATAACTTAGTTAGCAGAGAAGGTACAGTTTATTCCCAGTAGTTTAGGTGTCATACATTTAAAACTGAAAACAGAGGTTACATTAAATAGAGGTCACAATAAACCTTCACGCTATGCTGATCTATTACTCTATTCTCATCATTGCTTCATAGCAGTAAAGCACTAATATAGCTGTGCTCTGGTTTTGTTAATTAACTTACTAAGATCTGTCACATGCTGTGACGCAGGGCAGAAATCTTTCTCAGGATTTTTAGTGGGGGGGATCAGGAGACATAAGCACTACCGCTACAGCCCCAAGAGTGGGGTTTAATCCAAACCCTTCTTTGATGAGCCCCTGTTCCCCATATCTAACCTGGAGGGGCTAAATAGGTTAGTTAATTGAATATGGCACAAGATACAAGAAAATCTTTTTCGCACAGGGAACCACGTAAAACGTAAAATGAAAAACATAACAATTGATGCTTTGTCATTCAACAAAAGACTGGATGATTCTGATGGAGATGTGCAAATCACAGCTCCAATCATCTACATCTGTACACTCTGTATAGTTCATAAAACTGGTTATCACATGCCCCACACTCCATCACAGCTGTTCGCTTTGTGTTAACCAAACAGAGGCTGGAAGGATTTTTATTTTATCTTCACCAGCTCAACGGCCACTGAGGAGCAAGATTTATTCATGCATCTATTCACTAAAGTGTTTTGTTATCATTACTTATTACAAATTCAGGCAGAGAATGGACATACCGTTTGCCGTCGCCTGTAGGTGAAGTTCTTCCAGAGCAGCAGGCCCAGCTGAGTGGAGATGGACATCTTGCCGCTGGAATTCCCACCCAGCAGTCTCCGGCTTCCAACTGAAATGACACGACGGGTTGGTGCCGAGGAAAAGGCTGTTTGTGTCCCGGCCAACACGGTGCCCAAAGGTCTGGGGCAAAGTGCGCTTCCCTATCTCACACTGACAAGATGGGCGTTTTTTAAGCAAACTTGGCATTTCTTCAGTGTAAAGTGTCACGTCAAGGATGCAAATAACTCAATGTTCGAATTAAACTAATCTAAGGATTATAAACATCTCAGAAATTTATTAGCACTTTTAGATTAACTTAAAGCAGAAAAACTCTCCTTTCAGAATACACTTTAATCACAGACGGAATTTCCCTTGATCCACCAGTTTGATTACAATAAAAGCCACCACGCATAGTAATGAAATACATTTAATTAGCTTTAAGTTCATTAATCAAGTCATATTTCTTTGAATTTGGTGAAGTCATTGTAATTAATTACATTATAAGGAATTAATGAAAATATCTTAACATCCACAATTACAAAGCCTGACACTATATGTAAATTACTTTAAGTGCTGCAAATATTGTTGGGATTAATTATATCATAGGTTAAAACAAAGGCGTCGTTAGGCCTACTTTAGAGGGGCCTTAGCCCCCCCCCAAAAAAAAGCTTTTTGGCCCACCTCAAATAAATGTGTATTTAGTGGCTTAAGTCATGAAGAGTTTGCCGTCCCACCCTATCAATTCATCTCTAAGTACGCTCCAAATACAGTTAAGTAACAAAATATGCATACGCTTCCTATTGTAGTATTCATGCCGTTTTGTTTTTTAACCGTTTCTAAAAAAAAAAAAAAAATTCGACTTACAGAAAATATTATATTTCGCAATGAGTTTTCGTTTAAAGTTTTTGGTATACATGAATGTCCTTGCAGAAATGCAGAAATACAGCAGGTGACCATCTCCGACTTTCTTCACTAGTTTCACTATACACTGTCAAAGCCACTAAACAGATAAGTAACGTTATACGTTAAAACCTTAATCATCCTAACTTATGCCTTTACACGTTTTACAGAATAACCTTTAAATTTCAGAAACATATTTAGAAACACTTTTAAATACAATATATATCTCTTGAATATAAACCTACAGATTTCCGAATTGAAGTGTGCATAGGATAGTTATGTTAAAATTAGACTTCATAAGCATTTGATTTTATAGCACAAGCGGATTTATTTCAAGAAATCGCATTTTCTCGAAGTGATTTTTTTCCCATTCCATTACATCTAGATATAGTTTGTATTTGTCGTTTGATTTATATCAATGTATGTATTAAGATATCGATACTATGTCAAAATGCCTACTGACCTTGACTAAAAACTATGTTCACCTCCTGTACATCTTATAAAAATATTAAAATGGACACCCGGACTTTGACGAGCGCAGTCTTGGTCAAAAACAAAACATTTTAACCTAAACGTGGAGGGGTTTGCTGCGCCCCCAGTGGCGTAGACGAGCATTCACTCTTATAATCATATTTTACACTGTTCTTGTTATTGTTATGCGTGCGATGTGCCACCGTTACTTTTTCTCCCTACAATAGATAGTATTTTCTTTACGTTCGGATTTATCGTTTATTCTAAGTCACACTTTCGTAGTTGAAAGAAACAGACTTTTTCTGTCCACCGTTATTCATTCTATTCCCTCAAGTTATTTGTATGCATAGTATGCAACGTATCGTAAAAAAATAAAAAAAATACAAGAACGGAATTTGCAAACGACGTAGGTGCTAAATACATACATGATAATCGTGATAATATATTAATCTACTCGCAAATACCGAATTAAATAAAATGCTCCTAAATTGCCACATGAAGTATTTCATTGTCGCGCGGACGGAGGGTTACTCTCGGTCATTCGTGTTCTCTCCCGCAGATGCGCTGCTTAGCGCTTCCTGTGTTATCAGAACAGTACCCATAAATAAGCAACGCTGAAATAAATGACGACTTTAAAAAATGATCGTGAATACAGCGATTTGTTTACCGTGACATAAAATGTTGTTTTTGCGTGTCATACGTCCAAAATACAGCAATTGTGAGGTAATGTCTGACTTCATAAAATCAAAGAAAAAACTCAAAATAACCAGTTGACAACCATTAGTATCCAACACGCATCTGAATTTAGTTACTCAAAACATATTGCTTATTTTACAATTGCTGATACTGTTGCTTATTTTGCACTTATATGTTAACATCGAATGGGTAATTACTTACCTTTTCCCTAAAAGCTGCAACCGACTTCTTAATGCGTGTAAGTTGAAAATACTCCAATAGGGAAAAAAAACAAAAGTAGTCCTTTGTCTACTTTTTCCCCTCACTAATTTCACAGCGCACACGTCCTCACTCGCAATGTAACAGTGCCGTTTTTTTTTTTTTTTTTTACCTCCCGGAGCTTTTATAGCACAGCCGCCGCTGGAGGAGCCGAGGTTACTATCGGTCAGATGTGGCTTAGCGCTTCTGTACACCCCTCCTTTTTTCTTTGCAAGACAACCACGTGCAGAGTCAAAACAGGTCTTAAAACGGCTACCAGGCATCTACACCTACACAGCATTGCCTAGTTTTAAATCATTCATATTCCCTGACTTGTCGCTTTCGAATACTGCGCTTTTTGATCGTCGCCCGCAAGAAAATTATACATTTCTATTAACGGTATTTTTGCATTTTTTCGAGTTCCCTTACCAACTCACTCAAACTAAATATTTACACGGAATTAGGTACCCACCCTTTACTTGTAAAAACTACTCAAATACCAGTTGTTGCGCCTGACCCTGAAAGGGATTAAATTTTAAAACTTAGCGGACACTCTCATCTAAAGCAGCATTCAGTTTTTCGAAAATGCAGGGTCAGACAGTCGCAGGAGCAACTGGAGGCTAAGGGCCTTACTCAAGGTAACGATCATGAAATCCCTATGCATGGATTTGAACCAACGACCTTCCGATCACAGGCACAATGTCCTAACATGAGTCTCTGA